>SKCR01025258.1:0-204284 GCA_019454045.1 Zanthoxylum bungeanum
CGTTACTGATGAGATGGTTCATTCCCGAACCGTTACTTGAGAGGTGGTTCATTCCCGAATCGTTACATGAGAGGTGGTCCATTCCCGAACCATTACTAATGACATGGTTCATTCCCGAACCGTTACTGAAGAGGTGGTTCATTCCCGAACCGTTACTTGAGAGGTGGTCCATTCCCGAACCGTTACTGATGAGATGGTTCATTCCCGAACCATTGCTTGAGAGGTGGTCCATTCCCGAACTGTTACTGATGAGATGGTTCATTCCCAAACCATTGCATAAGAGGTGGTTCATTCCAGAACCGTTACTTGAGATGTGGTCCATTCTCGAACCGTTACTTGAAAGGTGTGGTCCATTCCCAAACCGTTACTGATGTGAGATGGTGGTCCATTTCCGAACCGTTACTGATGTGAGATGGTTCATTTCTGAACCGTTACTAATGGTGGTTCATTTCTGAACCGTTACTGATGGTGGTGCATTTCGGAACCGTTACTGATGTGAGGTGGTTCATTTTTGAACCGTTACTGATGAGAGATGGTTCATTTCCGAACCGTTACTGATGTGAGGTGGTTCATTTCCGAACCGTTACTGATGTGAGGTGGTTCATTTTCGAACCGTTACTTTGTGAGAGGTGGTCCATTCCCGAACCGTTACTGATGAGATGGTTCATTCCCGAACCGTTACTTTGTGAGAGGTGGTCAATTCCCAAACCTTTCTCCATTCTCGGAGTGCCATTGCCCACTTGTTCGTCCTCATTTCTGATGAGTTGGTCGTCCCCATTCCCGAGGTCATGCTCCATTCCCGGAGTGCCATTCCAGGCTTGCTCATCCTCGTTCCCGAGGAGTTGCTTGTCCTCATTCCTGAGGTTATGCTCCATTCCCGGAGTGTCATTCCCGGATTGCTCATCTTCGCCGCTTTTTCCTTTTCTTTCTTCAAAAACCTGCGAAGAAAAAACAAAAATTACGTGTATGTGACGTGAATGCATGTATGCATGGATGTATTTTCTATTCCGATTGGTTAGGTCTTCCTTGTGTTCCTCGGTGCTTCTTTCCTACAAAAGTCTTTGATAGCCCCCAAGGTCTGCTTATGGTTTCCTTTTGTCAATTCTACTCTAGTGATTACTCAGTTTTCTTTGGTCCCATGACTCAAGATCTCGTCATGTCCCTGATTTTTGAGGTGGTAGACTGGTCGCCCCCAAACTTGGTTTAGCTTTCTATTGTTCGCTTTGGTTTAGCTTTCTATTCTTCGTTGCTTGCATTAGGTCATGATGGACTACATGATGTGTCACTCCGTATCAATATACTATATTACTGGATACAAAATAGTCCCAATAGTTATACATATTATTGTCCTCAAAGAATGCCTAGTAATGAAACAAGAGAACCTTCAAAGCACTCGATACAACTCAAATCCAAGTCTTTGAATAAATCTTCTATGCTAGACTCACAGTCTATGTGTGTGCAAATGTTCTTTTACATCTTGATCCCTAGGTAAGCCAACTCAATCATTTCGTTTCAAAATTTAGGATCGATGGGTCAAACCAACCTAGATATCTCAATTATGCTCTGCAATTGCTTTTCCGTGCTCAATATGGTATGGTTTTCTTTTTCTTTGATCTTTCTTTCTTCTTTTTTTTTCTTTTTTTTTCAACACACCTACCCTTTAAGGTAGCATTTCTCCTCATGGTGGTACTAATACTCCCCTATGGGTAGATTCACGCTTATCAGTTATAGGTGGTTTATATTATTTTTTTTCGAGACTTTTCTTTTATTTTCAACCATACCATACATCATAACACAAGCAAATCAGGATAGGCATCTAAGCAAACGGTCATTCATTGACCTGTAATTTCTTCAACTAGTCACCTTGCTGACTACTCAGGTTTTCACTGCTAAGAACCCATAATGAAGTGCTTGCGAGTCTAACATAGATCAATTACTCAAAGTGTCAGTAAAAGCACATCAAGAACTTATCTTTTCTAAGATTTCACCCTAAAGCAAATGATTTCATCCTTGGACTTATGCCTAACTATTGAGGACTAAAAACAAACAAATTTTTTTTCTCTTTTTTTTTCTTTTTTTTTTCTTTTTTTTCTAAAGGCCCCCAATGGTCTTTTTATTCATGCTGTAAATTTTTTTTTCTCGGCTTCCTCTTCCCTGATATCCATGTTTGCTAAACTCTTCTTGACAAGTCTTCCTTCTTCTCTAACCCAACATATATCTATGATGGCTTTTAAGACACGGGGTTAACATGATGCGTGTATGCATGAGATGCATGTGGTTATCAAAACATCATATATCCTTCCGACCTTATTTCTCCCACACTCGTGGTAAGTCTATTTATGTCCTAGGTATGGCTTATTTTATGCACTGATGTGGGGTACACAAAATCATTCTCTCCTACGCTACAAGGGTGAACCTTGGCTACCTCAGTTCTTTCCCATCGGTAAAAGATAAAGACCGCCCATTTACAACATGGACTAAGCCTATTATGGGATCGTGCCATTGTCTGGAAATGACGAATTGGGCTTTCGGTAACCGTGGTCATGGGGATGAACTTGGAAGCATCCAAAAGTATGCAAATATGCCGTAACAATGCGTATCCTTCTTGGATGAAAGCCAGTGTGGATATCATACTCATGCTTCTGGCATATTTGAATTATGATTGGATTTTCTAAGTCCATCAAGACTTTCATACAAGTTGGCCCATTATCATTTCAAAGCATTCAATCATATTATTGCGAGGTGCAAACTTGTCCCAGTTGAAAAAGACCCAACAGGTTTACACTTTTGCGATAACGTGGCTAAACAACTTCAAATGATAGGGGGCCCAAACACAAAGTGGTCCATCGGTATTTTGGAAGCTTTTGGCCCAATCGTCATAAGACATAAACTCGTCCCAGTTTAAATGTCCCAACAAGTTCGTATCTTATGACGGGAAGTCCAACTGGATCCAAATGATGATGGTCCCAAACACAAGCATAAAAGGGTGGCTTCTATAGGTCATACAACTATGGTTCACATGCGGGTTTATAGAAGTATAGATAAAGGCTCCCGCCGGCGAAGGGTTGCCCACAACTAGGTCTCTCCACTCAAGGGTTCGAGCGACCAAGTTAGCGCACGTTTTTTATACCCTAAGGTACGTGCCAACGAGTGATGATACCATATAATAATTCGGCACTTCCAGGGAAAATGACTTCACGATACATGATGCCATCAAGGTAAGAAAGGGTATGCAAAATATATGATACAAGGTTAACTAAAGCAAAAATCACAAACATTACAAGACATTATTTCGGGGCCGATTCTCTATCCCCAGTGGAGTCGCCAGACTGTAGACATGGTACAGAGGTACGGGGACGCTGTCCGGGCTCGCGGCCCGTTGGGAGTACGGAGTAGCCCGCGGGGGACTAAACCGGAGAATAAAGGAGTCGCCACCCAGTGTGAACTGGGAAATGATTTAATGCCGCACTCACCCCTCGCAAGGGAAGACCTCAAACCTTTGGGTTCGGAATGGTCCCTTACTTATGCCAGTTTTAATGAACAGGTTTACAAAATGATATAACCAAGTCTCATTCAGCACATGCAAGATAATTCAAATAAACACACGAATTAGCATACCCATAAACATTAATAGAAACAGTGGAAGCATATTACATTAAGGAGTACGAGATGCGGAAATGAAAATAATAAATAATCAAAGGCGGAAAAGCGTCAATGAATAAATAGCAAATGAATGGAGGTTAATCAGGCTTATGCGAGTATTTCCCGAGTGGTACGTGGAGTTGTATCCCAAGTATAGACCGTACTACCGTCTATTCAGATTAGCCTACGGAATTTATGTCTGGGTTTCCATCTGATATACCGCAAGGGATAGCACGCAATCATTAACATAATATAGACAAACATTAAAGTACATGTGAAATAATATAAAGAAATGTAAATAAAAGTAATGGCGGAATATTAAAACAAAGATAACAATAAAATAAATGCAGGATAAAAAAAATAACGGAACGTCAAAGAGAGATGTGACCAAAAGTTTGGCCATCTTTAATGTAGGACTTCGCATATCCGGTTGGACATATTTCACGTCCAACCGGGCATGCCGCGTCCGGAACAACAAAATAAAATATAGTAAAGGGTGCCCTCAGGTCTTACCTTTGAAGTCACTTCTCAGAAGTGCGTTGAGGCGTCGCCGGAAAGGTTAATGTTCCACGACTTTTCTAGTTCCTTGATTTGGACTGTTTTTTCCTTCACTATTTCGTTGTTTTCGATCACTATTTTGGACTGTTTTTTGGATGGTTCGAGGGCTGATTTTTGGACTATTTTCAGGGGTGTTTTGGTAGTCAGAGGGGGCTATTTCTGGACTATTTATTTTGGGTTTTTGGTGATTGGTTTCACGATTTCGGGGAAGGGCTGATGTGGGTGATGTTTGTGGTGTCGGTTAAGAGGCAGTTTGTTTTGGTAGTATGTGTGAGTCGGTGTGTGTGTGTCTTGGCAGTGAGTGTTGTGACATGTGTGTGTATTTAAGTGTGGCGTGCAAGGTGTCAACGTGGTGTATGTGTTGAGTGAGAGAGAGAGCCAAGTGTGTTTGTGTTGAATGTGTTTAGTCGGTGAATGTGTGCATTGTTAACGTGGCTTGCTGAGTGTGTGTGCATGACTTAGGTTTGTTTTGTGTGAATGGTTTTCTCAGCTTCTTGAATCGGTCAGGCTGTGTGTTTGTTTTACTGAGAAGAGAGAATGGCATCTAGTTCATTGTTTGTTCGGTCGGTGTGTGTCATTCGTGGGTTTGTGAGAAGGGTTGGTTTGTTTGTCGGTCAGTGAGAGTGTTTCTGAATGAGATAGATTAGGGTTTATGTTTATTGTTTTACTGCCGAGAGGTTGAAATGAAGAGATGGCAGAGTTTTTTGCTTTGAGAAGACTAGAAAGGGTCAAGAGAGTCCAGAGAGTGTTAGGGTTTGGATATGTTGTCTTTTTATAGTGGTGTGCTAGGGTTTCTAGGTAAGGAAGGAAATCATGCAAATATAGGATGTGTTTAATTAAATTATTTAGGGAAATAATTTTATAATTTTGGTGGGGATTGGATTCAAAATATTTTTAAATTTGGAAGGTGATTTTGATGGATTTGGCATGTGATTAAATTATCTTGGATTGGGCTTGGGCGTGTGGGCCGAGACTAACATTTAAAAGAGAGATCAATCAAGTGAACCCGAGGCTAAACAAATGAATTAAACTTGATAATGTATTAATTTTTTAATTTACCATTCCGACGTCCGTTTCCCGCGACTTCCGTAACTTATTGGGTAGTGCCTCAATATGAGGCTCATAATTGGGCTTTATGCAAAAATGCAGTGTCTACAATTGAGCTTTTATATAATAACAGTTATCAAACAAGTATTCAGATGGCTCTATTTGAGGCTTTGTGTGGAAGGATGTGCATATCCCCTGTGGGATGGTTTGAAACTAGGGAACAAAAGTTGCTCGGACCCGATTTGGTGCAAGAAGCAGTGGAGAAAGTGAAGTTGATAAGAGAAAGGATGAGGACAGCTCAGAGTCACCAGAAAAGTTATGCAGATCCGGAGGAAAAGTTTGGAGTTTCAAGTAGGGGACTCAGTGCTCTTGAAAATATCTCATTTCAATGGAGTCATGAGATTTGGCAATAGGGGTAAGCTTAGCCCTAGGTATGTCAGGCCATTTCAAATACTTCAAAGAGTTGGAGGGAAAGATTATGTGTTGGCACTTCCATCCAGAATGGATAGGATACATCTTGTGTTTCATGTATCCATCATATTCAAGTATTTGCATGATGAGTCTCATGAGTTAGAGCCCCAGACAGTTTATGTTTGTCAAGATTTGTCTTACCTGAAGCAGCCAATAGAAATAGTGGATAGAGGGATACGAAAGCTACGATCTCGATGGATGCCCTCATTCAAGGTTGTTTGGCAACACCACAATGGACAAGAGTCCACATGGCAGCCAGAAGAAGCCATTAGGGAGCAATACCCCCAGATATTCACTAAAAAAGGTACGCTCCATACCTTTAGTTGTGTTGATTCGAGGACGAATCATTTTAAGGGGGAGAATTGTAATGAAACGAAATTACATAACTCAATTTAAATAGTAACTTGGCGACTTAGATAAAAAAATTTCCCCGGGCATTAACGGAAATTTTAGGGATTCTTAGTAAGAAACTTTAAGTCAAGCCCAACTAGCCTTATTATAACATATGTGGGCCATAAGTAAAGTTGGAATAAGATTAGCCCAAGTCAAGGCCCAACAAGAATTCAATATTTAGGCCCAGGTCCCTCATTTTGCTAGAAAAAGACTAAAACCTTCAAGATTTCTCTAGAAATAATTAACATGTATTAGAAACCAAAAAAAAAAAACAAATTTGGAAACCCATCATTTCACCACTAGATCAAAATTGTTTGGAGAGAAAAAGAGAGGAGTTCCATCATTCTTGATAAATTTCCAAGATAATTCAAAGCAATTTATTATCAAACAAGTTTAGGAAGAAGGAAATGAGGATTGAACACTTATTTGGTGGAAAATTGTCATTGTTTGAGGTAAAGGAAGCTTGACCCAAATCTTGATACATTGAGTTTTTATGATTGTTGTATGTTGCTAGCTTGAGTTTGATGATGATTGGATTACTATTGTGTTAAAAAAATAGTGATTATGAGAAACCCCCAATTTTGAAATCCCTATGCATGAACTAAGTTAGAGTTTATGAATGAATATGAGATGGTGTTAGAGGGTGATAATGGAGATATTTTGTATACTCGTTGTTGTTATGGTATTAGGGGTGTTGTAAAAGTTGAGAGTGAAGATGGAGTTCATTTTGGGTACTGTAATCAGGTTAGCGTCGCAACACGCACACCCGACGTCGTGACACGTAATGTGAAATTGCTCTTTATTTCTGTTCTGGAATGTGAGAGTCACGATGCCAAATGTCAAGGTGGCGACTCAGAAAAAAAGAAGCTTACTACCTTGATTATATTTTATGGGAGTCGCGACGCTCAGCACTTAGCGTCCCGGTGCGTGTGGGAGTCGCGACGCGTATCAATTAGCTTCGTGACGCTTAAGTATCAGATGCTTACTACCTCAGCAGCTCATGTGCGCATCGTTACACCCAAAGGTTAATGTCGCGATGCGCGACTGAAATTATCCAAGATCAGTTTTATTGATTTCAATCTCACCCTAAGATATTACAAGGCACCCTAAAGGTCTCGTATAAGATTATATACATGCATTACATCATATTACAATCATAAAATGTCAATCATGAATTACATTTTCTTTCTTATCAATTGCAATGGAACTAATGATTTCTTTGACATTAGATCGATGTCAAGGCCCTCAGAGATCACCTACGCCAGGAACCACACCAGACTCGCCGTAGCACTATGAGTGGAGTACTTATTTCAAAGTTTTTATGTTTCCAAAATGGAAATTCTATTTCCTTGATTTTAAATGAGTTTATCAAAAGTTTACTAAAGTATTGATTCTAAATGATTTGACATGTTTCGATGATAAGAATGATTTTAAAGTATTAGTTTATGATTTTGGAGGCATGTGGGAAAAACCCACCTCAGATGGTAACTTGGAATTGACGGATATGGAATTGACGGACACAAATGAAGTGTGCACACGTAACTCAGGACTAGGGAGACGGTGATACGTAACGCCCCTAGATCATAGATTTCAAGGCTACGGGACTACGATATGTAATGCCCCTAAACCCTAGATTCATGGACATGACAGTGGCATGTATTGGGGGATGGCGATACATAACGCCACAATGGCATGAATTTGCACACCTAGCTCCAGATCAGTGGCTTGGGGGACGGCGATACGTAACGCTCCAAGACCACTCGTTTAGCCGTATGGGGGGATGGCAATATGTAACGCCCCCATGCATCAAAATTTTTACAAATCTTCAGAGATTTTCAGACATATGATTTTATGAAATGATTTTTCATATATGTTTTGAAAGAAATACACGATTTCAGATTTATGAACTCAGAAAATAGTTATTTCTTACGAGCTTTCGACACAGTATTTCTCACATTATTTTCTAGTTTCATAGCTTCGCTCACTAAATTCTTTTGGACTGACCTCCCCCCTCTAGTTTTGTAGGATCTTTTAGCTGGTGAGCCACATCCATCTTTTGAAGACATGGATCGGGGACATGAGTAGCATTGAAGTCACTAGTCATGGCGGTCCATCACGTAAGATCTACATTCATATACAGTGTAGCATGTGCTTTGGTTTCTTTCTATATATGTCATGTATATGATTGTATAGAGTACTTAGTTTATGTATGATTACTTGTGGTGTATGTAGTAAAACAATTTCATGAATTGTGTATGCTTGTTTTTTTTTTATAAGATAAAGAGTTGTTAAGTAAAGAAAACGGGAATTTCTCTAGTTCAATCAGTGGCTTAGGTGGCAGTGGAACCTGTCATCTGTCGGTAACCTTCTCGGGTTCGGGATGTTACAGCGAGCTATTACCTCTCCAGTATCTGATTCAGCGAGTACGTCTTTAAGTTTCGTAGGTAAATTAGTGAAATCTCTGATAACTATCTAAATGTTTATTCTATCATATGCTCCTAGATTTTGTTAGATTACTATCCATTCATTTTAAGTGGTACTAGTTAGGTAATCCATTTTGACGGCGTTCATTCCATACCTATTTCAAAATAGATAATGAGTTTTGTTAGGACATCTTGTAGACGTACGCCAGTACATATGAATAAAATTTATGTTCGAATACCATTAGTTTGAAAGAAATAGATAGTGTTAATGCCTCCAAAAGAGTATAATACCCTTAGCAAGTAACTTGTGATGCCATTCTCGAAAGAAACTAGTTTGTATTTCTATACCCACTACAAGAATTATGGCTTTTAGCGTCCAAATATTTAGCGTCGAATACTGTTTCGACGCTAAAAGTGAGTTTTAGCGTCGAAAATTATATTCGACACTATATGTCATATTTTTAGCGACGGAATAAAATTTCGACGCAGAATATTAATGTTTTAGCGTTGAAAACCTTTTTCGACACTAAAATCAGTACTTTAGCGTCGAATAATATTCGATGTTGAATAAATATATTATTGCAATAATTTTTGGCGCCAAATATTACACTTTTAGCGTCAAAAAACGGAGTCGACGCCAAAAATATACTTTTAGCGTCGAACATATATCGTCGCTAAAGGTTTATGAAGTTTCCACCGACAAATCCTTGATTCTTTCGCGTCTAAATTAAATTCGACGATAACTTTTTGATATTTAGCGTCGAAAAAATGATTTCGATGCCAAAAACGGAAACAATTAGCGTCGAATTTGAATATTCGACGCCAAAAATTTACTTTTAGCGTCGAACATATATCGTCGCTAAAGGTTTATGAAGTTTCCACCGACAAATCCTTGATTCTTTCACGTCTAAATTAAATTCGTCGCTAACTTTTTGATATTTAGCGTCGAAAAAACGTTTTCGACGCTAAAAACGGCAACAATTAGCGTCGAATATTCCAATTCGACGCTAAGATAGATTAAAATGCAGATTGTCACCAACTCTTCTCCCCCTCTGTTTTTTTTCTCATTCTCTTCATTTTCATCCTCTGAAATCTGAGAATTTCTCCTCTACAGCCTCACATCTCTCCTAAAAATTTTCAATAAAATTGTAATCAATTTCCGATAAGGTAATTATTCTTTCATATTTCTTTATTATTTTCAATTTTTATGATTATATATGTTGTTTATATGTTGTTTGTTAGTGATTTATGATTCATATATGTAGAGTAAGTAATATTAATTAAAAAATATAATTTTTTTGTAAACTATTTAATTTATCAACCAAATATATATATATATATATATATGCTTAAATAAAGTATTACTGATTTAGTAATGTTGATTACTGTAAAATGATATCTAATAATTATATTATTATATTTAGGTATCTGCTGAAATGGATAGAAATTGGATGAGCTCTCTGGATAGATTGAGTGTTGAATATCGTAATAGAGTGTCTGAGTTTATGGAAGTCGCAAAGCAACACATTGATGCAGAAGGTCGTGTTCGTTGTCCATGTGCAAATTGTTTGAATAGGAAAAGGAAGCGGTTAGATGAAGTTCATAATCATTTATACATGCCAGGAATATCACCAACTTACCGTACGTGGATTTATCACGGTGAGCAGTATCATTCTCAGTCACGGTTTTTTGATATCGGCGAAGGGAGCAGTAGTTACAATCAACCTGCAAACGATGAGATCACTGATATTTTGCATGACTTACAAGGTCCACAACTTAGTCATAGTGTTAGTGGTGACATGCCAGTGTTAAGTGGAAATGATCAAAATTTATTTAGTGAACTACTTGATAAGGCAAAAAAAATTCCATTCGAAGGTGCTGGAATGTCGATCTTGAATTTCGTTGTGAAATTATTACACATTAAAGTGATCAACAGAATGACCAACAAAAGTATCGATATGATGTTAGAGTTACTGGCCCAAATATTACCGGTTGGAAGCGAATTGTCGTACTACGAGGCAAAGAAAATGTTGCGTGATCTGGGAATGGGGTATGAATCCATTCATGCTTGTAAGTTTGATTGTGTATTATTTCGTGCCGAGTATGAATCACTTGAACATTGTCCGATATGTGGTGAAAGTCGGTACAAAGTCCGTGGTATGGGGAAGAAAGTGCCTCAAAAGATATTGCGATATTTCCCTTTAATGCCCAGGCTGCAGAGATTGTTCATGTCACGACACACAGCGACTGATATGATGTGGCATCATGAAAAGAGGATCAGTGCGGAGGGCATACTTAGACATCCTGCGGACGGAACCGAATGGAAGGAATTTGATGACATGTACCCCCGTTTCACTGAGGACCCCCGTAATGTCAGGTTAGGTCTTGCCTCTGATGGTTTTAACCCATTTGGGAATATGTACAACTCTTATGGCATCTGGCCCGTTATTGTCATTCCATATAACTTACCTCCATGGAAATGTATGAAGGATCCGTTCATGTTTATGTCATTGCTTATCCCTGGTCCACGTTCACCTGGTAAAGATATAAATATTTACTTGAGACCATTGATCGAGGAGTTACAAACATTATGGAATGTGGGTGTGCATACCTATGATGCAGCTTCAGAGCAGTATTTTCAGATGCATGCCGCATTATTATGGACCATTAATGATTTTCCAGCCTATGGTTCATTATCTGGATGGAGCACTAAAGGATACATGGCATGTCCAGTTTGTGCGGATCATACACCTTCGCAACGATTACGGAATAAAATCGGATACACGGGGCACAGGAGATTTCTTGAATCGAGTCATCCTTGGCGGAGGAGTAAATTATTTAACGGGCAACATGAACCTCAGAGTAAGCCCAGTCGATTGTCAGCATTTGACATACTTTGCCAACATCAACATCTCAAAGACAGCACACCAGGTAAACATCCTAATAATAGAGATAAAAATCGAAAACGGTTACCTGAAGAGTTGAATTGGACAGGAAAGAGTATTTTCTTTGAGTTAGAATATTGGGGGACTCTGATTTTACGACATAATTTGGATGTAATGCATATAGAGAAAAATATTTGTGAGAGTTTAGTGGGTACACTATTCAATATTCCGGGTAAGACAAAAGACACTGTAAATGCTAGATTAGACCTACAAGATCTTAGAATTCGCAGTGAATTGCATTTACAAGACTCCTCTCAGGTTTTATTAAGCCTCCTGCTAGTTATGTGCTCAATCAATCGGAGAGAAAATCATTTTGTGATTGGCTGAAAATGGTTAAATTCCCTGATAATTATGCATCCAATATTGGGCGTTGGGTCAGAGATGATACAATAACGGGATTAAAGAGTCACGATTGTCATGTGCTGCTCGAGATTCTCCTTCATGTTAGCATTCGACCTTATCTCCCCCCGAATGTATGCGATGTCGTACTTGATCTATGTGGCTTCTTTAAACAATTGTGTCAGAGGACATTAAGCACATCTGTTATTGACGACCTTGAGCGAGGAATCGTGATAATCCTATGCAAGTTGGAGCGAATTTTGCCACCCGCTTTCTTTGATGTCATGGTACATCTGGCTGTGCATTTACCGACTGAAGCTAGAAAGGGAGGTCCTGTCCATTACAGATGGATGTATCCCATTGAGAGGTACTATATATATATATATACAGTTTTATATAAGAAAATTTGTAACCGTTTTTATGTGCATAGAATTTAGTCTTAATGCAAACTTGTTGTCATATCTGCAGAGCTTTGGGAGATTACAAAAAATATGTGAAAAACAAGGCACGCCCTGAAGGTTCAATAGCTGAAGCTGTTATAATAAGTGAAGCAATAACATTTTGTTCGATGTACATGCAGAATATTGAAACTCATTTCAATCCTCGGCCACGAAACTATGATGGAGATGCAAGTAATACCAAGAGATCACAGTGTTCCGTCAAAATTACAGACCATTTGGGGTAGTAGGTGTCAAATTACTAACCCTTCAGGAAGTTCAACGTGCGCATTGGTTTATATTGAGTAATTGTGATGAAGTGCAACCGTATTTAACGTAAGTTTTTCTGGTGCATCATTACTGTATTTTTTCCATACATTAACCGTGATAATTTATTGTAGGCAACATCTAACAATGCTACAATATGATGGTGACCATAATGTTGATGAAACCCACAAAAAAGAATTTCCTAAATGGTTTGAGACAACTGTAAGTTAGAATATTTATATTTATTTTGACATTTCAGTTTGTTATATTAACATTAGACATTTCAGTTTGTTATATTAACACATATATTTCATTGTCAGATTATTAATCAAGTGCAAAATGGTCAATTGGACTCGCAATCCTTGTTGGTTTCTTGGCTTATGGGCCTCAAAAGCAGGCGTATGAGTACATTGGATGTATTGTCAACGGAGTTAGATTTCATACCGAACAGCGAGATGTTAATCATGTGACTCAAAATTCTGGAATTGTAGTCCAAGGAGAACACGGCTCAGATGTAATTGACTTCTACGGCGTATTGCAATCGGTCATTGAGTTGATATATGGACCCAGACGACATATTGTGCTATTCCAATGTAAGTGGTTTGACACAAATGCCAGAAAGAGGAGAATTCAAGTTAGTAATCATCTCACGTCAATTAATGTTCAACGTTGTTGGTACAAGAATGATCCATACATTTTTTGTACGCAAGCATTTTCAGTGATATATATACCTGATCCTAAGTTAGGATCTGGATGGATGGTGATAGCGTCGCTTATTCTTCGACGGTAGTTCGAATTAGTTTCCGAATGCTGCACGAACGCATACATTCTGTTTACCATTCGAACGCATTATCGAACGCTACACGAACGTCCATATAGTGAACATATTTCTTTTCGTCCCATTTCATGCATGTTTGCTTATTTGATCATTTCTCTTGCATTACGTAATTAATCATGTAATTTCATTATTGACACTTTTACTGTTAACATTTATTTATATTTCCACATTTATCTACTTAATGTGTTCATGAGATTGTATGCTTGTCTTTATTTCACTTACTTCTATGCATGCAAACTTAGATATAGGTTATATGAAAACTTAGATATAGGTTATTCTTGCATGTGTATGTTGCGTAGACTTGGTTATATTATTGCATAAATCCATTCATTACAAGTGACATTAGTAAGGGACCATTCCGAACCCAACAGTTTGAGGTATTCCCTTGCGAGGGGTGGGTGCAGCCTTAAATCATTTCCCAGTTCACACTGGGTGGCGACTCCATTTTATTTCTCCGATTTAGTCCCCAGCGGGCTATTCCGTACTCCCGACCGGACCGCGAGCCCAGAATAACGTCGCCCATTTCTGTGTCCTACAGTCTGGCGATTCACTGGGGATAGAGAATCGGCCCCGAAATAATGTCTTGTAATGTTTGTGATTTTTTCTTTATTTAACCGTTTCTGCAAGTGGGTTAGGACCAAGGTGTTGGGGTTGGTGCTCAGAGCGCCAATCCGGGCCGTTTTTATGTCTGATTCATGAATACGAACATCCCCTTATTCCATAATATTACTTATTTATGGTTGCACCTCTTGTTCTTATATACGTATTTGATCTGATTACGATTAAGATTGAAACTAAATGTGGTTTAGTGATATGTATATATTAGACAAAGGCCCGATAATATATAATGCAGTACACAGTTACAAAGTTAGTTTGTAATTGACATTGGGAAGTGTCACTGCTATATGTATATTATCAAACATAGTTCCTGGTCAAGATTTGCTAACACGGGTCGGTTAGTCAAATCCGTTGAGACCAGTACATGTCGTATATCGAGACTTGGTCTGATGGTTATCCCAATGAACCATGAGTCTATGGAGACTCGTATAGACGTGTAGGTGTTTATAGTGGATAAACACTGAACGGCTCACCGAAGATTCTTAATGGATGGTACGCCAACGTCAATAAGAATCTTCTCGGGTTGAGTAGCATAGTGGTCCTTCGACTTGAGATACCACTGTGGATGTATGAGACATCCTCCACACTTAGATGGCAGTCACGTCACCAATCTATTTAGATCAGACCTCCGCCTGTTCGTTGGGTGTGGATCGATCCTCAGGATATCCTGTGTGTGTCAAGATAGGATCCGTCAGTTCTGTGTACAGAGCATAGGTAGTCCATATATTATTAGCAGTCTGTTAAATCTGTGGCCACAGTATACATCGGAAGTAAGTTCCGAGTGTTATTTAGAGATTGCTAATAGATACGTCGACGGGATAATACCTATAGAGATTTGACGTTTACATCTATATCTCTGGGATTATCCGGATGCCTGTGACGGAAGGATTATACGTATGCAATGACCTCGACCTGTATGATTCAGCTAGTTTATCCGTGATCGTCATAATCTACGGGTGGATAGATTATGGACACGAAATTGGATTTCGTGACGGATATACCTGAATCTAGAGAGTCTCAATAATGAAACATACTCATAGAGCACTAGAGCAACATTTATGAATAATGATGATTATTTATAAATCGTTTAAACGTTAAACGAAAAAAAATACATGCGAACGGGCCGAACCGTCATTTCCTAATTAATGTGTATTTGTATTTAATATATGATATTATTAAATACACATTAATAAATAGTCAAATAAAGGTATTTGACATATATCATCAATATATGTATTTGAGATATTTAAAGTAAATATATACATATTTGATATATTTGTATTTAATTAATTATTTAATTATTTAATTGTTAAATGATTAATATAATTAAAATATAAATATATCACCAAATGATAAAGTTATGAAATGATTATAAATGTAAATGTTTGACTTTACATTAAAGGAAAAGGTTGTCAAATTGATTTTGACTTCTTAAGATATTTGTTCAAAATTGTTTGAAAAATTAAAATATCTTTCTCCTTTATTTTTAATTAATTTCGGCCATGACTTGAAAATATAAGAGATATATTTTCTTAGTTGCAATTGTTGACTTAGTATAAATATCAATAAAGTGTTTTTTAGATATTTATATATAAATTGAACAAATTCAAATGAAATGAATTGAAAATAATTTGGTAAATACTTTGGTAAAATTTCGGCCAAGGGTTATTTTGCCACAAGTATATATTGTTTTCATTTCATCTTCATTTAACTAACCTAATACATTTCAAAGAAAACTCCATTAATGGAAGCAAAGGAAGCTTGTGAGAAAGAAAGAAGAAATCAAAGAAAGCTTGGATTTTAGTGAGTTTTTCCAACTTGCTATTAGAAAGGAAAATGTTCCTTAGGATCTAGGCTTTAACATGTGATGTTCTTAGGTTATTTCTTTCTTTGTTCCTTGTGTTTTTGTTGATGGAAGTTTTGATGGAAGTGTTGAGCATGTATGATGAAGGAAAGTTGTGACTATTGTAGTTATAAGCTTTCTTTTAAGGTTTTGGAAACCATGTTGCTAATCTAGAGTTGTTTACCCACTCTTAGATGACCTAGATTTGATCTTGATGTTTTCATTGTGTTGAGACTTTGATTGGATGGAAGAAAGATGATTAAAGTGTTGTATTTAACCAATTTGGTCTAATTTGTCCAATTTGATGAAATTGAAAAATTAGGGTTAAGACCACTTCCAAATTTGGGGATTTTCATATATGTTGTGCATTTTGATGTTATATGATGCATATAAAGTTTCATGTTCATTGGATTACATCTTGATGTGTTTTGATGCATGAAATGACAAAGTGCACAAAATGGCACCAATGGGTGCATTCGGCCAAACTTGCAAAAATGGGGATTTGTGTTGCCCTTGGTGTTTTGATGTTTTGAACATGCTAAGTTCATCTTAGAAATGATTTAGAATCATTCAAAATTGATTAGATCAATTTCGGACTAAAATGGACAAAATACCAATGTAAGGGCATTTCGGTAAATTCACTTGAATATGATTCATTTGAATTTTATTTCATAATTTGATTATTGGGATGTTAAATAAATATGTTTATTTAATTAATCCGAGAAAAAGTTTTGAAATCGGAAGATACTATTTCCGCCGCTTCCGCTGCGTTACCGGATTTGCCCCTAAAAAACCCTACAAAATGGTATCAGAGCGAGTCTGATTCTAGGCCTCCATAAATGATTAGCTTGTTTTATTCAATGTTTAATCATGTTTCTTGACTTTATACATGCTTGGTATAATCTAATTTGATTAGATTTAGGGTGTATGACACTTAATGGAATATCCCCGTTTAATAAGGTTTTAAAGTAACTAGTATTTGGAATACTTGTTTCTTGGTCCGTCTTGTCAATACGGTTTATAAATATCTTTTCGTTGACTACATCCGAGACCGTGCCTCTGCTGTGAGGGTGTAGCTGATAGAAATTTATTTATGCCGAATGTATATTAGATACTAGATAAATTCAAGCGAAAGCGGAATCCTGAACGTGCCCTAGCTGTCAGGGTTACGCAAGTAACTTGAGTTTATCATTGACAAGTTTAACCTTGGTACGTCTCCTTGTGGGCCTGCCTTCGCAGCGACAACGAGAAGAAACGGCCAGGACCGGAATCTTGGAGTCACTAGTGAGTGATGACGGCGAGACCGTGCCTCTGCTGTGAGTCGAAATATATTCATGGGGTCCTCTTCCCATTATGGATTCGATTTAATTATTGAATTCTCGTCTTTCCGTTGGGGATTACGGCATTACGTAAAAATAGTGGGAGGCACTGCTAAGTTTAAAATATTCCATAACTTAGGCAGTGTATGTTATTATGGAAATTGTCGCTTGTTTGTTTCCTTATTCTATAGTAGATAGAATTAAACTTTTATTAACTGCACACATATTTTGATATGTTATCTGACTAGACTCTTGGTTGCAGATATTCTAGAATAGGTTCTAGATACTAATAGACTAGGATATTATTAGATTAGTCTAAACCATCGGGAACTGTTGTTCCGATTTTCTTAAAAAAAAAAATAGATGGTTAATGACTTAGTTTCTAAGTCATGATAGATAATCTAGATAGATATCCCCTTTAGGATATAATACTTGAGAGACAATAGTTTCTTATGCAGTAAGAATTGACTTGAATTAGTTCATGTCTCAAGATTCTTGACTGGCATTTAGAAAGCCTTATTAGGTATTTGTTTATCTAATAATGACGTTTCTAAGCTTTAATTACCTTTAGAGGTAATGTGTCTGACACAATTTGCTAATCAGTTATTTACAATTGTTGTGAATAGTTGAATGCAAATAGTAAAGCTAAAGAAAGGAGATGCGTATATTTGTGTATAGAAAATGTCGATTTTCACAATACTACAACTATAGGTATTGGATACCAGATCTCCCGTCTAGTTATTTGAAATATTGGTTAACGATTGTTTTGATATTTGATATCGGAACTTGCGACTATTGGATAGTCACTTGTTCTTTATAAACAATTGTTACATATTTTATAATAACTAGTAGTGTCATTGACGTAGAGATAAACATAAAGAGAAATTATTCGGTAAAGTAAATAATTTAGAACGGTGCTTTATGAGTTTAATCACTTAAGCATTGGATGCTTATTCCGTATGGTAAATGATGGTTTGATATTAGATCACACTACACATCCTTATCCATTTAATGAATATTGTATTCAGGAAAGTGATTAAGATCTCGTTTAATCAATGATTGTCATTAGACCACCAAATTTATTTAACTGATACATTGGATGTATGTAGTTTTATAAATAATTAATTGGTTAAGGTAGTTTTCTTTATTTCATAACTTAGTTGATGAATTGTCATAACTTAGTTACGGTTTTCTGAAGGAACACATATTGAAAGTCTTGAAAGTATCAAGAACTTTCAATCGTTCTGATGAAACGTAGATTGAACATTTTTGACTTGTTCAAATATATTCAATCTGAAGAATTTGAAAAACTTGATCCTTAAAATTCATTACATGTCTTTGAACTGTTCAAAGATCTTTGATACGATCAAACGTATGAATTTAAAGCAATTAGTTCTAAGGTTATACAGTGAATATGATTCATATTCAATATTATTCTTCCACGATTCCATCTTGATGGAATTGAGTAGTGGGAGCAATTGATCTTATATGATTTGATTCATTTGATATTGAATGTTACCGAATTAGTTTCAATACTCTTGGGGTTATACTCCAGTAACACTAATTCATCTCTTTAATTAATGTTCCATTATTTTCTACAGTTGCATATGATATGTATAGGTAGAAAATTTGAATCTTGAAAAGTTTGAGATTTCAATCTTTCTTTTATATAATAGTTATATAATGGAAATTACTTACACCTCGGAGGTATAAGTAAAAGTTTATCATTTATTCTGTTTAATAGAATATTGTATTCTATTTAATAGAATATCTTTCCTACGATTCTAAGTAATAAAATCGTTTTATTACTTGGTGTGTAACATCAGATGTTAACTATGTAGAGAAAGACTTGACTTATTGAAGTCAAATGTGAGAATGATAAATTATAAATGGAACTATGTAATTAATAAGATGAAACAACCCTTATACATCTTCCGTGCAAGTCCATAGGATAACAGAATCATTCACGAGTATTTGATACTTAATGGTTCCGTTGTTTTCTTATTGAAGAAAAATTATCCTATGACTTTTAATGGAAGCGATATTTGATATCGATTCTGGAAGTTCACCATTGAACCATAGATCTTAGATTGTTCATAGCTTACTACGATCAAGTTTTGAACTTGATTAAGCTTTCATTATGAATTAGTTCATGAAATGTGCTAATTGTTTGCACAGCAAAAGCATTGTGAGATTATTAAAGGTTTGACCTTTACAGTATGACAGTGGAAAATGTTATACTCAGCAATCTATTGTAGATTCTGAGAAAACTTATCTCTAGTTCACACTAAATGAACAATTAAAGATATTGGTTAATGTTGATAATAAACTATATATTTTAGCTAAAGAATGCAAAGTGGCATTTTAGGATGACTTATTCAGATAAGAGATCAGTTGTGATTTCCTTATTTGAAGAGTTCATTCTGAAATGGCCCTAGAGTTGTGTTCTGCTGAGATCGCAGTTTAGTGTGCTATCTTACAGAGCCTATTGTAGACTCGGATAAGTCTTCCAGAAATATGTGTTCTCTATTTTTGATATCATCAGATTGTCTGATCTTGTCAAAGTATAGAGAATACATATGATTAGAAGGGTTAGTGGGAGCGTACAATTACTTTCTATTGTTATATATCCTGACGACATTGTCATTATTATAGTAATAATGAGATGTTAGTAAGGTAAAAGATTTATAGTAATAATATGATTGAGCGCTTTGAAATGATAATGGGCCAACTTGTATGAAAACCTTGATGGGCTTAGAAATTCCAAACATGATCCAAATATGCTAGAAGCATGAGTTCAATATCTACAGGTTTTCATCCAGAAAGGATACGCCTTGTTACGGCATATTTGTATACTTTTGGACGCTTCTAAGTTCATCCCAATGACAACGGTTTCCGAAAGCCCAACTCGTTATTTCTAGAAATGGCATGATCTCATAATTCAGTTTAGTCCATGTTGTAAATGGGCGGTCTTTGTCTTTTACAGATGGAAATGACAGAAGCAGCCAAGGTTCACCCAGTAGCATAGGACAGAGCGATTTTGTGTACCTTACATCGGTGCATAGAATAAGCCATATCTAGGAAAGAAATGGACTTAGCACAAGTGTGAGAGATATAAGGTCGGAAGGATATATGTTGTTTTGATAACCACTTGCATCTCATGCATACACGCATCATGTTAACCTCTGTATCTTAAAAGCCATCATAGATATCCGTTGGGTTAGAAAAAAAAGACTTGTCAAGAAGAGTTTAGCAAACATGGATATTGGGGAAAAGCAAACTGAGGAACAGAAAACTTTACAGCAAGGATAGAAAGACCATTGTGAAAAAAAAAATTTAAAAGAGAAAAAAAAATTGTTTGTTCTCAGTCCTTAATAGTTAGGCATAAGTCCAATGATGAAATCATTTGCTTTTGGGTGAAATCTTACAAACGATAAGTGCGAGAGGTACTCTCATCCGATATTTTGAGTAGTTGATCTTGACTAGACTCGCGAGCACTTAATTATAGGATCTTAGCAGTGAAAGCCTGAGTAATCGGCAAGGTGACTAGTTGAAGAGATTGCGGATCGATGAATGACCGTTCACTTAGATGTCCATCCTGACTTACTTGTGTTACGTATGTGGTATGGTTGGAAACCAAAGAAAAGTCTATAAAGAAGAAAATGTAAACCACCTATAACCGATAAGCGTGAAGCTACCCATGGGCGAGTATTAGGACCACCATGAGGAGAAATGCTACCTTGAAGGGTAGGTGTGTAAAAAAAAAGGAAGACGAAAAAGAGACGAAAGAAAAAAAAGAAAATCATATCACATTGAGTACGAAGAAGTAATTGCAGAGCATGGTCAAGACATCTAGGTTGGCTTGACACATTGATCCCATCATTTGAAACAAAATCATCGAGTTGGATTACCTAAGGATCAAGCTGTAAAAGAACCTTAGCACACATACACTTTGAGTCTGGTTCAGATCGTTTATTCAAACGGTCAGATTTGAGTTGCATCGAGTACTTTAAAGGCTCTCTGGTTTCAACACTGAGCATCCTTTGAGGGCAATAATATGTACAACTATTGGGACTATCTCGTAAAAGAGAGTAATGTGATATGACAGTATGGAACACCGCATCAAATGATCTACTTGGCCGAGTGCAAGCAACGAAGAACAAAAAGATAAACCAAGTCTGGGGGCGACCAGTTTACCACCTCGCGAATAAGGACATAATGGAATCTTGAGTCATGGGATCAAAGAAAACTGAGCAATCACCAGAGTAGAGTTAACAAAAGGAAATTGTAAGCATGCCAGGGGGTGACCAAAGACATTAGTAGGCGAAGGGCGCCAGAGAGCACAATCAAAGCCTAACCCATCAGAGTTGGAAAGACATCCATGCATACATGCATACACGTCACATACACGGAATTTTAGTTTTCTATTCGCAGGTTTTTTTGAAGTAAGAAAAGGAAAAAGCGGCAAAGACAAAATCAATTCGGGAATAAGACTCAGGGGTCACAGCGCCTCGCCATCAATCTCAACTCAAGTAACGGTTAAAAAATGAGCCATCTCTCATCAAGTAACGGTTCAAAAATGAGCCATCTCTCATCAAGTAACGGTTCAAAAATGAGCCATCTCTCATCAAGTAACGATTCAAAAATACGCCATCTCTCATCAAGTAACGGTTCAAAAATGAGCCATCTCTCATCAAGTAACGGTTCAAAATTGAGCCATCTCTCATCAGTAACGGTTCAAAAATTGACCATCTCATCAAGTAACGGTTCGGAAATGGACCACAATCTCAACTCAGTAACGGTTCGGAAATGGACCACAATCTCAACTCAGTAACGATTCGGAAATGGAACACCATCTCATCTAGTAATGGTTCGGGAATGAACCACCTCACATCAGTAACAGTTCGGAAATGGACCATCTCATCAGTAACAGTTCGGAAATAGACCATCTCATCAAGTAACAGTTCGGAAATGGACCACAATCTCAAATCAGTAATGGTTCGGAAATGGACCACCATCACATCAGTAACGGTTTGGAAATGAACCATCCCACATCAGTAATGGTTCGGAAATGAACCATCATCTCAAATCAGTAACGGTTCAGAAATGAACCATCATCTTACATCAACTCAGTTCGAAGCATCTCGCAAAGCAGCAGGTAAGTACGACAGCCGACAACCCAGGTAAGTAAAAAATGCATGCATGACTTTGATAGGATTGTCACTGTCACACACTGCATAAGTCCCATCAAAGTGGGGGCGATTGTAGACACTTGTAATTTGCATGAAAGCCCGATGATAAACCTCATTTAGAGGCATTACCAGATAAGTTGCGGAAGTCGCGGGAAACAGACGTCGGAAGGGAAAAATTTAAAAATATTACCCGATAAGTTGCGGAAGTCGCGGGAAACAGACGTCGGAAGGGAAAAATTTAAAAATAAATACATCAACAAATTTAATTCGTTTGTCTGACCTCGGGTTCACCCGATTAATCCCTGTTTTAAAATATTAAGCCTCAGCCCAAAACCCCCGCACCCATCCAAAGCCCATTTCGCCCAAGCCCAATCCAAAAATAATTAAAACATTTAAAACACATGACACAAATTAAATTAAATCAAATCAAATCCAATTAAATTAAAACAAATCAAATCAAATCCCCCTTCCTAAATTAAATAAATCACCTACCAATTTAAAGATATTCCCCACCAAAAATATAAATATTATGTCCTTAAATAATTAAATTGAATACACACACAATTACTTGATTTGTTTCCTTTTCAAAATCCATGCACCAACACAAATAAACCCTAGCTCACCATTATAAAAAGAGGACTAAAAAAACCCTAATGGTCTTCCTCTCCCCCCTAGAGCTCATATTCACGCAAAAACACAAAAATAAAACCCTAGTAATCTCTATCTCTCTCAACCATCGGCAGCAGCCCTAACTCACAAAAATAAACCCTAACTATCACGCCCTACTCTCTCTCTTCCTTGGCAACTCACGATAACACAAATAAAAAACCCTACACACTCATTCTCTCTCACTCGGCAGCCCTCCATCACAAAACATAAAATAAACAATATATATTCATTCTCTCTCACTCGGAAACCCATCGAGCCCTTCACAAACCATACACACAGCAGCCCCTCAAACCATACGCACAGCAGCCCTCACCGACACGCCAATCATTGCTCTTCACAGTAGTAAAGCCACTCGCTGCACACACTTCTCTCATTTGACTCACACACAAACCACTCTCACAACATACGCATACTTTCTCTTCACATACCACTCATAAAAAGATATTCAAAACACATACACACGGCTCCATACGAAACACACACACCCTGAGCGACAAAGCAACAAAGCCGAATAAGAAATAGCCCCCTAACTGCCCATTTACCATATCAAAAATAGTGAGCAATAACCCCTGAAAACAGTGAGTAAAACCACCGAAATAGTCCCCAAAAAAACCCTAAAACAATAGCCTTTATCACCAAAAATAACCCCAAAAATAACGGAGAAAATAGCAGCAAAAGTCACCCAAAACACTGAGCAAAACGGCAGAAAATAGTGAAGAAAATAGTAGAAAAACAGCGAAAATAGCGGTCCAAAATAGCCCCATGGCTGCCATACCTGCGCGCAAGCTGAGAAAAGAAAATAGCGGTCTTCACACACGCAACAGCTACTAAAAAAAAGCAAGAGGGAACGAAACGAATCCCTTGAGAGCTATTTCAACTCAACCTGCACACTCCTGCTCACTCATCGATCGCCTCCTCCTTCCCCCGCCGCCTTCCGACCCGCGGGAGTATACAATGACAACTTCCGGACACTCATGCCCAATCGTGAGACAACTGCTCCTAGAAATAGGATTGACTACGGATTCGAACTGTAGCACATGCTTTCATAAAACCGTACGATTCTCCCGATCTAAATCAAGCAGGTTTTCCAGAAAAATAACGGAGCATTAACCCTTCCGGCGAAGTCCCAACGCACTCCCGAGAAGCGACTTAAAAGGTAAGACCTAAGGGCCCCCTTTGTTATATTTTATTTTGTTTTCCCGGACACGGCATGCTTGGTTGGACATGGAATACGTCCAACCGGGCATGCGAAGTCCTACATTAAAAAATGGCCAAACTATTGGTCACATTGCTTTACTATTCCGTATTTATTTTCAATCATTTATTTTCCTTTAATATTTCACACTTAGCTTACTATTTATCGTTTCTGTTATTTATTATTGTTTCATCACATGCATTGTCATATTCCATGCATGATTGATGATTACGTGCTATCTCTTGCGGTATATCGGATGGAAACCCAGACGTAAATTCTGTAGCCGAATCCGAATGGACGGTAATGCCGTCTGTACTTGGGATACAACTCCACGTACCGCTTGAGAGACTTTCAGGCACATGTTTCATTTTTTGATTTAATCTATGTTTATCGTCCCACTATTTATCTTTTTATGCATTTTGTTTATTCATGCATTGTTACTTGAAGCACATGGGCTAATTACGTTGGTTTAAAGGTCCTCCATTTGAGGGAAATGCCAAATGGCTACCTTTACCACAATATTTCGCCGCACCTTTTATTATGTCATTTACCCTTTGCATATCATTTCTTTATTTACGCATGCATTGCTTCTAGTGCACATGGGCTAACTAGGGTGGATTAAAGGTCCTCTATTCGAGGGAAATCCCTAAAGGCTACCTTTACCACGATGTTTTGCCACGCCAAACAAGGTACACTCGATTGAATGTGCAATGTGTTCAATCGAGTATACGAGGTCCTATATTATGTATTTGTTTATTCATGCATTGATAATTTAATGCGTATTGACTAACTAGGGTGGATTAAAGGTCCTCTATTCGAGGGAAATGCCTAAAGACTACCTTTACCATGATGTTTTGCCGCGCCGGACGAAGTGTACTTGATTGAATGTAAAATATGTTCAATCGGGTATGAGGTCCTATATTATGTATTTGTTTATTCACGTATGTGTTTGTGTCATTTCGGATACCACTTTGGTAATCCCGTTCGAACGCGTTTCCGAATGCTACACGAACGTATGCATTCTGTCTTGTTTCCGTTCGAATGCGTTTACAAACGCTACTCGAACTCGTATGCATTCTGGTTTACCATGCATCAGGTCTTGTCTCGTTCGAACGCGTTCCTGGATGTTATACGAACATGAACAGTCTGTCTCATTATCGTTCGAACGAGTTTTCGAACGCTGCACGAACGCATACATTCTGTTTACCGTTCGAACATGTTTTCGAACGCTACACGAATGTCTATACAGTGAACATATCTATTTTCGTCCCATTTCATGCATGTTTGCTTCTTTGGTCATTTCTCTTGTATTACGTAATTAATCATATCATTTCATTATTGACACTTTTACTGTTAACATTTATTTATATTTCCGCATTTATCTACTTAATGTGTTCATGAGATTTTGTGCTTATCTTTATTTCACTTACTTCTATGCATGCAAACTTAGATATAGGTTATATGCAAACTTAGATATAGGTTATTCTTGCATGTGTATGTTGCGTAGACTTGGTTATATTATTGCATGAATCAGTTCATTACAAGTGACATAAGTAAGGGACCCTTCCGAACCCAACGGTTTGAGGTCTTCCCTTGCGAGGGGTGAGTGCGGCCTTAAATCAGTTCCCAGTTCACACTGGGTGGCGAATCTATTTTAATTCTCTGGTTAATCCCCCGCGGGATATTTCGTACTCCCGACCGAGCCGCGAACCCGGAACAGCATCGCCCACTTATATGTCCTACAACAATACTTGTTGATAAACTGGGTTTGACTTTACTTAAACACCATAAACCGTATTGTTTGTAGTGGTTGAATAACAGTGGCGAGGTTAAAGTCAATAAACAGGTCTTGGTTAATTTCACTATTGGTAAATACAAGGATGAGGTGTTGTGTGATGTAGTCCCAATACAAGCTGGACATCTGTTACTAGGGCGTCCTTGGCAGTTTGACAGGAGAGTGATGCATGATGGGTTTCGTAATAGATTTGTTTTGAGAAAGATGGAATAAAGGATACACTTGTTTCGTTGATGCCACGGGAAGTCTTTGAAGATCAAATGAAGCTACAGGCTTCCACAGTGCAAACACCCGCGGGCAAGATCGAGGATGAGAGTCGAGGGGATGAGGTTAACAGTTCTAGAGGAGTGAACGAGAGAAACAGTGAGCATGCACAAAATAATGAGAGTGTGGGTAGAATGAAAAATAGTTTCTTTTCTAAAGAGGGAGAATTGAGGAGAGAGTATGCAAGGAATAAAGTGATGATCCTCCTTCTGTATATAGAAACTCTTCTGAGTTCTGATGACACTAACCCTAACATTGTTTTGCCTAGTGTGTTTACTTCTTTATTGCAGGAATATGGTGATGTGTTTGCGGAGGAGATCTCTCATAGTTTACCACCAATTCATGGTATTGAGCATCAGATCAATTTAATCCCAGGGGCGGTCATTCCTAACCGAGCAGCTTACCGCAGCAGCTTGAGGAAACTAAGGAGCTCCAAAAGCAAGTGGAGGAGTTGATGAGCAAAGGGTACGTACGAGAGAGCATGAGTCCGTACGCAGTTCCAGTTTTGTTAGTCCCAAAGAAAGATGGTACATGGAGAATGTGCGTGGATTGTCAAGCAGTCAACAATATCACTGTAAAGTATCACCACCATATCCCTAGATTAGATGATATGTTGAATGAATTATATGGCTCTTGTATTTTTTCAAAAATTGACCTTAAAAGTGGGTATCATCAAATTATGATGCGGGAAGGGGACGAATGGAAGACTGCCTTTAAAATAAAATATGGGTTATATGAGTTGCTTGTGATGCCATTTGGGCTTTCAAATGCCCCCAGCACCTTAATGCATCTAATGTATCATGTTTTGCGTGTCTTTTTGGGTAAATTTGTAGTCGTATATTTTATGATATTTTAGTGTACAGCAAGAATTTAGAAGAGCATGTATGACATGTGCAAGCTGTGTTTGATGTTTTGAGGAAAGAATTATTGTATGCTAACCTTAAAAAATGTGATTTTTGAATGGAAAAAGTGATATTTCTAAGGTATGTCATTAATGCTCAAGGCATTGAGGTTGATGAAAACAAGGTCAAGGCCATTCGTGAGTGTCCTACACCTAAGAGCATCACTGAGGCTAGGAGTTTCCATGGACTAGCCAGTTTCTATAGGAGGTTTGTAAAAGACTTTAGCACTATCGCTGCACCACTTACTGAAGTCGTAAAGAAAAATACTGGTTTCCATTGGGGGAGGAACAAGAGAATGCCTTTAAACTTCTTAAAGATCGATTATGTTCTACTTCTGTTTTAGCCTTACCTAACTTTAACCAAACTTTTTATGTCATATAGATTTCTTCAGTGAAAAGCTCAACGGTGCAGCGCTGCGGTACCCAACCTACGATAAAGAGTTTTATGCCCTAGTCAGAGAGCTGGAAACTTGGCATCATTACCTCTGGCCAAAAGAGTTCATGATTCACACTGACCATGAATCTCTGCGGCATATCAAGAGTCAAGGAAAACTTAACAGACGGCATGCAAAATGGATGGAGTTCGTGGAGACCTTCCCATATGTCATTCAATATAAGCAAGGTAAGGAGAATGTGGTTGCTGATGCACTTTCACACAGGTATGTTTTACTTACATCCTTGAGTTCTAAGTTTCTTGGTTTTGACTTTATCAAAGATTTGTATACAAGTGATCATGACTTCTCTGAGATCTACATTGCATGTGACAAAGGTGCTTTTGGTAAATTTTACAGACAAGATGATTTTTTATTTAAATAGAATAAATTGTGTGTGCCTAGTTGTTCTGTGAAGCATATAGTGGGGGTCTTATGAGTCATTTTGGTGTTACAAAAACATTGGATATCTTGCATGAACATTTTTATTGGCCTAAAATGAAGAAGCATGTCATACGCATTTGTATTGGTTGCATTACTTGTAGGAAAGCAAAATCTAAAGTTCAACCACATGGGCTTTATACACCTTTACCTGTTCCTCAGGCACCGTGGGTAGATATTTCCATGGACTTTGTGTTAGGATTATCTAGATCTAGGAAGGGCCGAGACTCTATTTTTGTTGTAGTTGATCATTTTAGCAAGATGGCACACTTTATTGCATGTTACAAATCAGATGATGCCACACACATTGCTGACTTATTTTTTAGTGAGGTTGTTCGCTTACATGGAGTACCTCAGAGTATAGTATCGGACATGGATGCGAAGTTTTTAAGTCATTTTTGGAAAACTTTATGGGGTAGGCTGGGA
This sequence comes from Zanthoxylum bungeanum, assembly GCA_019454045.1. Lineage (NCBI taxonomy): Eukaryota > Viridiplantae > Streptophyta > Magnoliopsida > Sapindales > Rutaceae > Zanthoxylum > Zanthoxylum bungeanum. The sequence continues at coordinate 28,455 of SKCR01025258.1, forward strand.
ACTAAACTATTATTTTCCACCACTTGTCACCCACCGGCTGATGGTCAAACTGAAGTCATTAACAGGACCTTGTCCCAACTATTACGTACTGTCATTTCTAAGAATTTGCAGACATGGGAAGAATGTTTACCTTTCATTGAGTTTGCTTATAATCGTAGTATTCATTCCACTACTTCTTATTCTCCTTTTGAAATTGTGTATGGATTTAACCCACTAACACCTCTGGATTTATTGCCTTTGCCCGTTGATGAGAGGGTGAGCCTGGATGGTAAACACAAGGCCGACTTAGTCAAGTCCATACATGAGAAAGCAAGAAAACACATTGAGAAGAAGAATGAACAATATGCCTCGCATGCCAATGAGGGTAGATGTCGTGTCTCTTTCAAACCCGGTGATTGGGTTTGGGTACACATGCCAAAAGAGCGCTTCCTAAAGCAACGAAAATCCAAACTCCAACCCAGAGGAGATGGCCCGTTTCAGATTCTTGAGAAAATCAATGACAATGCCTACAAAGTGATTTTCCAGGTGAGTATAATGTTTATGCGTCATTTAATGTTTCTGATCTTTCTTTGTTTGATGCAGATTCGTGGTCGAATCCTTTCAAGGAGATGGGGAATGATGAGGCCCAGGATGTAGCTGTTGGACAATTATGACCCATAGCGTCACTATTTGTACAGATCATGGTGTTGTTGTACAAATTAACTATGTGACAAGGAGATTGCACTCTTATCATTTGTGATTAGATCACCTAGATGTATAAATGAAAGGAGGTCCCTATGATTAGTTCCTGGATTGAGATGATATGAGACAGTATCAGTCCCCGAAGGATTAATCATTAAATAATCACTAGTCGTAGTATTATCGAGATTGGACATCGATAATGCGGAATAGACTAGTATTACACTTGTGCGCGTTGTGGGAGCACAACGACATAGTTCTCATATATTCAAGTATTGGATATTTATGCAAGTGTGATAGGAGGTTGTGTTTTACCGATGGTACGGAAAACAGCTTCGCTCTGGATAGACCCCTCGGAATTCCATTGGTAGTATGACTATGTGTCTATGAAAGTCTGAAATCAGGGTAGGTGTATTTGGTCTTAACCTGAGACTTCCACCGCTAATACTTGCGACAATCAATATGCTTTGGTTTTGGTCGTCCAGGGCTTTAACCGGTTCTGTGTACGCCTCCACTGGGTATATTGAGAATCGTAGTGTATTGGGTGTGATGTCAAGATAGAAGTATCACTCCAGTCATAGTGGAGATGATGTCACGTAGGATACGGTACTAGTGCTCTTAAGTACTGCAGTCATCGGGATATTATGACTAGGTCATGTATATCCGATTATAGAGACTAGTTACCAGACATTCGACATGTGCTTCGTACGGGGCAGACATAATTCCAGCCCCAGGCCTAGCACGTGACATCCGATACTGGATTGCAATACGCAATACAATGTATACTACGCCTGACATAGATTATATATATTCGAGTAAGAATATTTCTGGAGAATTGGGTAGGCACGGTGCTTTGCTAGAAGCCAACCATGTCTTGTAAATCGGTAAGCACGTGGTACGAGGTACGCATGTATTCAGATATTCCGATGACCGTATTTACTGCCAACATATCCAGGGATCTCTTGGGTCGCTTCCCAAAGATTCACCGATGACAGTTGACTTAAACTAGAATTAATCTGGGATTAATTTAGAGAGAGAAAATTTATCTGGGATAAATTGAGGCTTTATTAATCTGGGATTAAATGTGTTCGAAAGAGAGAGAGCGCGATTAATTTGGAATTAATCGGTAAAATAAATTTAATAGTTAAATTTGATTTTTTCTATTTAATTTATTCATATGGGCTAAAATTAATATATCGGATATATTAATATGAATTGGATTTCATTACGAAATTAAAGTCGGACTTTAATACGAACGAACGAATTAATTTAGAATTAATTCGTAGACGACGTTCGTAATATATTTGCGAGGCATCGTTATTTAATTAAATTAGATTTAATTATTTAGCGATGAGAGTTCGTTTAATCGGATTAATCGGATCCGTACCGTGGCAAATGTTCGTAGAGACATTTGAATTTTGAATTCAAATATGGGGCCCACTTTAAATGTGATATTTGGGATAGTGTTGGCATTTATGCCATACCATCCACTTTCCAACCACCTTGGAATGGTTTTGGCAAAACCATTTACCCAACCACCTTGTTTAGGTGAAAAGGGTAAATTGGCTTTTACCAAAAACCATTTTTCTCTCTCTCTCATTTTGGTGTTGAGAACACACTTGGAACAAAACATAAAAACCCTAATACACACCATGATGGGCGTGAATCTCCTCTCCACTCTCTCTTTGATTTTGTTGCAAAATCAACTTAGCTAGCACTTTACAAATCAACAAAGGTGATAGGGAAACAACTTCAAGAGTTGGAATCAACACAAAGGTTGGATCTTGGAGATCTTTATCCAAACAACTCAAAGCTTGGAATCATCAAAAGAAAGATCTTGGAAACCAACTCAAAGCTTGGAATCATCAAAGGAATGGTCTTGGAAACCAACTCAAAGCTTGGAATCAACAAAGGAAGGATCTTGGAGATCTTATTCTCAAAATTTTAAAAGCTCAAATCCATTCAATGTAAGTAATTCCGAAACTTATAATGAATTTATGAACACCTTTTCTTGCTTATTAGATCATTGGCATGTTCTAGGAACACTAACAATGGTATCAAGAGCCAATTTTAAGCATGAAAATTTTAGGGTTCGTGAGACTTCAATTTGGGGCTTTTATGTTTTGAACATGATTCTTTAAAATTGATTCTTTGAGCATACTTAGAATATGATAACTTAGAGTTATGCATGATTAGATTTGAAATAAATTGAATGAATCAAAAATTAAAAAATTTGCTCCCTTGGCCGAATATACACTGTCTTGGACTGCAGTTTTTTAATTTTTTGTAACATGAATGATGTGTTTAAATGTTGATTGTTGGTTTGATTGGATTAGAATCAAAGTCAATAATTTTTATGTTAAATCAAAGAGCATGTTGAGCATGAAATGATGTGTTTTGGATTCAATTTTTGTTGAGCATGAAATGATGTGTTTTGGCTTCAATTTGTGTTGAGCATAAATTGATGGATTAAGCATGATTAATTAAGTTAATTGGTATTTTGGAAATATTTAGTTTAATTAATTAATCATGGATAATGCACTTTAATTAAAATAATTGTGATATTTGGAATATTATAATTATGTTAATAAGCCTTTATAATTTAATTGGGCTAAAAGTGTGTATTTGGGCTTAATGGGATTGGTTTGACCAAGTTTGGTTTTGGACTTTTGGATTGGATCCAATTGGGCCCAAAACCAATTCCATAAAGTCCAAATACATCACATGGCCCTTTAAAGAATATAATTGGGCCTAATGGGCCTAAATTAATTTGTAGGCAATATGGTGATTCCTATTGGGCCTTGGGATTTTGGGTTTGACCCATTATGGCCAAAGCCCATGCCTTAAGAATTAATTAAAAGCACATTGGACTTTAATTAAAATGACATTGGATGTTATTGGGCCTTTGAGACCCATTAAGATTGGATTTGGAATCAGAGTCTTTAAGGCTTATAAGTAAGTGTAAATATTTAATTTGGAATTAAATTCGGAATTAATATTGAATACAAATAAATTGGATTTAAAGTTGTAGTTCAATATAATTCAAGAATACTTACTTTGCGTATTTATTCTTAAACGAGTTTGACTCACGCAAATCAAATCGTTGTTTGAACATTGGATGGTCATTAATTCAAAGATTAATTAATTGGATTAGATTGATTGAATAACATGATTTGTATGAATACATGAATGTGTTGTATGAATAATGTATATCAGATGGTTATTAGAAGGGCGAGGGCAATTTTGGAAATTGTAATAAGTTTAGAATTTATTAAATTGGACCTGCATGTCCAGCCTTTTATCTCCTTATTCTTTATATTTCTCTTCTCACCAATTTCCCTCAATGTAAATGAGGTTTCTTTATTGTATTATGTAATTGGGTAGAAGTTAGAATAGTTCTAGCCGGGGAGAGGAAATGGAGTGATTTGTTCTAGGAACAATTTGTGACATATCCATCCGTATATCATTATTAATTTATTTATCGCGCCTTATTATGCTTTTAGAACGTATGCTTAAGAGTGTATGATGAGACCTAATTAAAGATAATAAATTGGCTGCCAATTTACGCAAAAAACCCTCAAAACATATTAAGCGTTTTTCCTTCCGTTGAGTGATTCTTACTCAAGATCCAAAGTTGGCATTGGTTTGTTGGCCAAAGTCAAGACCTTTGTCAATTGCGGATGTGTTTGAATCATGCGAGTTTTATTCCATATCGGTGTCTTGTCCAAGTCGTGATTTTTTGGCCAAAGTCAAGATCACTTCTTGTCCATCGACATTGATTACGAAGCTTTCCATGTCAATGGGTCCCGCTTAACTGGAATCATTAAGCTTGTTGTGCCAAAGCCAAGGCTTAGTTGATTCAGAGGAAAAAGGTTAGGAAAATATATTGGATATATTGGCATATATATTGTATATATGTTTCCGACTTGGATGTCCACCTACTGGATCTAGGAATTAGATGAGATCCAATTGATCTTAGAGATCTACCTAGTTAAGTATCATACAATTTGTTGGCCAAAGTCAAGATTGTGTGTTATTTAACGGGATCCTAGCCCACTAGGAAACACGGTTTCCCGAGTACTCGACAGAGGGTTAGAGGCTCGTCGAAAAATAGTGGGAGGCAAGTATTAGATTTGCAATTTCGTTTAGATACTTGCCATACGCGCTCATTTCAATATTTCGTCAATAAGTTAATATATTAGTTGGACTAATATTTAATTGTTGTTTTAATTAAACAGTTGGACTGTATTCAAACTACTTCATTTATAGTTGATTATATAATTGGATTATAGTAATCAATATATTTGAATTTTACCCTTCATTTATAGTTGATTATATAATTGGATATAGTAATCAATATATTTGAAATTACCGATCATTTATAATTGATTATATAATTGGATTATAGTAATCAATATATATTTGATTTTAACCAATAAAAGTATACTTGATTATATAGTTGGACTATAGTAATCATTATATTAAATAGTACCTAAAATCGTTGATTAAATAGTTGGACTATTAGAATCAAGATAAATTGAAAGATTAGTGTTTAAAACATAATCCTAGTGAAAATGTGTTTAAACGACTTTAATTTTTAAATTGGGAATAAATTTCAGGATAGTCCTGAAACTAAGAAGTTACTTTATTTGATAAAATAACATCTTAGGCCTAAGCCCGGAGTTAAGCAAATAGTAGAGCATGATCTTTGGAAGATTCATGTGATGATAACTTCAGTGTTTAATCCATTATGCTTGTCATAAAGACTCCTTAATTTCCTAATCAGAACTAAGAATTAGATCCTTAAAGTATGATAATGAAATTGAAGGATCTTCATAGATCTATTCTTAGATCGTAGAAGTACTAAAATTGCAATAGTAAACTCTTGGAGAGTTAATGGCCATTCTCAATGAGACAAAGCCAAAGTTTGCAATAAGGCAAGTAGCGCAAGACGCATCTTACTTCAATATTCTAGAAGGCCAAGGCTTGGCCAAAGGCTTCGAGAATGTAGAAAATGGCAAATACATAATCATTATAATCTTCTAGGAAGATAAAAGGACATATCCCAAGATGTCTGCCTAAATTGTGGCAAACGGGGTCATTGAAGCGTGACTGCCGTATGGACAAAGCAGACATGAAGGAATAAAAGAAAGGGCAAGGCTCTGACTTTAAGTATGTTTATCATAAGAATGTTCACTACTAATATTAAAATTGGATTTTAGATATTAAATAGTTGTACATGAATATATGTTCTGATTTGCAGCATCTGCTCATGAGCAGGTAACTGACTTCAGATAAGATTAATCTGCAAATCGGAAACGGGACGACAGTCACTGTTTTAACCATAGATACCTAAGTTTAGGAACTACCCTTCGGGTATGTACTTAAATTAGGAAACTGTTAAAATGTAACTAGTTTGACTAGAAATAATATCTATATATCGTGTATAACTCGTTGCGAGTATACCTTTATATTCTAGAACACTAAAGTGTTTTATTTTATAAAGATGATATTGAGATAAACACATTAGATGTGAATAACAGTATTTATATTTTGAATATAAATAAATCTCAAACATATAACATGACAAACAAGTAGCTCAAACTGATTTGATCAGATGAGACTTATTTGTGGCAGTGTTGTCTGGGACACATTAAACAAGACTCGAATATCCACACTTTTGAAGAGTGGATACTAGGACGGATTTGATTCTATTCAAATGATGTCTAGGAATCTAGTTTATTAGGTAAAGTACCTAAAATACCTTTTACTTGGTAAAAATGTAAGTGCCATCAATCTATTAGCCCTCGTTCATAGTGACGTAAGTGGGGCCATGTCTAGCTAGGCTAAATGTGGAAATGAATGTTTCGTGACCTTTACGGAGATGGCATCGCGTTATAGTTATGTGTCTCTTATGAAACACAAATCGGAAACTTTTAGAGTTTCGACACGAAGTAGACAAACAGATCGGCTAAAGTATTAAAACCATCACGGTTTGACCATGATGAAAATACTTAAGCAGTAAGTTTCTCAAATACTTGAAAGAATATAGTATTCTTTCAATGAGGACTCCTCCTGGAACACGTCAATTCGACGGTGTGTCAAAACGGAGAAACCGAATTTTGTTAGACATGATAAGGTTAATCATGAGTCGCTCTGAGCTACCATTTTCCTTCAAAAAATAAGCATTTAACAGTGCAATACTTATTTTGAATAAGGTTTCATGAAAATATGTTAGACAGAATTTCATATTAGATATGAACAGGAAAGAAACTGGGTTTTCTCACTCCTGAAGATTTGGGATGTTGGGCATATGTTTGGATGATACCAAACTAGAATCCAAATCGGATAAGTGCCTAATTGTAGGTTGTCCTAAGGAAACCAAAGTATAGTACTTATACATCTCACATGAGAACAATGTAATTGTTGCTCGCCATGCATTTTTCCTAAGAGGAATACCGATATGCAGTGGTAAGTGGGAGGATAGTAAAACTCGATGAAAATCGGAGTAATATTGTTCAAGGCACCTAATCTTTAATGGAACACAGACAGTTCATCAAGGATAAAACTGTACCACAATCTTCGAATACACAAGAACCGCGTTAGTCGGAGAGAGTCAGAAAACAACCTGGGAGGTATGGGTTTCTGATCTCACCTCATAAAGGTGTCAATCTTATTGAGGAAGACGAACTGACTACATACGAGGAAGTGATACAAGGTATCGACTCCCAATTATGGCAGAGTGCCATGAAGTCGGAAATGGATTCCATGTATACCAACTATGTTTAGGGACTAGTTGATGTACCAGAAGGCATTGTGTCTATTGGTACTATATAAGTCTTCAAGGAAGACATACATGGATGGCAACATACCAACGTACTAAGCTATGCTTGTAGCGAAAAGGTATCGTTATCAACATTGTGTCGATAACAACGAAACCTTTTACCTGTTGCCATGGATAAATCCATTTGGATAATGCTTGCTGATGTTGCATGTTTCATTCATGAAATATGGCAGCTGAACGTCAAAATCGCTTTTCTTAAACGGAAACCTTTTTGGAGGATGTTTATAACATCCTGACGGTTTTGTCGCACCAAAACTAGCAAATAAGATTTGCAGGTTATTCGATCCATGTATGGATTGAAGTAAGCATTGGGTTCTTGGAACTATCGTTTTGATGTAATCATAATGGTGTATGATTTGATTCAAAACGAATATGATTCTTGTGTATATAAGGAGGTTAGTGGGAGCGCACTGACAATGATGTCCTAAATAATGATGATATGTCATTTCTTGGAAATGATATTCCCATATTACAATCGGTGAAAGCTTGGCTTTCATGAAAATTCTCCGTAGAATTCTTGGGAGAAACAACCTTTATTCTAGGAATAAAAATCTACTGGGATAGATTTAAAGTTGTTAACACCCTCCGAGAACTCGTACATTGAAAAATGTACGTGACATGGTGTCTCATACGCTTTGAGCATATGGAGTCACAAACAGGTCAATCCAAGTGATAGTCTCTGGATTGATATTAAGAACATCTGTTAGTATCTTAGAGAACTAAGGATGATGTCTTAAACTATGGAGAATGAGAACTTGAAGTGACTGGGATCACTGCTGTAAGTTTCCTAACCGATAAAAACAACGGTACAATACAGTTTGAATAACGGAACATTAAGCTGGAAATCTTCCAAGCAAGATACTATTACCGAATAAACAAAAAATGTGGGTTATTGCTGCGGCTGAGGCAGCAATAGAAGCCATTTAGGTCGATGATAAATCTAATTAGATTAGATATAGTTCTGAAAGCAGCTGAGCTAGGCGTCAGCACAAGCTAAAGAATTAATAGTCTCATCAACGATCCAGATATATACTTTGACTATTCATCTGATTCGTTCGGATCATACATCGTGGCGATGTGATGATCGTAAAAATCGCATCAGACGATAATCATGCAAATCCGCTGACGAAAGCCTTTCCTCAGCAGTTTGAGCGAACCGTACATAGTTCGGGTGTATGACACTCGAGTGACTGGCTATAGGCCAAGTGGGAGATTGTTGGACAATTATGACCCATAGCGTCACTATTTGTACAGATCATGGTGTTGTTGTAAAAATTAACTATGTGACAAGGAGATTGCACTCTAATCATTTGTGATTAGATCACCTAGATGTATAAATGAAAGGAGGTCCCTATGATTAGTTCATGGATTGAGATGATATGAGACAATATCAGTCCACGAAGGATTAATCATTAAATAATCCCTAGTCGTAGTATTATCGAGTTTGGACATCGATAATGCGGAATAGACTAGTATTACACTTGTGCGCGTTGTGGGAGAACAACGACATAGTTCTCATATATTTAAGTATTGGATACTTATGCAAGTGTGATAGGAGGTTGTGTTTTACCGATGGTACGGAAAACAGCTTCGCTCTGGATAGACCCCTCGGAATTCCATTGGTAGTATGACTATGTGTCTATGGAAGTCCGAAATCAGGGTATGTGTATTTGGTCTTAACCTGAGACTTGCACCGCTAATACTTACGACAATCAATATGCTTTGGTTTTGATCGTCCAGGGCTTTAACCGGTTCTGTGTACGCCTCTGCTGGGTATATTGAGAATCATAGTGTATTGGGTGTGATGTCAAGACAGAAGTATCACTCTAGTCATAGTGGAGATGATGTCACGTAGGATACGGTACTAGTGCTCTTAAGTACTGCAGTCATCGGGATATTATGACTAGGTCATGTATATCCGATTATAGAGACTAGTTACCAGACATCCGACATGTGCTTCGTACGGGGTAGACATAATCCAGCCCCAGGCCTAGCACGTGACATCCGATACTGGATCGCAATACGCAATACTACGTATACTACGCCTGACATAGATTATATATATTCTAGTAAGAATATTTCTGGAGAATTGGGTAAGCACATGGTACGAGGTACGCACGTATTCGGATATTCCGATGACCGTATTTACTACCAACATATCCAGGGATCTCTTGGGTCGCTTCCCAAAGATTCACCGATGACAGTTGACTTAAACTAGAATTAATCTGGGATTAATTTAGAGAGAGAAAATTAATCTGGGATAAATTGAGGCTTTATTTAATCTGGGATTAAATGTGTTCGAAAGAGAGAGAGCGCGATTAATTTGGAATTAATCGGTAAAATAAATTTAATAGTTAAATTTGATTTTTTCTATTTAATTTATTCATATGGGCTAAAATTAATATATCGGATATATTAATATGAATTGGATTTCATTACGAAATTAAAGTCGGACTTTAATACGAACGAACGAATTAATTTAGAATTAATTCGTAGACGACGTTCGTAATATATTTGCGAGGCATCGTTATTTAATTAAATTAGATTTAATTATTTAGCGATGAGAGTTCGTTTAATCGGATTAATCGGATCCGTACCGTGGCAAATGTTCGTAGAGACATTTGAATTTTGAATTCAAATATGGGGCCCACTTTAAATGTGGTAGTTGGGAGAGTGGTTGGCATTTATGCCATACCATCCACTTTCCAACCACCTTGGAATGGTTTTGGCAAAACCATTTACCCAACCACCTTGTTTAGGTGAAAAGGGTAAATTGGCTTTTACCAAAAACCCTTTTTCTCTCTCTCTCTCTCTCTCATTTTGGTGTTGAGAACACACTTGGAACAAAACATAAAAACCCTAATACACACCATGATGTGTGTGAATCTCCTCTCCACTCTCTCTTTGATTTTGTTGCAAAATCAACTTAGCTAGAACTTTACAAATCAACAAAGGTGATAGGGGAACAACTTCAAGAGTTGGAATCAACACAAAGGTTGGATCTTGGAGATCTTTATTCAAACAACTCAAAGCTTGGAATCATCAAAAGAAGGATCTTGGAAACCAACTCAAAGCTTGGAATCATCAAAGGAAGGATCTTGGAAACCAACTCAAAGCTTGAAATCAACAAAGGAAGGATCTTGGAGATCTTCTTCTCAAAATTTTAAAAGCTCAAATCCGTTCAATGTAAGTAATTCCGCAACTTATAATGAATTTATGAACACCTTTTCTTGCTTATTAGATCCTTGGCATGTTCTAGGAACACTAACAGCAGCCACCCAGGATGCAGCCCATGATGGATGGACCGCCACAGTACAAGTTCCAGAAGGTCCAATCACGAGGTCTCGAGCTAAGAAGATCCAGGAAGCTATGCATGGATTCATACAGAAGATGGTATCTGACTATTCCCGTACTTCTACTTCATTGAGTATGGGCTTGATGCTGGACGAACCCAAGATGGTGAATCTTATTCACGTTATGGAGCAACGAGTTACTTAGGCCTATTCTATTATAGTTATTTGGCATTTGTTATGCTTTTATTTAGGGCTTGACTTTTGTTTTATTTCGGCCCGTTATTTACGTTTTACTATTTTCTTTAGATTATTACTTTATGTTTGGGAATTAGGTTAAGCGTGCAATGGTTTGCACATGGGGATAGCTTAGCTTAGTTTTAGGATACACGTCTGTTGGTGTGTGGGTAGTTTCTTTTTATCCTTGTGGGTTAGGGTTTTGGTTGCAGCCTCCTTATAAAATGCTAACTCTTTGGTTATGTTTTACAACTCTCTTTTCAATAAAATATTTTATAAATTCGTGAGCATTGAGATCCTCAATTTATTCGCACTGGTTTTGGCTTATCAAAGGACTGCTAACCCTTTGTGGCGACCCTATTAGCACTATAGGTTTTTGTTGCTTGTTCTTCAAAGGTTTAGAGTTTTTATCCGAACTGTCTTGGTATTTCTTGGGAACGATTTCATTCTTGTGTGAGTTTGTCTGGCTCCGCTCCAGGCAGGCTCTCATCAACTTAGGTTATTTTATTACTTCGACACTCTTATATTTGGGAGTAAATAATCACTTTGTGAGTGTGTCATCCAACATATATTTCAACACTCAAACATTTATTATCCAAAATGATTATATCCCAACACCGAGACTAATATCCGAGAGCCTATCAAAACTGTTCCGAAAATTTGGGATATTACAGAGACTATGAAATTGGGTTTGACCCCAATCTATATCAAAATCATTTTGAAACATCAAAATTTTTTAAAATATCTCAAATCAATAAAATCATCTCAAACCGTCGAAATCTCATTAAAGTTATCAAAATCATTTCAAAAATATCAAATTATCTCACAATCAATCGCAAAGGCTAAGCATATCAAATATCTCACTCAAAGCTTATCCCAAGTATCATCAATATAATTATAAATCATAAGTAAAATAATATTCAAAATATATCAAATATAACTTAAGAAACCATCCAGAAAGAATGAGTATTCTTTCACTATTTTGGCGTTAATCCAAATCTGATGCTATGAGTACCTATGGTCGTTTTCAACAATGATCTCTAGACAGACATTACTATGTAGAACAATCTATACTTATTACTTATTTCTCATAATAACAAATTATGTCATGCATGTAATATCATTCCTTGCAGAAACTAGGTCATATAGAATTCCTACGAATTTTACGGAGTTCGATTTTGAGTTACAACAGTTAAGATTTCAAAATTTGAAATCTGATTTAATATTGAGAAATTCACTGCACATCTACTCATTTCAATAATTTGTTGTGATCAATTGGTAATAGATTTGAGGCTGAGATTTTTACCACAAGACTCTATGTGTGTCTAGTTTACATAAAATTTTAAGGATCTTGATTTTTTTTCTTTAAACTCAACTTATAACTGATTTAGTGCACATTATTTGGCGATAGATAGAGTCATATCACTTGCATAGCATCTTTGTTTCAAAATTCACTATAATTCCATTTTACATCCAACAATTATAATTTTCGACTATGATAAAGCTCAACATGTCTAGTTCATGTAGCATTTTATGATTCATCAAACAAATGCTTAAAATTCGAATTATAGCCGAATTAGTTCATGTTATGTATTACAACAGAATTCAGACATCACAGTAGAATACCCTATTTTTAAATTCACCAAATATTCATTTTCTTGAAAAAATTTAATTTTGAATATATTGGGTCTTATTATGTCTAATTTACATATAATTTTATGGTTTACCAAACAGATGTCAAGAACTCATCCTATAATACAAAATACCCATCCTGTCAAAATTGAATCTAAGTGTAGAGCTGTAATATTCAAAATTTACTATAAATTCAAATAAATGTGAAAAATTGTGATTTATGTCTAGTTTTTTAAGAAATTTAGGGTTCTCTATTTGGAGGTCCATAACTCATTTTACAACGAAGAAAATATAACCTATTCAGATTTTATTCCAAGAACTCAACCTAAATTTAAATTTTTACTACAAATTTATGCTTGCATGAAAAATTATGATTTTTGAAATATATTAATCCTTATTGTGTTTAATTTTCAAAAAAATTTACGGATTAATAATCCGACTTCCAGAATTCAACTTATACGTACAAACTATATACTGCACAGGTAAGCTCCTAATTCGGGATTAAAATAAAACACAACTTCCATAGCTCCTAATCATCAAAACCAACACTCCACAATCATACAACATCATAATACCATTAATCCAACAAACCATTATACATGCCCATCTTGAAGAAAATTTCAAAATTCGAAATAATATAGAGAATTCTTACCTAATATTCCATGAATCTTCTTAATTCTATGGCTTTTCCTTGCCTCTTCTTCTTTTTCTTTTCTTCAATTTTATTTGCTGGAATTTTCTTTTTCCCTTCCTCTCTTGTTCGGCCAAGCTTGAAAAAAAAAATGAGGCTTGTTTCAATTTCTTTAGTAGGTAGAAACTTTTATAATTTTCTAGAGATTTTTTTTTTTGAATTTTTTTCCGTTCACCATTGGGCCGAATTTTGTGTGCTTGATTTTTGTTTTATTTTTGGGCTTAGTGTTGTGGGAAAATTATACTTAGGTTCTTCAAATTTTCTTAATTACACGTTTGCCCTGAATATTTTGATGATTAAACTTTTGACCACTATATTTTATTAAGCTTTCACTTAGACCCCTACACTTTGTAAGCTTACTTTACTTACTTATTTCCAATGTTAGATTCATAATGCCTGGATAAATTTAATTCCCTTTACGTATTACGTTTATAAACAGTTTAAATTTATTTCGTCTTCCATTAGCACAAATTTCTTATATTTTAGAATATTTCGGTTCTCATCGTAGTTATTTTTGTTAAGCAAAAATTAGATAAGACTTTGGCTATTACATTATGATATTAAAATATTTTTTAGTAAAATATGTCATGACTAAATAAAACTTGCAAAATTTTGAATAAAATGTATTTCAAATTAATAATTGCTTTTGCTTTGTTTGTGGCTTTCCAACTAAGCAGTTATATCCGTTTCCAAAGAAAAAAAAAACTAAGCAGTGTATATCACAACAATATTATAGATTCACTATGATTTTTAGTTAAAATTTTATTATGTTATTAGAAGTTAGACAAATATTTTTAGTTTAAGTTGTTGCAAAATAAAGATCAAACGATTTATGGCAAATTAAAAATTTTATTATAATTAAGAAATGATAAAACACAAGGGAGTATACAGAAATTGTTATAAATAAATTTTTATCACCTCATTGGCAGTTTTAGACTTTTTAGAAAATAAAGTAATATATTATCTGAATAAAAAAAAAATGGTAGTTTGGAAGTTTGGTTAGGAGTGAAAACCTAGAAATATAAAAAGATAACGACATAAAAAAAAATATTATATGAGATTCCTATCAAATATATAAAGTTGATTAATGAAATTCTTATTTGACATATAAAGGATTACATATTTGGTTATTTGATATATGTTTTTAAGGAATCACGATCAAGCCTGCGGTGGCTAAGGTCCCTGCAGGTACACGGCGTTGTTAAAAGATTTGAGAGGTTTATAAAATCTACGAGAGAAATGGTGTAATATCCAGTTACATCAATTCATCACCACCATTTATGTATCACCACCATCAATGCATAAATATCTTAGGTAATTTTAGGTGGGTTTAAAAATGGTACAAGATTACAAACAAACTTTAGGTGGATCACTATTCATTTGTTGACAATTGACCCGTGTATTTGGCTATAAATTGGGAACTCATTTGAGAGCTCAAATCATCCCAAAAATATAAAGCTTCAATTGAAGAAAATTTTGATATTGTTAGGAGTGAGGTTTTTGTAAAGAAAACACTTGTAATTTCTATTCTTGTAAGTAATAGATTGTGTTTCCTCAAAACACTCTATAGAGATCAGAGAAACACAACAACTGGTATCAGAGCCTTTGGTTATATATTGGGGTCATAAATCCGAAGAACAGAACTCGGATCGGAAAATTCAGGTTTCAGAAAAGCTGTCAAAAATTAATTTTGAGCATACCATCAGCTAGTTCACGTCGAGACGAGCACGACGATATTTTCCGGCGATCGAACGGAGGTCAAGGGACACCACACGCGCTGCACGTGCCGGAGAGTGAGGGGCGACGCGTGCAACACGCAACACACGCCTGCTGGAGGTAGAAGACGACCACGTCAGCGTTGAGTCAGCAGCCTAGTCATCCCCGTCAGCGCACATTCAGCGTACAATCAGCAGCCACGTCAGCTGTGGGCCCCATTTCTGCCACATCATCAGCCACATCAGCACACCTGGTAAATTTCACTGAGTCCCCTGAAGTTTCTGAAATTTACATTTTAACCCGGAAGTTTAAAAAATTTACAAAGCAGCCATTGAGTCGGATTTGGACCAAAGAAGTGTCTAATCCACCATTTTCGACCGTTCCGGACGCAACGGTGACCTCCCATTTGTTAAAATCAGCAACAATTGTATCCTATTTTTATTTCAATCTATAAACTTAAAATGGAAATGAAAGATTCCTCTTCTGGTGCGATGATCAAGCTGACAACAACCAATTACTCCCTCTGTAGGTCTCCGATGATAGATGATTTGTACTACAAAGATCTGTTCGATATGATCGAGGTGAAGGGAGTCAAACCAGATTCTGTCAAAGAGAGTGATTGTAATAAACTCAACGATAGAACTCTAAGTCAGATTAGGTAGTGGATCGGCCACAGTGTCTTCCACCACGTAGCACATGATACAGATGCTTACGAAATATGGATAAAATTGGAAGGCATGTTCCAGGCCAAGACAGATCAGAATAAAGCCCTGTTAATGAGGCGATTGGTGAATTTAAAGCTACGGAGTGGAACTTCCATTGCAGAACATACCAATGAGTTCCAGAGCCTGGTGAATCAACTGTCTACAGTAGACATGCAGTTGATAGATGAAGTTCAAGCCCTCTTACTACTCAGTTCTCTTCCTGATAGCTGGAAAATATTGGTGGTTACTCTCAGCAATTCGGCTTCAGGAGGCAAACTTACCTTGCCAATGGTAAAAGATGTTTTGTCAAATGAGGAGGCTAGAAGAAAAGAAGTAGGCACAGATCAGACACAAGCCCTTGTCACAGAGAATCGAGGAAGAAAACAAGATAAAAATCGAGGTAGAGGGAGAGGTAGAAGTAAAAGCAGAGGCAAATCCATAGACGGGAGAAAGCTTAAATACAAGTGCTACCAATGTGGCTTAGAAAACCACTTAAAGAAGAATTGGCTAAAGCTACAATGAGAGCAGAGTCAAGGCAATCTCCAGCCGAAGAATAATTATGCGGAGACACTAGTAGTTACCCCATGAGATGTAGCTATATGCTCCGGCTAGGAAGAAGCATGCCTTTACACCGTAACTCATGATATTGAGTGGGTGGTAGTGTAGGGGAATTTATGGGTAAACGCACCGGAACGAGGAAAAATAATTTTTTCCAATTTCAATAATTTTTCTCGGGCAATTAAAATAAACATAATTATTCTAATTACTCAGTACTTAAAAACTGATTTTTTTACCCAAAAATAAGATTTTCCCTAATATGCCGTGAGAGCCCAATAGTTTACATTTTGATCATTTTAGTCCTAATTTTTCAAATACAAATTTAAGTGATTTCAAATCACTACATGTTGTGGTATTTTATATCGTATCGCAAGTGTACATTGTCAAGTCTTAGTAAAGATAAGTGAAAGAATGTCGAACCCACAGAGATTGTATTCAACTCACACTAAGCACTATAATTGATAATCCTAATTTTATTAAGAAAACAACTAAATTTAGATTAAAAACTAAATAAACAAGATAGTAAAACATTTGATAAAGATAATCTAAGAAGATAGATATTCTAGAGTCTGATTTCACCTAGATATCCCCTATGTATCTGTCATGTCATTCAATTCTTATTTAGTTGTATTGTTTATAAGCCAAGAACCCTAAATTATTCTAACTCTCTCTCCCGAGTGCCGATTGAATATATTATCAACTATAGAATTCTATATCCCTATAAAAATCTAGTAATTAACAATTCATTACACTCTATAATTCTTTATTAACGACTTCAAAAGGATTATAGATTCTCCCGAACTCTACAAATCTCCTAAGTTATATTCTATATATCATATTCAAAATCCCTCTCTCCCGAGTAATAGATTCTAAACATTCGTCATCTCAATTTGTGGCCAAAAACAAGAAACAATAAACGCAAGAGAATATAAATAAACTTAATTAAAACTTCATAAAAATCAAATTGGCAAACAACACATAGGTTCAAGCATTGGCTACGTCATCCTCTAGAATAATAAATTTAGTTCATGACCAAAGATAAAAACAATGAAAATAAGGTCATGAATCTAATAGAAATCATTAGACTTAAAGAAAGAAACTAGAAGATTAAACCCAAATCGAATCCCTTCATCTTCGGACGTCACCGTCTTCGTCTCCTCTTGTCGCTCTTCAATCTTTTTCTTTGGATCTCTCCAAGAATATATTTTTTGAGTCTTGAGTTGTGTATTACCCTCCCCTTTTAGGGTTTTGGACGAGCCTCTAAATTTATAGGAAAGTCTTGGAGTCCTGCTGCGCATATGCTACTACTTATTCTGAAGAGTCTGAATTTTCACCGCAGCATCGCGACGCCACTCCTTTTCCCAAGATGCGTATTTTCAGCTTGTTTCCACTTTTCCCGCGTACTTCTATTGCATCCATAAGCTCCCAAAACCCATACAATTGCTCCAAATCCATGCTCTAATGCTCTCTATCAATAAAATATTAAACAACTTCAAAATACATTAAATCACATGGAATCTAACAAAATAATAAGTTGATGATGTATCAATAAGTGTGTATAAATCACAATTATCAAACACCCATGTAGAACACAGAAATCGGCGACGTTGTTCCAGGCTCGCGGCCCGGTCGGGAGTACGGAGTAGCCCGCGGGGGACTAAACCAGAGAAATAAAATGGAGTCGCCACCTAGTGTGAACTGGGAAATGATTTAAGGCCGCACTCACCCCTCGCAAGGGAAGACCTCAAACCGTTTGGTTCGGAATGGTCCCTTACTTATGCCTCTTGTAATGAACGGATTTAAGCGATAATATAACCAAGTCTACGCAACATACATATGCAATAACCTACATCTAAGTTTGCATGCATAAAAGTAAATCGACATAACGGTAAACACACAATTTCATGAACATATTAAATAAATAAATGCGGAAAGATAAATAAACAATAACGGTAAAAGCATAAATATTAAAGAGAGCTAACTAAATTCCTAACGTGAAAGAAATAACTAAATCATGCATGCAAATGACATACTATTTCTAATAAACGATGGATAAGTCTAATATCAGTTTAGGGATGAGTCTCAGGGTCGAGGCCCGCAGCAGCATCAGTATCAGTTTTAGGGATGAGTCACAGGGTCGAGACCCACATCAGCATCATGAGCAGTTTGGAGATGCGTCCCAGGGTTGTAACCACTTCATCAGTATCAGCAGTTATGGGGATGTGTCCAGGGTTGTACCCACTTCTTCAGCATCGACAGTTTTGGGGATGCGTCCCAGGGTCGATGCCTACATTATATCAGAAGTTTTGGGGATGCGCCCCAGGGTTGTAACCCATTCCATCAGTATCAGCAGTTTTGGGGATGCGTCTCAGGGTTGAGGTCCATATTTTATCAGAATTTTGGGGATGCGTCCCAGGGTTGTAAACCCATATCATCATCAGTTTTTGGGATGCGTCCCAGGGTTGAGGCCCATTTTGGCAGCGTTATCGGGATGCGTCCCAGGGCCGTGAGCCCCCGTTGTCGGTAGCAGTTATCGGGATGCGTCCCAGGGCCGTTGGCCCCCTGCACCTTTAGTTTTGGGGATGCGTCCCAGGGTCGAGGCCCATTTTGGCAACGTTATCGGGATGCGTCCCAGGGCCGTGAGCCCCCGTTGTCGGTTGCAGTAATCTGTATGCGTCCCAGGGCCGTTAGCCCCCTACACCTTTAGTTTTGGGATGCGTCCCAGGGTCGAGGCCCATTTTGTCAGTGGTATTGGGATGCGTCCCAGGGTCGAGGCCCCCGTTGTCGGTTGCAGTTATTGGGATGCGTCCCAGGATCGAGTTCCACTGCAGTTCCAGTTTGGGGATGCGTCCTAGGGTCGAGGCCCACACATTGATTGCAGTTATTAAGATGCGTCCTAGGATCGAGGTCCACTGCAGTTCCAGTTTGGAGATGGGTCCCAGTGTCGAGGCCCACACATCAGTTGCAGTTATTGGGATGCGTCCCAGGATCGAGGTCCACTACATCATCAGCTCAACGGAGCAGCAGGCAAGTCAGGTGGCAGCTGGCGAGCCTGGTAAGTAAAAATGCATTGCATAATTTTGATAGGATTGCTCTTATCACACACTGCACAAGTCTCACTAAAGTGGGGTGACCGGCGTAAACACACACGTATAACGCAAGCGCACGTATCATTCAAGTAGTATAAAAATATTGATCCCACGAGGACTTAATTCCTACTGTTGTTATTAATTATTGATACTATTTATTTACAAATATCTAATTGAGGGAGAAGAGAATGATTGCTTGATTGATTTGGTTGATTGTAGATTTGCTAAATAAATAAAAAGACAAAAGAAAATACTAAAGAAAATAACAAAAGACATAAAGATCTAGGGTTGTGAATCCTTCTAATATCTTTTAAAAGATGAAGTGATTATTTTATGTTTGTGTAATAAATCAGTTTACTAACCTGGAACACTAAATTATGCAAAAGCCTTTGTCGATGGTCAGACGCAAATACCCAGTTTAACCAAATTGAACCATATGTCTATGTCAACCAAATTATCTGGATTCATTAAGTTTAAGTTCCAATTATGGCTACCCCCGCCCGACAGGTATATGTCTATCCTGTAAGGAAATCTATTAAAGGGTTATCTATCCTCAAGGAAGATCGTGGGCTATTAAGTCTAAGGCTGAAACCTAAAATCCCTATGTCTAGTTCATTTTAGATTTACCACATCAATCTTATTGGTGATCAGACAACAAGAAGCATTAAGCTTAAGACTTAATAAGTAAACCTTTAAATTACCCAAACTATAAAATAACCCCTTATAAACCGGTGATATTAGAATTCATCACAACCCCAGATAACTAATATATAACTAGGGCTAGTAAGAACTTAAAAGTAAAATAGTAAAAATACTGAAAAGTAAAAGACATAAAGTAAAAGCTGAAAAGTAAAATAAAATAAAATAAAATGCTAAGGTTAAAGGAATTACTTTTACTATTTACTATTTTAGATATCTCCCATAAAATAATATATAAACTTGTGATAGTATTACCAACCGACCAATCTTGCGGTATCCTTTATTAGTCAGGTTTAAACCAGATTAAAATGAATTACCAACCGACCAATCTGGCGGTATCATTTTTAAGTCAATATTTTAAATAGTGAATATATTATTTTTAAGGGAGATTAATCTAAATAGTAATAGTAAAAGAATTACCTTTCACCCTAGCTGGGGAAGTTACCTCCTCATGGTAAATAGTAAAAACTGTAAAAAGTAAAAAGAAAAAATTAAATTACTATTATTACAAAACATAATTAAAATTATTTACAAAAACTAAAAAAAAAAAAAAAAACTAAAAACTAAAGAATCTAGAGAGAGAAACTCTCTCTTTAGATAGAATATAAGAGAGAGAGTGGTACAATGAATTCTGAAATATCGAGCTCAATTTATAGGCCTCGGTAGGCTTCCAGCGTCGCGACGCCAGGGTCTTCAGCGTCGCTACGCCAGCTTTTGTCGACGTGGCACGCTCTGGTTCGCCGGTTTGAAGATTCTGGATAAGCTGATAAGGTGACACGTGGCGAGGTGGTTAGGCTTCAATTATTGTGACACGTGGCGGCTTCTGATTGGTCGATGAGATTCTTATCCGCCACGTGTCAGATAAGGATTAGATACTCAATAATTGATGCTGACGTGGCACTGACGTGGCGGTGACGTGGCACACGTGGGAAAGAGACTGTCGGCACCATAGGATTGCGACACGTGGCACTTCCTGATTGGCTGATGATGACGTGGCGGTGAGGTGGCAATGTTGACTTGTTGACGTGCTGACGTGGATGATGACATGGAAATGACCTGGAGTGACACGTGGCGATGGCGACTGTCGGCACCATAGGATGCTGACACGTGGCACGATGCATTTTAGCAGATCGGTTGTGATGGTGACACGTGGCACGGCGCACGTTATTTATCTATAAAATAACACAAAACACATCAAAATATTCACAAAACTCAAGAAACTATACAAAATATTTGGTTAAATGAGTGGGAAATAGTGATATAAATACCACTCATCACACCCCCAAACCTAACATTTTGTTAGTCCTCGAGCAAAACATAAAGTAAAATAACATAAATAAATTAACTAAGCCACTTTCATAGGGATCACGGTTGCATTTAGCATATGCAACAAGCCTTTAAACCCCTAGGTGTCCCTAGTGGACGAGTTGTAGTCTCGTGAGGGTTTACAGCAATGATACCCACAAACATTTTACAAAAGTAAAAAGGTAGTAAAACTAATGCACACAAAAGTAAAAAGACAAGCGAAAAGAGAATAAAGAAGTTAGTGACTAATCAGGTGAAATTTCTACTCCAAGTTATTAGTTGTTTTGTTTCTTTCTAAATTACCGAATAAGTAAATTCTCCGATTATATTTACCATTCTTCATATACATAGCCAACAAAATATTAAAAAACTTATTTTTGCCCACAACAGTCATAAGTGAAGTTGATAGAGAGTAATATTTTTGTCCTAAAGTTCTATCAGATTTCACACCTTTTTGGAGCAATGGAATAATTTTTCGGATTTTTCAGTTTTTTTTTCTTGATTTTTTCTCTATTTTTTATTTATATACAATTACCTTTCGTCTATGTAGCGAGTGTTGGGTCGGTGACTCCCAAACTAGTTGGCTTTAGGGCACCAGGTGTTCAGACACCCCTACGAACTTAATTACTCAGACTTCAGATATATATATTTTTGCAGCATCTTCAATCCATGTAACGAGCTTTGGGCCAGTGACTCCCAAACCAGTTGGCTTTGGGGCACTAAGTGTTAAAACACCCTTACAGACTTAATAACTCGGATCTCAGACGTTTTTTTTTTTTTTTTTTTACTCCATTGCTTTTTGAGATGCTTCCTCCAATTAAACTAGAGCACTGAATATTACAAACTTTTCAATTTAGCTCATGTCCGTATGTTACTATATATGTTGATAATATCTGTCAACTGAGCATATGAAGATCCATTTTAGTCTGTTTTAAGGAGAATTCACAAATTAAATAATTCAAAATGAACTAAACAAAAATTAACTTGTTTCGAAATAGGTTTGAGATACGTCTCAGGAGTGGAAACTCCTTACTCAGCTATCTCTTACCAATTTCACATTTTTAGTCAATATAAAAAAATGCAAAATATTTTTTGTAATTTTTTAAAATTTTCCAACTTTTTTGTATTTTTCGAAAAATTTTGGACTAAAAATAAAAACAACATACAAACTAAAAACAAGGTACTAATCAACTAATTCCCTCCCCCAAACCGAAATAAGACATTGTCCCCAATGTCTTAAACAGTAAAAGGAGAGTTAAGAAGGTCGTACCTGGTTAGCTGAAAATCTACCGGAAATTAAAGGTTAAGATCCAGATTAATCCGACGCCTCTTACCACGATCGT
The DNA here is from genome assembly GCA_019454045.1 of Zanthoxylum bungeanum. Classification (NCBI taxonomy): domain Eukaryota; kingdom Viridiplantae; phylum Streptophyta; class Magnoliopsida; order Sapindales; family Rutaceae; genus Zanthoxylum; species Zanthoxylum bungeanum. The sequence continues at coordinate 51,241 of SKCR01025258.1, forward strand.
CCTCGGACCAATTTATCTTTGAAAGGATAGGGTCAACTTGTGGTTCATAGGCTATGAGTTGGTCTATTAGATCCGGGGCAGTTCTGGCAGTGAAGAGGAGTTCTTTCATAGGTTTTGACATGAACCCATTTCTTCGGGCATCATCAAGAAACACACAAAGAGAATCATAAAATCCATCAACATTAAACAATCCAAGCGGTTTCTAGTGTATGTTCAGGTTCGTCCAAGATAGAACTATAAAAATTTCCTCCAATGTACCCAAGCCACCTGGCAAAGCGATAAAAGCATCAGCACGGTTAATCATTTCTACCGGTCGTTTAGACATACCTGGCACGATCAGTTCCTCTCCGTTTGATGATCCAATAAGATTTTCCTCTGCCAAGGGTTTTGGGATGATTCCTAAAACATGACTGCCTCCCTCCTGTACAGCCTTTGAAACGATCCCCATAAGTATGAGATTTCCTCCGCCATATATTAAGTGCATATTCCTTGCAGCTAAGACTCGCCCCAATTCCTGTGCTACTTCTACGTATTGTGGTTTAGTTCCAACACTACTACCACAAAACACACAGATGTTTTCAACTCGTCTTCTTGAAGTGGCTTCCATTTTTTTATGTATTTCTTTTTCAAATCAGGATGCCTTCAAAAGTGCAATGACGGGCTGAATTTATAGTACCTGAAAAAGGGTGAGTAATAATAGCACTAATATCTTCCAAAGGACGATTGTTAGCTAAACAATAAAAGAAATCTTGATATGTCAAAAAGTCTGGATCCTGTCTACGAAAATAAAGATAATTACAACTGAAAAGCGAATCAAAGAAATAATTAAGGCAACGGAATTGTGTACGCAATACGCCACTCGCTTAGTATAAATTTATTAGGATGCGTCTCAAGATTTCAATCCTTACTCAGCCATCGCTAATGAATTGTTTCTCGTCTTTGATTTCCAAACACAATTCCTTCTGTCTTAAAATGCTTCGTTTGTGCCTTTCCCTACAAAAATAACACACAAAATTAAAAAGTTCACACAAAATATGAAAACAAATATTACAAATTGCATGGGTTGCCTCCCTGCTAGCGCTAAATTTTTCGTCTTCAGCCAGACGTGACTGAAATCCATATGTCAAGGAGGTTTCAATGTCGTTTTGGATGTCCGATTAAAGACAATCCCGTGAGCGTTGCTTTTGAAGGGTCTCTTCCAACGGTAAAGTGGCAAAAAGAGTTTTGTCTCATTCAGTGCTCGTGCCACCTTTTTGCTCCTTGTTGTTCTAGTGATTCCTGCAAAGAAAGAAAGAAAATCATGAGGTCTCATATGGTGCTTGACTTGGAATGGAAGTTCCATTCTGTCAAGCTTCTGGGTGATATCTTTAATTTGTACTCCCCAAAACAGCGATGTTTCTCCTGAATGCTCTGGATTTTCAATTTGGTCTGATAGTTGCTCCTCCATTTTCTTTGCTTCTTGTTCCACATCTTCTTCATAGATGTATTTTAAAATTTTTGTATTCACCCTTTTATCTGTCATCTGTGAAATACATGCTTCAAAATTGTCAACCTGAGGATGCAAAGATGTTTCTGACATTAGGTTTTCATCCTCTGATACGACTGGAATGGATGGTTCAGATAGATCTTCTTCAAACATCATGGTAAAGCATGCTCCAAGATCTTCATTTTGAGGATTGAAAGTTTGATCCTCCATTGTTGGTGCAGTTGGTACAAATAGATCAGCTTCATCATCGTCAGAATCTGAATAATAAAAGTCAAATTGAGACTCTTCCGGTTCGGGCTCCTGAACTGATACCTCTGGTTGTTGATACTGCTCAGCCTCCTCCTCTGTTGAAGTGTCATTGTGAAATGATTGGTACTCGAAGGCTTCATCAGTGTCATTTGAAACTGGTTCTTGAGGTATGTAGTTCTGGTTTTCTGTGAATTGTCTCATTTGATCTGTTATCCTCTGAATGGATTCTGATTGTCTCTGAATACTTTCGAGTTGATTCATGAATGTTTCAAGCATTGTATCCATCTTTTCTTCTCGTTTCTTGAACACATCTTTGAGCACGTCAATCATCTGATCTTTTTCTGATTGTTCTGATTGTTGATGAAGATCATTGTAGGTGGGTGGTGGATAAGATGGAAAATGTGATGGTTTTTCGTACCATGAAGGATTTTGATAGCTCTGCCACCCTGGATAGTAGTTGTATTCACAATAATCTTTAGGGTGGTTACCATTACATATGTCACATCTCCCCATTGCGTTCTATTGAGCAAATGTGGTATTGCTTGGTTCTGGCATCCAGTGATAGTTGTTGGGCTGGACAACAGGCCTCAGAAAACCAGACTGTTGTTCCCAGATGTGGGGTGTATCTTCTTGTAAAGCTCGTAATCTTTCAATCTCCCAGTAGTGTTCCATTTTTCAATCACCTGAAAAAGAAAGAAATAAAAATTACAGATAAAAATAAAGAAAATTAGATACAAGTAAATTAGATAGCTTCAAAATTAACAACTCAAGAAATATAAGTCCCCGGCAACGGCGCCAAAAACTTGACCGGCATAAACACACACGTATAATGCAAGCGCACATATCGTTCAAGTAGTATAAAAATATCGATCCCACGAGGACTTAATTCCTACTGTTGTTATTAATTATTGATACTATTTATTTACAAATATCTAATTGAGGGAGAAGAGAATGATTGCTTGATTGATTTGGTTGATTGTAGATTTGCTAAATAAATAAAAAGACAAAAGAAAATAACAAAAGACACAAAGATCTAGGGTTGTGAATCCTTCTAATATTTTTTTAAAAGATGAAGTGATTATTTTATGTTTGTGTAATAAATCAGTTTACTAACCTGGAATACTAAATTATGCAAAAGCCTATGTCGATGGTCAGACGCAAATACCCAGTTTAACCCAATTGAACCATATGTTTATGTCAACCAAATTATCTGGATTTATTAAGTTTAAGTTCCAATTATGGCTACCCCCGCCCGACAGGTATATGTCTATCCTGTAAGGAAATCTATTAAAGGGTTATCTATCCTCAAGGAAGATCGTGGGCTATTAAGTCTAAGGCTGAAACCTAAAATCCCTATGTCTAGTTCATTTTAGATTTACCACATCAATCTTATTGGTGATCAGACAACAAGAAGCATTAAGCTTAAGACTTAATAAGTAAACCTTTAAATTACCCAAACTATAAAATAACCCATTATAAACCGGTGATATTAGAATTCATCACAACCCCAGATAACTAACACATAACTAGGGCTAGTAAGAACTTAAAAGTAAAATAGTAAAAATACTGAAAAGTAAAAGACATAAAGTAAAAGCTGAAAAGTAAAATAAAATAAAATAAAATGCTAAGTTAAAAGGAATTACTTTTACTATTTACTATTTTAGATATCTCCCATAAAATAATATATAAACTTGTGATAGTATTACCAACCGACCAATCTTGCGGTATCCTTTATTAGTCAGGTTTAAACCAGATTAAAATGAATTACCAACCGACCAATCTGGCGGTATCCTTTTTAAGTCAATATTTTAAATAGTGAATATATTATTTTTAAGGGAGATTAATCTAAATAGTAATAGTAAAAGAATTACCTTTCACCCTAGCTGGGGAAGTTACCTCCTCATGGTAAATAGTAAAAACTGTAAAAAGTAAAAAGTAAAAATTAAATTACTATTATTACAAAACGTAATTAAATTATTTACAAAAACTAAAAAAAAAAAACTAAAAACTAAAGAATCTAGAGAGATAAACTCTCTCTTTAGATAGAATATAAGAGAGAAAGTGGTACAATGAATTCTGAAATCTCGAGCTATATTTATAGGCCTCGGTAGGCTTCCAGCGTCGCGACGCCAGGGCCTTCAGCGTCGCTACGCCAGCTTTTGTCGACGTGGCATGCTCTGGTTCGCCGGTTTGAAGATTCTGGATACGCTGATAAGGTGACACGTGGCGAGGTGGTTAGGCTTCAATTATTGTGACACGTGGCGGCTTCTGATTGGTCGATGAGATTCTTATCCGCCACGTGTCAGATAAGGATTAGATACTCAATGATTGATGCTGATGTGGCACTGACGTGGCGGTGCTTGGGAAAGAGACTGTCGGCACCGTAGGATTGCGACACGTGGCACTTCCTGATTGGCTGATGATGATGTGGCGGTGAGGTGGCAATGTTGACTTGTTGACTTACTGACGTGGCTGATGACATGGAAATGACCTGGAGTGACACGTGGCACACGTGGTGATGGCGATTGTCGGCACCGTAGGATGCTGACACGTGGCACGACGTATTTTAGCAGATCGGCTGTGATGGTGACACATGGCACGGCGCACGTTAGCAAATTCAAACTTTTCTCAGATTCTAATTTGTGGACCCGGCGCACGTTAGCACTTTTCGGCGCATTTTAGACGTCGCGACGCTGAAGGTCTTGGCGTCGCGACGCGAGAATTGACCAAAATGCCCTTTTCGTCCAATTTTCACTGTTTTGGCCCAAATCACCTCTAGAATGTCCTGAAACTTTATTTATCTATAAAATAACATAAAACACATCAAAATATTCACAAAACTCAAGAAACTATACAAAATATTTGGTTAAATGAGTGGGAAATAGTGATATAAATACCACTCATCATGGGGGCGACTGTAGGCACTGCATTTTTGTATGTAAGACCCGATGATGAGTCTCATTTGGAGACACTACCTTTTAAGTCGCGAGAGCCGCGAGAAACGGACGTCGGAAGGGAAAAAGTCTTTTTTGTTGGATTCGCTGGAGTAGCTTCGGGTTCGCTTGTTGGACCTCCGTTTTAAAACACACACCAAGCCCATCTCACCCAAGCCCAATCCAAAAAATAATTAAAACATTTAAAATATATGTCCCAAATTAAATTAAATTAAATTAAAGTTAATTAATTTAAAGTAAATTAAAATACAATTAAAACCAATTAAAATCCAACACAAATTAAATTCCAACTTAAATTAAATTAAAACAAATTAAATTTAAATTAAATTTAAATAAATCTAATACCAAAATTAAAATAAATCACTTCCTAATTTAATAAATCACTCCCCTAATTTAAAGAAATTCCCCACCAATTATAAATATTCCTTTCCTTTTTTTTAACTAATTAAATCCATCCTTTTTTTTTGGCTTGATTTCTTTCCTTATTCAAAACCATGCAAACCCTAATTCCTTCCCTCTCTCTATATAAACAACTCAAAATTGCAAACCTAAGACTCCTCTCACTCACGGCACAAACAAAAACAAAGCAAGAAAAACCCTAAGCTGCATACGCTCTCTCTCATTAACAGATCCACTCGGCAAAATCAAAATAATATAAACCCTAAGCTCTCCCTCACACTCACTCACGGCTTCAAATCTTTAAAAACCAACTCAGCCGATTTACTTTGGGAGCCTGCACGCGTCTTACCCTCACCCTTCACTCAATTCAAGCCACCAGCCCCCACGTTCACGTCCCCTACGCCCTTAGCTCGCCACTCACCCAACAAGCCTGCTTCACGTGATCACCCTCCAACACGCCACATAGTCTCTACTCGGCAAACAAACACAGACAACACAAAACAAAGTCCCTCAAAACACTACCCTCACTAATCTTCACTAAACTCACTCTCACAGCCCAATCTGCCACACATGACCATGCACTCACATAACCGTTTTCACGCATAAGCCCTTCACGCACTCAACACGTCCCAACCCCCTACACAGCCTCACTCACGCATTTGCACTGCCCTCTCCAAACAGTTCAATCCGTTGCCCACTTACACAAACCGAAACTAACCCAAACTAGTCCCTAAATCACCTAAAACAGTAAATAAAAACTGCACTTTAAAACCCCTAAAAGAAACCACAAAACAGCAGCCCCAACCCCTTTAAACAACACAAAACAGTAGCCAAAATTACCAAACACAGTGACCAGAAAATACAGAGAAAATAGCAGCAAAATGGAGTGAAAACAGCGACCAAAACAGCAAAACAGCAAGCTAAGACGTTAATCCAGTGAACCGGAAGAGTTGCGGAGTGATAGCCCTTCCGACGGCCGTGAAACGTAAGTCCGAAAGTCGACATAAAAGGTTAGACCTGAGGGTAATTTTCCTATTATTTCCATCTATATTTTAAATTGTTTTATTCATTTTTATCGCATGAGATTCGTTTATTGGTGCATGATTGTGGCCCTTGAATAAATGGAAGATATATGTATTGTGGAATGATGTATGTTGTGGCCCTTGAATAAAATGAAAAATGTGTCGCCTCTTGTGGTATATAGGATGGAAACCCGGACATAAATTTCATAGCCGATTCCGAATGGACGGTAGTATGATCTGTACTCGGGATACAACTCCACGTACCACTTGAGTAAACGGCGCATATTTCGTTTTATGTTGTTTTGATTTGTTTGTTATTCACTACTTGATTTCTGCATGTTATTTGTTTATGTAATGATGAGATAAAGCGCATGGGCTTAGTAAGTGCGATTAAAGGTCCTCTATTTTGAGAGGTTAAAATCCTTTACCACGATGCTTTGCCGCACCGGATAATGTATATTCGATTGGATGTGAGATATGTTCAATCGGATACACGAAGTCCAATATCATTGTCTTTACTTTTTATATATGTATTGTGTTGTTTGAGCATGGGCTTAGTAAGTGCGATTAAAGGTCCTCTATTTTGAGAGGTTAAAATCTTTTACCACGATGCTTTGCCGTGCCGGATGATGTATATTCAGTTGAATGTGAGATATGTTCAATCAGGTATACGAAGTCCGATATTGTTGTCTTTTTTTCTTATATGCATCGTGTTATTAGCGTATGGGCTTAGTAAGTGCGATTAAAGGTCCTCTATTTTGAGAGGTTAAAATCCTTTACCACGATGCTTTTCCGCGTCGGATAATGTATATTCGATTGGATGTGACGTATGTTCAATCGGATACACGAAGTCCGATATCATTGTCTTTACTTTTTATATATGTATTGTGTTGTTTGCGTATGGGCTTAGTAAGTGGGATTAAAGGTCCTCTAAGTCAAGGGGTTAAAATCCTTTACCACGATGCTTTGCCGTGCCTTTTTAGCCCGTTATTATTTATTAGGTGTCATCTATTCATCCGTTCATGTATGTGTCATGTTGTTTACTACATTTTAGAGGTCACTGCTGTAACCCCATTCGAACGCGTTTCAGAATGCCGCACGAACGCATGTTTTCTGTCTGCTTCTGTTCGAACGCGTTATCACAAGCTGCAGGAGAGAAAAGACTTCACCAACTTAACGAATTGGAGGAATTTCGCCTACAGGCTTATGAGAATGCCAAATTGTACAAAGAAAAGACAAAGAAATGGCATGACCGAAAAATAGTGCACAGACAGTTGGAACCAAGGCAGCAGGTGTTATTGTACAACTCGAGGTTGAAACTTTTCCCTGGAAAGTTGAAATCTAGGTGGTCAGGTCCATTTGTGATCACTCAGGTTTTACCTTATGGAGCTGTTGAGTTACTGGATCCTAACACCAACAACACATTCAATGTTAACAGTCAGCGTGTCAAACACTACTAGGGAGAATCATTTGAGCGGCAAAAAGAATGTGTCACACTTTCAGATCCAGCCTAACGTTCGAGAAGTAAAAGTCTAGCTGACGACTTTAAAACTTAGCGCTCGCAGGGAGGCAACCCATGCAATTTGTGTATATATTGTGATTTGGTGTGATTTAATTTTATGTGTTTAGTTTTTGCAGATTAAAACATTTCAAAATGGAAGAAGCTCTCACAAATCTTCACAAGCAATTTCCTTCTTTCCCTCAAAAATCTCTGATGAAAGTCTACAAAGCTCGCTTGGAACGAATGAGGTTACTAACAATTCACGGTATTCCTAATGATATTCGTTGGGTAATTGAAGCACGAGTCCGATTGGCAAGTGAGTCTTCTGACTCTTTTATTTCACATATGCCTGGTTTTGGAAGAAGCACCTATGCAAAGAAACGTAGAGCTAAGCAAATGGTTGTTTGTTACAAATGTGCACGATGGAATTGCAATACTCATTTTCGTTCTTTAGGAATGATGTCTGATAATCGCGAAGACAAAATTAAATTCATTAGGGATGGCTTGAGTAAGGAGTCTTTAGATGATATATCTTCGACTCTTGAGACGCATCCCAGTGGATATGTTCATATAGCCTTTCGCAAATTACATACACAATTTCAAAAAGAAAGACAACTGTTAAGTCTCGGGAATCTGACTCAAAAAGACCATGTTTGCCAGTTTATAAGAAAATTGGATGGGAAGCTTATCCCTGACGCATAGACGTCGACCAAGCCGCTACTTTTCTTGTAAATATTATATCTCTTTGTCTTTTCCTAATAATTGTAATTTGTTTTGTTGTTTTCTTTTATTATCTCCGACAGGATCCAGACCTTTTTGACTATCACAACTTGTTTAACTAATAATTGTCATTTGGCAGGTACTAGTGCTATTATTTTACTCACCATTTTCAGGTATTATAAATTCAACTCATCATTGCACTTTTGAAGACATCCAGAGTAAAACATGGAAGCCACTTCAAGAAGACGAGTTGAAAACATCTGTGTGTTTTGCGGTAGTAGTGTTGGTATTAAACCACAATACATAGAAGCAGAACATGAATTGGGTCGAATCTTAGTTGCAAGAAATATGCAATTAATATATGGCGGAGGAAATCTTGGACTTATGGGGATCGTTTTAAAAACCGTACAAGAAGGAGGCAGTCACGTTTTGGGAATCATCCAAAAACCTTGGCAGAGGCAAATCTTATTGAACCATCAAACGGAGAGGAACTGATCGTACCAGGTATGTCTGAACGTTTGGTAGAAATGATTAACCATGCTGATGCTTTTATTGCTTTGCAAGGTGGCTTGGGTACATTGGAGGAAATATTTATAGTATTATCTTGGGCGAACCTGAACATACACCAGAAACTAATTGGACTGCTCAACGTTGATGGATTTTATGATTTTCTTTGTGTGTTTCTTGATGATGCTCGGAGAAATGGGTTCGTGTCAAAACCTTTAAAAGAACTCCTCTTTACTGCCAGAACTGCTCAGGATCTAATAGACCAACTCATAGCCTATGAACCACGAGTTGACCCTATTCTTTCAAAGATTAATTGGTTTGAGGACGATCGTGGTAAGAGGCGTCAGATTAATCTGGATCTTAACCTTTAAATTCCTGTAGATTTTCAGCTAATCAGATATTATTTTCTAAACTCTTCTTCTATTGTTTAAGACATTGGGGACAATGTCTCATTTAGGTTTGTGGGAGAGAATTAGTTGATTAGTACCTTGTTTTTAGTTTGTATGTTATTTTTATTTATTTTTTTTTGTTTTTTTTTTTGTTTTTTTTTTTTTTATTTTATTTTTTTGTTCTTTTTTTTTAATTTTATTTTTATTTTTATTTTTATTTTTATTTTTATTTTTATTTATTTTTATTTTTTTGTATTTTGTATTTATTTATTTTTTTTTTTTATTTTATCTCTTTTTTTTTGTTTTTTTTCATTTTTATTTATTTATTTTTCTTTTTTGTTTATATTTTTTTCCTTTTTGTTTATTTTTTTTTCTTGTTTTTCTTTATTATTATTTTTTTATTTTTTTTTATTTTTTATTTTTTTTTTATCTTTTGTTTTTATTTTTTTTTAATTTTTTGTTTTTTGTTTTTTTTTTGTTTTTTATTTGTTCTTTTTTCTTTTATTTATTTTTTTTTTATGGCGGAGGAAATCTTGGACTTATGAGGATCGTTTCAAAGACCGTACAGGAAGTAGGCAGTCACGTTTTGGGAATCATCCCAAAACCCTTGGCAGAGGTAAATCTTATTGAACCATCAAACGGAGAGGAACTGATCGTGTCAGGTATGTCTGAACGTTTGGTAGAAATGATTAATCGTGCTGATGCTTTTATTGATTTGCCAGGTGGCTTGGGTACATTGGAGGAAATATTTATAGTATTATCTTGGGCGAACCTGAACATACACCAGAAACCAATTGGACTGCTCAACGTTGATGAATTTTATGATTTTCTTTGTGTGTTTCTTGATGATGCTCGGAGAAATGGGTTCGTGTCAAAACCTTTAAAAGAACTCCTCTTTACTGCCAGAACTGCTCCGGATCTAATAGACCAACTCATAGCCTATGAACCACGAGTTGACCCAATTCTTTCAAAGATTAATTGGTCTGAGGACGATCGTGGTAAGAGGCGTCGGATTAATCTGGATCTTAACCTTTAAATTCATGTAGATTTTCAGCTAATCATGTATTATTTTCTAAACTCTTCTTTTACTGTTTAAGACATTGGGGACAATGTCTCATTTAGGTTTGGGGGAGGGAATTAGTTGATTAGTACCTTGTTTTTAGTTTGTATGTTATTTTTATTTTTAGTCCAAAATTTTTCGAAAAATAAAAAAAAAATTGGAAAATTTTCAAAAAAAATTACAAAAATAATTTGCATTTTTGTGTTTTGACTAAAAATGTGAAATTGGTAAATGATAGTTGAGTAAGGAGTTTCCACTCCTGAGACATATCTCAAACCTATTTCGAAACAAGTTAATTTTTGTTTATCTCCTTTTAAATTATTTAATTTGTGAATTCTCCATAACACTGACTAAAATGAATCTTCATATGCTCTGTTGAGAGGTATTATCAACATACATGGAAACATACGGACATGAGCTAAAATTGAAAAGTTTGTAATATTCAGTGCTCTAGTTTAATCGGAGGAAGCATCTCAAAGAGTGATGGAGTAAAAAAAAAAAAATCTGAGATCCGAGTTATTAAGTTTGTAAGGGTGTTTTAACACCTAGTGCCCTAAAGCCAACTAGTTTGGGAGTCACTGGCCCAAAGCTCGCTACATGGATCAAAGATGCTGCAAAAATATATATATCTGAAGTCTGAGTAATTAATTCCGTAGGGGTGTCTTAACACCTATTGCCTTAAAGCCAACTGGTTTGGGAGCCACCGACCTAACACTCGTTACATAGATGGAAGATATTGTATATAAATAAAAAATAGAAAAGAAAAATCAAAGAAAAGATCAGAAAAATGAGAAAAAAATTATTCCATTACTACAAAAAGGTGTGAAATCTGATAGAACTTTAGGACAAAAATATTACTTTCTTATCAACTGCACTTATGACTGCTGTGGGCAAAAATGAGTTGTTTAATATTATGTTGGCTGTGTATATGAAGAATGGTAAAAATGATTAGAGAATTTACTTATTTGGTAATTTAGAATGAAACAAAACAACTAGTAACTTGGAGTAGAAGTTTCACCTGATTAGTTACTAACTTCTTTATTCTCTTTTAGCTTGTCTTTTTGCTTTTGTGTGCATTAGTTTTAATACCATTTTACTTTTGTAAAATATTTGTGGGTATCATTGCTGTAAACCCTCACGAGACTACAACTCGTCCACTAGGGACACCTAGGGGTTTAAAGGCTTGTTGTATATGCTAAATGCAACCGTGATCCCTACGAAAGTGGCTTAGTTAAATTTTATTATGTTATTTTATTTTATGTTTTGCTCGAGGACTAGCAAAATGTTAGGTTTTGGGGTGTGATGAGTGGTAAATCTATCACTATTTCCCACTCACTTAACCTAATATTTTGTATAGTTTCTTGAGTCTCGTGAATATTTTGATGTGTTTTGTGTTATTTTGTAGATAAATAAAGTTTACGGACATTCTGGAGGTGATTTGGGGCAAAACAGGAAAAATTGGCAAAAAGGGCATTTCGGTAATTTTGGAGCGTCGCGACGCCTAACGTGCACCAGAGCTGCTCACGTCAACAGTTGACGCCGTCTGTGGGGAAGTCAACGAAAAACAGCACACGTAGTAAGATAATGGCAGAAGACGAAAATCACCGAACATCAGGAAGTCCAACTACGGACTGGGTATAGAAGATAGAAGAAAACATGAGGAAATAAAGGGAGGAAAACCAAGCCCTTTTGAAATCCATGATGGACCGACTAGAAAGGGTGGAAGGGAGGAAAAACGAGAGATTTGAAGCCGGAACCAGTCAAAGAAGAGGTGAGACGGCGGAAGGAAAAAAGTTTGTAGACACAAGTGAAGACGATAGACCCCGAAGGAGGGGCCCCTACGGAATAAAATCCGTAGTGGTAGAAAAAGATTCACAAACGGAGGACACGTGGGAAGAAGAAGAGGGAAGACAGCCGCCAGATTCCCCCTATGATAGCCCCCGAAACATAAGAAGGGAAAAAAGGAAGTATGACGAGGCTGAACGAGAGACCTCAAGTCATGAGGAGCACCACGCCCGGGGAAATAGACACAAAGAAGGCCGCATGGGGCGACATGGCAACTCAGATAGTAACATAAGGTCTTGGTTGAGGAAAGAGATGGCCAAGTAGGGAGTAAACCTCAAGACCGATGCAGGAGATGCCTAGGACGGTGAGGAGGAATCCCCCCTCGCAGAAGAAATAAGGTCGGCAAAATTCCCGAGAAGATTCAACATGCCTACCATGACACCCTACAAGGGCCATACTGACCCAAAATCACATATTGAAAGCTTTGTCCTATTAATGGAAGTCCAAAGAGTAGTGGGGGATGCCGTTTGCAAAGTATTCCCCCTAACCTTAGGCGGATCCGCCACTCTATGGTACAGAAGTCTAACCCCAAGGAGCATCCGCAACTTCGCGCAACTCAAAAAATCATTTGTGTGACACTTCAAAGGGGCCTGCGTTCCTAAGAAGAAAATTGGAGAGTTAAGACTCATGAAGCAGAGAGATGACGAGCCCCTGAAGGCCTTCATTGAAAGATACCATAATATGGTGCTCGAGGTCGGGGGATATGAGTCCCTCGAGGCCTTGGAAAGTTTAAAGGAAGGGTCGAAAAGTTGTGGACTCACCTAAGAATCCAAGATACGCCGGATTATGCAACCGCCCTAGAAATAGCCTGGAAGTTCGTTTTGTTAGAGAATGAAGAGAAAATCTCCCGGAGATGGACATCTATCAGAGAGAGGACAATAAGGGCAGAGGCCCCTCGCCGGCCTGATAAGGAGTTCAAAAAACCACCCCCGAGATGCAAGGAATAAAAGCTAATACCTCGGAACAACCAGGAAAGAGGAATCCCGAACCAAGTAATCCATGTAGTCAGGGAAGAAGCATACATTTCTCTGAACAAGCCACTAGGACAAATCGTTATGGAGATACAGGAAAAAGGCCTCTTGATAGAACCTAACCTCATGAGATTTCCCCCAGATAAGAGAAATAAAACGTCATATTACGTGCATCATAATTTGAGAGGACATCCGACGGACGAGTGCAAAGAGTTGCGGGAACAAATGGAAGACCTGGCTCAGAATGGATATTTAAATAAATACATTGACCATGAGGTTATGGCGGCTAGATAAAGGGCACAACACCGACAAGTAAATATCATCGCAGGAGGGAAAACACTGGCCGGAGATTCTAACCGATCCAGAAAAAACTACAGTCGGGCTCGGGGGTCGGAGGTACTGGAAGCGGAACAATCCTCGGGAATACAAGGTGGTCGGTCGGTGCCGATAATGTTCACTGATGAGGATGCCCGAGGGGTAAGTTTCCCCCACGATGATGCGTTAATAATCAAGGAAACAATCGGCGGTTCAGAGGTAGACATAATCCTGGTGGATCCCGGGAGCACAATGGATATAATCTCCAAAGAGGCTCTGGAGGGCCTTGGAGTGGAGTATACAGCTCTGACCGACGATGGCACTCCCCTATACGGCTTCGGGGGTTCAACGGTCGTCCCATTAGGGAGAATACAATTAGCAATGACAATCGAAACTCGTCCCCGGATTCGGACGATCATGATAAACTTCATAGTGGTGGACTGCATGAGCAGTTACCAAGTCATTGTCGGTCGACCTTTCATGATGAAGACAAAGGCCCAATGTCCTGCTATTACTTAAAGTTAAGATTCCCCACCCGAGAAGGGATCGGAATCGTGTGCGGGAGTCAGAAGACAGCCCGGAGCTGTTTTGCCACCCTCTCACGGGAAACCCTCTGCGTTGAAAGAAGTACCCAAAAATGACAAGTGAATGAAGACGGAGAAGAAACAATGGGAACACAGGTCCTCGGCCAAATAAAGTTGCCCGATTAGGGGCGGTCGAAAAAATAGAAGAAACGGAACTTTTCGGACCTGGGAAGAGCGTAAAGATAGGGGGAAACTTAGACGGAACCCTGAAACAGGGCCTGCTGAGGTGTCTAAAGGAGTACCCCGGACGTCTTCGTATAGGGGCACGACAACATGCCCGGGATTGATCCGAAATTCATCAATCACCGCTTGGCAGTAAACCCGTCACACAAGCCAGTCAAGTAGAAAAGAAGAACCTTCAATCAGGAACGGTGCAGGGCAGTAGCGATCGAGGTGGACAAATTATTGAAAGCTGGTTTCATCAGAGAAGTAAAATACCCGCAGTGGGTATCAAACGTGGTACTAGTGAAGAAGTCAAACGAAAAGTGGAGGATTTGTGTGGATTTCACCGACTTGAACAAGGCATGCCCGAAAGACAGCTTCCCACTGCCACACATAGATCAACTAGTAGATACAACAGCCTGCCAGGGACTGCTAAGCTTTATGGATGCCTTCTCAGGATACAACCAGGTCAAGATGCACCCTTCAGACGAGGAAAAAACAACTTTTGTCACCGACCAGGGGCTCTACTATTACAAAGTAATGCCCTTCGGACTGAAGAATGCAGGGGCAACCTTTCAAAGGCTGGTCAACAAAATTTTCAAACCGCTCATTGGAACATCAATGTTGGTATATGTTGACGACATGATAACAATGTCCAGAGAGCCAGAATGCCACGTGACCGATCTGAGAAAAACCTTCGAATTACTAAGGAAACACAATTTAAAGCTCAACCTGGAGAAATGTGCTTTCGGAGTAGCCTCAGGGAAGTTTTTGGGTTACATGGTAAGCTCCTGAGGCATAGAAGCCAATCCACAGAAGATCCAAGCCGTACTGGACTTAAATCCCCCAGAACGGTAAAAGAAGTGCAAAGTCTAATCGGCAGATTGGCCGCGCTCAACCGATTCATCTCCCGAGCAACAGACAAGTTCCACCCTTTCTTCAAAGTCATCAAGAAGGCCAAAAAGGAAATCGACTGGACGCCGAAATGCGAGGAAGCTTTTCTACAGTTAAAACAATACCTAACACAGCCCCCGCTTCTAGCAAAGGCACTCATGGGACAAACCTTATACTTGTACTTAGTTGTATCAGAGTACGCAGTAAGCTCGGTGCTGGTACAAGAGGTCGATAAGGTCCAAAGGCCAGTATATTATGTCAGCAAAGCTCTGTTAGATGCTGAGACCCGATATCCGATACATGAACTGGTCGCCCTGTCATTGATTACTGCAGCCCGAAAATTACGACCCTACTTCCAAGCCCATCCTATTGGGGTTTACACCGATTATCCTCTGAGACAGATTCTACAAAAACCAAAATTTTCGGGCAGGCTAATGAAGTGGTCGGTGGAGTTAAGTGAACACGACATTTCTTACCTCCCAATGATAGCAGTAAAGGGGCAGGCTTTGGCAGATTTTGTCGCAGAATTCACAGAACCCCAGGTCTTGACTGTGGGGGAAGGAAAATGGGAGATGTCAGTAGACGGATCTGCCAGCTCACAAGGCAAGGGAGCTGGAATCATATTGAAAAGCGACAAAGGTGAAGAGGTATTGTTCGCCCTGAGGTTCGCCTTCGAGGCCAAAAACAATGAGGTAGAGTATGAGGCAATTCTGGCCGGTCTTAGGCTATGCGCGGTGGTAGAAGTCCACGACGTAGTAATAAGAAGTGACTCTCAGCTAGTTGTTCAGCAGCTGAAAGGCGAATTCCAAGCCAGGGAGCCGAGTATGATAGCCTACTTGGCTGAAGTAAAAATGTTGGTGGGAAGAATGAGGAACGTACACTTTGAGCAAATCAGTCGAGAAGACAACTGCGAGGCAGACTCCTTGGCACTGCTCGCATCTTCGATAAAATCAGAGAACCCCATAATAGTCCCTCTAATATGCCTCCGAGAAAAGAGCGTGGGAGAACTCGAAGTAAAATTATTGGATGAGGAAGACAAAACCTCGTGGATACAACCAATTAAGAAATATTTGGAAATAGGGGAGACACCCGAGGACAAGAAGGAAGCCAGGAAGCTAAAATTCAAAAGCACCAAGTTCTCCTTGATCGAAGGAGTGCTATACCGGAGGGGCCACACAGTACCCCTCCTAAGATGTTTAGCAGAAGAAGAGGCCGATTATGTACTCATAGAAATTCACGCGGGCATCTGTGGGAGTCATGCCGGAGGACAATCGATGGCCTTTAAAGCTTTAAGGCAAAGGTTTTATTGGCCAACTATGCATCAGGACGGCATGAGAGTAGCCCGGAAATGTGAAGGATGCTAGAAGAATGCCAATATTCACCACCAACTAGCAGAGCAGTTAACCACCATGTCCAGTCCCTGGCCATTCGCTCAGTGGGGGCTAGATATCATTGGACCAATGCCAAAGGGACGTGGACAGGCGAAGTACGCCATTGTGGCCATATACTATTTCACCAAATGGGTGGAGGCCGAACCCCTATCCACCATCACAGAGAAGAAGGCCACAAAGTTTTTGAAGAAGAATATTATCTGCAGGTTCGGAATCCCATGGGCTGTCGTCACCGACAACGGAAAATAGTTCGATAGCAAGGGATTCAAAAAACTCTGTGAAGACCTCCAGATCGCCTTAAGGTTCGCCTCACCAGACCACCCCAAGTCAAACGGACAGGTTGAGGCGCAAACAAAACCATCAAGGAAAATCTTAAAGCTCGGCTTGGATCCTACAAGAGCTAATGGGTCGAGGAATTACCGGAAGTACTGTGGGCACACCGAACGACCTATAAAGATTCTACATGGGAGACCCCGTTTTCCTTATCATACGGGTGTGAAGCAGTTATTCCAGCAGAGATCGGAATAACTACCCACAGGGTCCGTCATTTTGAGAGCGGAAAGAATGAAGAGCTTATCAGAAGCCACCTCGACCTGATCGAGGAAAAAGAGAGAAGTCAGCAGTGAGGACAACAGTTTATCAACAAAGGATGGCCCGCTTCTACAACAAAAAAGTTCGAACTCGCATCTTTCTCCCAGGCGACCTATATTAAGAAGAGTCACTTTGAACACTCGAAGGCCGGAGGAAGGCTCGTTAGGAGCCAAATGGGAAGGGCCCTATAAAATTGCAGAGGTGGTAAGGCCAGGGGTCTACATCTTAGAACATCTGGACGAAACGCGATTAAAGAAACCCTGGAACACCGAGATGTTAAGAAAATACTTTCAGTAGATTCTTTTTTTTGCAGCAACCCGACAAGGGTAGGAGCTCAATGTAAAGCCTTTCTCGAAATGTCCCGCAGAGAGCTGTAAGAAGGGCAGTATGTCCCTGAATATGAATAAAACTTTCTCTTTTCAAAACTTCCACCCACTATTCTAATTAAAATTGAAAGCCATATTCAAAATTCCGGGGACATACTCGATACGAAGGGATTATCAGAGGTCGAGGCATCAAACCCATGACATACTGATCATAAAGTACTACTATAAAAATCCCGGGCATAGACAATCCGACCTAACTCGCTCCACTTTCAGAGATCAAGACCACATCAAGGGGGAAGAGATATAAAGGAGCACGAGAACTCT
This sequence comes from Zanthoxylum bungeanum, assembly GCA_019454045.1. Taxonomy (NCBI): domain Eukaryota; kingdom Viridiplantae; phylum Streptophyta; class Magnoliopsida; order Sapindales; family Rutaceae; genus Zanthoxylum; species Zanthoxylum bungeanum. Next base: position 68,931 of record SKCR01025258.1, read on the forward strand.
TCACAGTAGCCGGAGCACAACTACCCCACAACTTATATGTACCGGGGACATTCCGGGATGGTAATCACGGGGAGAGAATGCCCCCGTAGGATAACCCGCCTGACCAATTTGGAAGATACAAATGCAAGGAATGCGTTACCATATGTTTTGCCTACCGATGGATCCAAGAGAAGCATAGCACGGGGATGGATGATACCCCCGTGGCGATTGCTTACTCCAGTGTTATCGAACATAAGGAGGAAAATGCCCTTAATGTTTCGAACACTCTCTGATCCTCACCTACTTGATTAATGGATCCGTGAGAAGCATAGCACGGGGATGGATGATACCCCCGTGGTGATTGCTTACTCCAGTGTTACCGAACATAAGGAGGAGAATGCCCTTAATGTCTTGAACACTCTTTGATCCCTATTACCTTGATCATTCGGATCCGTGGGAAGCATAGCACGGGGAGGAACGATACCCCCGTGGCGATTGCTTGCTCTAGTGTTACCGAGCATAAAGAGGAATATGCCCTTAATGTCTCGGACACTCTTTGATCGCTATTTCTTTGATCATTTGGATCCAAGAGAAGTATAGCACGGGAAGAGATTGTGCCCTCGTAGCGTATGCTTGCTCCAGCATTGTAAGGAGGAGCCTTCAAACAGTACACAGGCTCCATGGATACCTGAAGTATGGAGGATGTGCCCTTACCATTTTAAACGCTCTTTGATCCAAATCCTGGTTCACCGGGACTCTGTATTGAAAGATTCAGGATTGTGTTTTGGAAACCCCGGGCAGGACGCTGTCTTAAGGAATCCGTGCTGTTGTTTACATTTTAACATTTTGTTTTGGGATAAGTGATAAGTCGCCCCCGCCTTTTAATTTTATTTTCCAGAGTTTTGTTTTTGTTTTTCGCTGGTCTGGCAAGGGGACGCCCGTGCCAGATTCGGTAGGGCTTCAAAAGGTTGATTCACTTCCCTTCTGAATAAATCCCAAGGATTAATCGGCTCGGGGCTGGATTCGTTCCACCGAGGCCACTTGGTTAATCGGCTCGGGACCGGATTCGTTCCGCCGAGGCCACTTGGTTAATCGGCTCGGGGCTGGATTCGTTCCGCCGAGGCCACTTGGTTAATCGACTCGGGGCCGGATTCGTTCCGCCGAGGCCACTCGATAATTCAGCACGGGACTGGATTTCATTCCGCCGAGGCAACTTTGTTTCTCTCAGCTCGGGGTCGGGTTATGTCCCACCGAGTCCATCCTTTTAGTCTGGGGACGCAACATTCCCCTAGAGCCAAGTGATTCTCTCAGCTCGTAGTCGGGTTATGTCCCACCGAGTCCATCCTTTTGGTTTGGGGACGCAACATTCCCCTAGAGCCAAGTGTTTCTCTCAGCTCGGGGTCGGGTTATGTCCCACCGAGTCCATCCTTTTGGTCTGGGGACGCAACATTCCCCCAGAGCGAAGTGTTTCTCTCAGCTCGGGGTCGGGTTATGTCCAACCAAGTCCATCCTTTTTGTCTGAGGATGCAACATTCCCCCGAAGCAAAGTATTTCAACTAGCTCGGAATTGATTCTCGTCCACTGAATGATTTCATTTTCAGTTCGTGTTATCCCCTCACCGACAGGTCTCAAGTGTTCATTTGAAGGGAGTCGTGCAAAGCAAATTATGAAAAACAGAAGAAAAGAACAGAAACACACAAAATATATTTAAATAGAGTGTGAAATATTATTACAAGAAAAGTAAAGTTTACACAGGGCCCCGTTCGGGTTACCCCTTGTCTGTCAGCCCGCGTAGGGGCAGGCGCTTCTTCTTCAGCAGACTCAGATGACGGATGGCTCGGCTCGGCCTCGGGAGGTGGGATAGTAGCTCCTACATCGACAACTTGAGAGGCCCCGAAAATTACGGCTTCAGGAGCAGGAACAGGAACCTCAGGCCGGACCTCTTCATGAGCAGGAGCCTCAGATCGGTCCTCTTCAGGAGCCGGGGCGATCGAAATAGGATCAGGGTCTATCACTTCCTCGGAAGAAGGGGGCAGCCATTCTTTAAACTCCTCTTCTGAGATTTCCCCCTTGCAGAAGCGGATGGCCGCGTGGATAGGCCCCATATCAAGGCTGGGCAGTACCATCGGAATAATTTCAGCACAATCACCAACCCCTTCGAGACGAATGGAGTCCCTCTCGACCTCCAACTCAAGTTCTCTTCTCCTAAGCTCGGCACGGGCCCATTCCAACTCCTCGTCTTTGGCCTTCAGCTTAGATTCAACACTGCGCACTTCCACCTGTAGGATCCTGTTATCAGCCTGGGCAGCCTCCAAGTCCTTCTTGGCGGCATCAACATTTTTCCTCTCTAAAGAGGTAGCAGCCCGAAGAGCTTTGTTTGTTGTATGAGACTCAACAACAGCCAGCTCCATATTTTTTATGTTTTCTTCTTTACGAACCAGCTCGGCTTCCGTTTCAGAGAGTCGGTTCTGAAGCCTCTAGGCTTGGCCACCCTCGTATATAAGGCTCAGGAGGAGATCCTTATTCTTGGCCGCAAGATAGGTCGTCTGCCAAAAAGAAAACAGAAAATCAGAAATTAAACTAAGTTATGAACTCACGGCGGGAATAAGGGAAGAATAACTACCTTCTCCATCTTAGAACACAACAGGGTAACCACATCATCGGGAGAGAGATCTTCGTATCTCGGAATTTTAGCCATAGAGACCGCCTCGGCCAGTTCATTTATTGCCGGCACCAGATGAGAAGTAGCCTCCCTAATGTCCTGACCGAGGTCGTCTACGCCAAGAATCACGGCGCCTTTCTATTTTTTGGAGGAACCCTTCGGCACTTTTATCTCTTTCCGAACAGGCTGCCTCTTGCTCAAGATCCGTTCCTCCTCCGCCTCCCGGACCAGCTCGGCTTCCTCCGCCCCGAATGGACTCTTCCTTTTTCTAGTAGGTTTTGATGGGCTGGCAGGTCGGGCGGAGACTGTTGGTGATACCCTGGAAGGTGAAGATAAGCTTTGCATAGCCAACGGGGCCGCTTCTTCAGTCACTCTTCTGGCCTCAGCAGTCGCTGGCCGTCTCCGAGAGGGCCCGGTCCCAACCTGGCCGGTTTTTTTTGTCGCGCCAGCTAGTTGATCAATGTATTTTGGCATTCTTGACATGCCTACATAAAAAAAAAAAAGAGAGAATGAAGAAAGTGAGAACAAGAAGAGTGGTCAGTCCAGAATCTGAGAAAGAAAATCCAAATTATCATCATGCTAAGGAAACAATGAGACTGGTTAAAAGGTTAGTAAACCCACCAATCCGCCCCGGGACCTTCGGAGAAGCAGTCCGAATTAGGCCTGACTCAATAAAGGCCTCATCGTTGACCAATTACTTCCAATGATCGGCATATAGCCGAGCCCAGCGCACCCGCACCCGGACTTGGTGGGAAACCTTAGGAGCATCCCTCCAACAAGCTGGGAAGAGTCAAAGAAGTTAGAAATCTATCGTAAAGTAAAAAGCAGGAATACTGAGGGTTAGATTCCTAACCTCCCGCTCTAAAGATATCCGGGACAGAAACCTCTTCTTCATAAGATCTCAGGACCCGTCCTCAATCTCCAGTGGCCCAGAACCATAAGTCCTTGAAGTTTTTGTTGGATTCGGGGAGTTTGCCGACAATATTTGACGAATCGGTATAAGCAGAGAGGTAGTACCAACCATGGTGCGTTTTTGGGTTGGCCTTCAGTCGATACAACCTCTTCACTTCTTCAAGACAGGGTTCGCCGAGCCATGTCCAGTCGATACAACCTCTTCACTTCTATCGGAATGTCATATCGTTGCCGGAGTAGTGCGAGGTCATCTTCAGTTATCTTGGAAGGACGGTCCATGTCCAGAGCCTAGGAGTTAAAATCACCGGGCTCTGGGTCATTCCAAGGGATCCTCTGATGATAAATATATTGTTCAATTTCAGAAGGGGTAGGGGTAGTGTCGAGGTCCTCTATGCTTGGTGCCCCCGAGCTCGAGGAGAGCTCTTCAACAGGAGGGGTCGGAGGTCTAGCATGGTTTGCAGAGGAAGACCTAGTGTTAGACATCCCTGACATCCGAGAAATAAAAGAAAAATTGGGGAGGTCAGTCTACAGCTAATTTCTAAAACTATAGCATGTGGGTTCTAAACGCCCTAACGATATCCATCAAACCATAAATCTCTCCCTAGCGACATCGAAGTAAATAAAAAACAGACCTAAGAGTCTCCAAATCCCAAAAATCCAGACATGCTTCACAAAAAAAAAAAACAAACAACAACAAATAGGACTCGCAACTCATGAAAAAGCAAAGCAAGGAGGACGGTCAGAAAAATTACTGGTTTCTTTCGGAAAGATGAAAGTTTGCCCGGTGTGATCTGGTTGTTCTTCGAGTTCACTGATCACAGTTGGGAAGGAGGAGTTCTCACGATTAAGGAAGTCGAAGTGTTCGTGAAAAAAAAACAACAATGGTTTCTCCATTTTGATATAATATGTTCGGTGCGTTTGTGGCCGTTGGATTGAACGAAAGAGATTAGACGTCCCTTGCGTTAACAATAGCGGACAGATTGTTCGCTTTTGGGCGGGAAAACGATGGATGGTTGACAAGTGGCAGGCTCCCGTTGAACCCTAGAAGTGATCTGATGGGCATTTAAAAGGATGTGATGGTTGCGCGTCTCGACGGGAAAAATTACAGAAGGGCAATAAAGGGATTTCACCTCGGTAGGAAGAAAGTCAGGCCGAACACTTGAGTCAGACCGATCAGGATGTAAGTGTGGGCCGACGAAATTTCTCCTTCAGAAGATCGGCTATCAGTTCATCAACCGTACCACTCTTATATAGTTCCCGGCACCAACTTGTATGACTCATTGGAACCGAGAACTAGAGGACAGATGTTGATGGTGTTTTCAGGTCCTATGTTATTTAAGGAGCACGGCATGGGTAAAAAGGGTAATTCCCATCTTTATCGAGATCATTAATGTTGACCCGGCCACATGAGTGTTATAGAGCCAACATGTAGAGACCGAGCACTTAATGATTGGTGACCGACCACTTTGGCTCGGATGACCGGGAATTATCAGATCGGCAGAAGCATTCTCAGTTCAAAGGACTATCATGACCGACCTCATGAAGACCGACCAGATAGCGAAGCGTGCTCAAGAATATGAGGCATCCTATTTTCTCGGATAAGATGACAAATTATCCTACTTTCACAGGGAGAACTGACGAATCAGTGTCTTAATAGGACAAGAGAATTAAAGATAGTTTTTAATTGGGAATCCTTGTGGAAGAAGAAGATTAATTCGACTAGGAAACCTTTGTAAAAGAAGGAATCTGATTTCTGCACTATTATAAATAGGAGGGTAGAGTATGCTTAAGGGGCATCAGAATCAATATCAAGATCATTGCGATCAGACTTGTAAGCACAAAGAGATAGTAGAGAAACATATCTCGGTAATAAAAGTATTATTCGGTTTGTATCCGTGGACGTAGGTTGGATCTGATCCGCCAAACCACGTTAAATCTCCTTGTTGATTGGTGCATTTATCTGTCTTTTGCTAAATTTGCTTTTGGTTCCCCCATAACCGAACAAATTCACTATTGAGGGAGGATTGTCTCGGGAGTAAAATTCCAATATTGCCCTGAGACCAAAATCAGCCGTCAACACATCTTATTTCTTAAGCTTTATATTTTGCGTTCAATTATTCACAACAATTGCAAATGATTGATTAGCAAACTGTGTCGGACACGTGACTTCTAAAAGTCACTAAAGCCAAGAAACGTCATTATAAGATAAACAAATACTAATGAGGTTTTCCAAATGCCAGTCAAGAATCTCAAGACATGAACTAATTCAAGTCAATTCTTACTGCATAAGAAACTATTCTTACTGGAAAACTATATCCAAAATAGATATCTATTTAGATTACTAATCATGACATAGTAACTAAATCACTAATCATCTTGATTTTTCAAGAAAATCGGAACAACAGTTCCAGATGATTTGAACTAATCTAACAATATCTAAGTCTACTGTCATTTTAGAACCTATTCTAGAAATACAAAACCATAAGTAAAGTCAAAAAACATATTTAAGTAATATGTTATGCAGTGGATTAGAAGTATAATTCTATAAACAATATAGTGTTGGACAATTATGACCCATAGCGTCACAATTTGTACAGATCATGGTGTTGTTGTACAAATTAACTATGTGACAAAGGATATTGCTCTCTTATCATTTGTGATTAGATCACCAAGATGTATAAATTATAGGAGGTCCTTATGATTTGTTCCTGGATTGAGAATGATATGAGACAGTATCAGTCCACGAAGGATAAATCATTAAATATCCTTAGTCAGAGTATTATCGAGATTGGACATCGATAAATACGTAAAAGACTAGTATTACACTTGTGCGCGTTGTGAGGGCATAACGACATAGTTCTCATATATTTGGGTATATGATACTCATGCAAGTGTAATAGGAGGTTGTGTTTACCGATGGTACGGGAAACAGCTTCGCTCTAGATAGACCCCTTCGGAATTCCATTGGTCGTATGACTATGTGTCTATGGAAGTCCGAAATCAGGGTAAGTGTATTTGGTCTTAACCTGAGACTTGCACCGCTAATACTTGCGACAATCAATATACTTTGGTTTTGGTCGTCCAGGGCTTTAACCGGTTTCTGTGTACGCCTCTTCTGGGTATATCGAGAATCGTAGTGTGTTGGGTGTGATGTCAAAACGGAAGTATCACTTCAGTCATATGGAGATGATGGTCACGTAGGATACCGTACTAGTACTCTTATGTACTGCAGTCATCGGCATAAAATGACAAGGTCATGTTTATCCGATTATAGAGACTAGTTACCAGATATCCGACATGTGCTTCGTACGGGGCTGACACAATTCCAGCCCCAGGCCTAGCACGTGATCATCCGATACTGGATCGACATACACAATACTACGTATACTACGCCTGATATAGATCCTTATATTCCTGTAAGGATATTTCTGGAGAATTGGGTAGGCATGGCGCTTTGCTAGAAGCTAACTTTGTCTTGTAAATCGGTACAAACGTAGTACTAGGTACTTACGTGTTCGGATAGTCCGACGACCGAATTTACTGCCAACATATATGGGAATCTCATGGGTCGCTACCCGAAGATTCACCGATGACGTATGACTCGCACTTTTAATTAATCTGGGATTAATAAGATGAGAGAGAAAATTAATCTGGGATTAATTGCGAAGATATTTTATCTGGGATAAAATATCATTTAAAGAGAGAGAACGATTAATTTGGAATTAATCGATAAAATAATATATTTGATATATTATACGAAATTGGATTTCGACGCGGAATTAAAATTAGATTTAAATTCGGGCGAACAAATTAATTAATTTAGAATTAATTCGTTAGCGATGTGAATAGTGATTTCACTAGGCATAATCATTTAATTTCGTCGTAACGGAAAATTCGTGAATTTGGAATTAGCAAACCTGAGCCCGGGATTGTTTGCGAGTGCATTCGCATTTCGAATTCGAATACGGCACGTAATTCAAATCAAGCGTCAAATCGCTAGTCACATCAAGCGTCAAATCATGTCACTTTGAGTGATGTGATAATTGATTGATTGATTGATTGTGTAGTGGTTGGCATTTATGGCTTTTATTGTTTGACTTTTTAAAGCCAAAATTTGGTATATGATTCAGAAAATCAATTACCAAAAACCATTTACACATTTTATCTCTCCCTCTCCTCCAATTCTTCTCCTCTCTCACGCCCATGGAGGGGCATTTTCTTCTGGTTTTGGCAGCCCACTGCCGAGAGTTAAGGAGGAAAAGAGAAGCAAAATGTTTGATTTTTGTGGCAAAAATCAAAAGAGCTAGCACTCCGAGAGACATTCGAAGGTGATAGGGAAGTCCACCATGAGCTTGGAATCATTTGATGAAGCTTGGAGCTTGTTCAAGGAGCACCAAAGCCGAAACTTAAAAGTGAGCTGAAAAACAGTCACTGCCGTGACCATGACAAAGGTAGAAAATCAGTTTTTTTTCATCTCCGCGTCGCTCAACCGATCAATGTGAGTATTCTGCAACTCCCTCGATGTATTCACATGTTATTTCTTGCTTTGTATTCGATCCATGGGGCCGTAGAAACTCCAACAATGGTATCAGAGCAAGGTTGAACATGAAAATATATTATCGTTAAAATTGGGTAAAATGTATTTGAGCATGATTTGATTAAATTGGATGTTTGAGTATGCTTAATACATGTTTAAGTATGCTTAATACATGTTTAATTAAAGTTTGATTTGATCAATTTCAAGAAATTTTGTTTGGAACAATTTTCCCCAATTTTGGTATGCTTTGCCGAATACCACATGAACCCTAATGTCTTGGATTTTTGATTTTTGATCATTGGATGTGTTGGAAATCAATTGGGAATGTTGATTTAATGTTGAATTGAATTTAATTGGATTGAATTTGATTTGGACATAAAATACCCTCCTTGGCCGAGACATATAAAGCATGTATTGGGTTTGATTTTTACTTAAATTTTGTTGGACATGATTTAATGATGATGAGCATGATTAATTAGGCTAATTTGATGTTTTGGAAATATTGATTTGGGTAATTAATAATACTATACACTTTGGTAATTAAATTGGGAATTTGGAATTTGGAATTTAATTATATTAGGCCTAATTTTGGAAATTGGACTTTTAATGTTGTAAATGGGCTAATTGGGCTTGGTTGTACCAAGTTAGTTTTAGGAAAAATTGGTTGGATCCAATTTGGCCCAAAACCGCTTCCATAAACCCCAAATGCGACTAATGGACCTTTAAAGTTTAATTGGGCCTAATGGGCCTAAATTGATTTCTAGGCTTATGAGGTCATTCCTTGATTGGGCTTTGGTTATTGGGTTTGACCCAAGTTGACTAAAAGTCCACGCCTTAAAGAAATTAATTAAAAGCTCATTGGACTTTAATTAAATTAACGTTGGACGTTAATCGGGCTTTGAGACCCGTAACGATTAAATTTGGAATTTAAGTCGTAAATGTTTATTAATAAAGTGTAATATTTAATTTGGAATTAAATGACGAATTAGTATTAAATACAAATTGAATTGGATTTAATTATGTAGTTTAATTTAATTCGAGAATTCGTATTTTGAGTACTTATTCGCAAAACGAGTTTGACTCGAGCAAAATCAAATCGTTGTTTGAACATTGGATGGTCACTAATTATCAGATTAATTAATTTGATTAGATTGATTGATAACATGCTTGTGTGAATACATGGTTGCGATGCATGAATAATGTATATCGGATGGATATTAGATGGGTGGGGCAATTTTAGAAATCGTTGTAAAAAATTTGATTTATTAATTGGACCTGCGTGTCCAGCCTTATCACCTCCTTATTCTTTGTATTATATTCTCACTTATTCCCCTCAATGTAAATGAGGTTTCTTTAGAAGTGTAGTGTAACGGGTAGAAGCAATACTTGTGCTAGCGGGAGAGAGAAAGGGAGAGATTTGATCTAGGATCAATTTGTAAAGTATCCATCCACATATCATTATTATTTTATTTATACGCTCTTTATTATGTATTTAGAATGCATGTTTAAGGGTTTATGATGATGAGACCTTAACAAAGATAATAATTTGGTTGCCAATTTGCACGCGAAAAACCCTCACAAAATATTAAGCGTTTTTCCTTCCATTGAGTGATTCTTACTCAATATCCGAGACTGGCATTGGTTTGTTGGCCAAAGTCAAGACCTTTGTCCGTCGAGGATGTGTTTGAATCACGAGAGCTTTGTTCCATATTGGTGTCTTGTCCAAGTTGTGGTTTGTTGGCCAAAGTCAAGACCACTTCTTGTCCATCGACATTGATTACGAAGCTTTCCATGGTAAATGGGTCACGCTTAACTGGGATCACTAAGTTTGTTGTGCCAAAGCCAAGGCTTAGTTGATTCAGAGGAAAAAGGTTAGGCAATATATTGGATATGTTGGCATATATAAGATATATGTTTTGGACTTGGATGTCCCCCAACTAGATCTAGGAATTGGATTGGATCCAATTGATCTTAGAGATCTACCTAGTTAAATATCATACAATTTGTTGGCCAAAGTCAAGATTGTGTGATATTTAACGGGATCCTAGCCCGCTAGGAAACACGATTTCCCGAGTACTCTACAGAGGGTTAGAGGCTCGCCGAAAAATAGTGGGAGGCAAGAATTGGATTTGCAATACTCGTTTAATTACTTGCCATACGCGCTCAAATAAATATCATACGTCAAATCAATTAAATGTTAGTTGGACTAATATTTAAACGTTGTTTTAATAAACAGTTGGACTGTATTTAAACTATTAAATTATAGTTGATTAAATAGCTGGACTATAGTAATCATTATAATAAATAGTACCTAAATCGTTGATTAAATAGTTGGACTATTTGAATCAAGATAAAATTGAAAGATTGAAATTTAAAATATAATCCTAGGGAAAATGTATTTAAATGGTTTAATTTTCAAATTGGGAATAATATTTCAGGATGGTCCTGGAAACTAATAAGTTATTTTATTTGATAAAATAACATATTTAGCCTAAAGCCCGGAGTTAAGAAAATAGTAGAGCATGATCTTTGGAAGATTCATGTGATGATAACTTTAGTGGTTAATCCATTAAGCTTGTCGCAGTAGACTCCTTAATTTCTGAATCAGAACTAAGGATTAGATCCTTAAAGTATGATAATGAAATTGAAGGATCTTCATAGATCTGTTCTTTAGATCTTAGAAGTACTGAATTGCAATAAATAACTCTTGGAGAGTTAATGACTATTCTCAAGGAGATAAAGTCAAAATTTGCAATAAGGCAAGTAGCGCAAGGCACACCTTACTTCGACATTCCAGAATGCCTAGGCTAGGCCGAACGCTTCTGAGTGTTGAAAAGGGCAAAGGCAAAATCATTATAATCTTCTGGGAAGATAAATGACATATCCCAAAATGTCTGCCTAAATTGTGGCAAATGGGATCGCGGAAGCGTGACTGCCGTTTGGACAAAGCATACATGAAGGAATTGAAGACGAGCAAGGCTATGACTTCAAATAAGTTTGTCATAAATATGTTCACTACTAGTATTAAAATTTGATTTTAAATACTCAGTGTGGAACATAAAATATATGTATTGATGTTCAGAATCTGTTTTGAAAAGGATACTGACTTTAATAGAGATTTATCTGCGAATCGGAAACGGGACGAAAGTCGCTGTTTTAACCGTAGATACCTAATTTAGGAACTACCCTCGGGTGTGTACCTAAATTTGGAAATTGTTATAATGTAACTAGTTTGACTAAAAACATTATCTCTATATCAGTGTTTAATCTGTTGCGGATTTACCTTTATATTCTAGAACACTAAAGTGTTTTATTATATAAAGATGATATTGAGATAAACACATTAGATGTGAATAACAGTATTTATATTTTGAATATAAATAAATCTCAAACATATAACATGACAAACAAATAGCTCAAACTGATTTGATCGGATGAAACATATTGTGGCATTGTTGTCTGGGACACAATTAAATAAGAATCGTATATCCACACTTTTGAAGAGTGGATATGAATATTTCATGACCTTTACGGATGTGGCATCGCGTTATGGTTATGTGTTTCTTTTGGAACACAAATCAGAAACTTTTAAAGTTTCAACACGAAATAGACAAACAGATCGGCTAAAGTATTAAACCGTCACGGTAAGACCGTAATGGAAAATACTTAAGCAATAAGTTTCTCATATACTTGAAAGAGTATAGTATTCTTTCAATGAGGACTCTTCTCGGAACATGTCAATTTGACGGTGTGTCCGAACTGAGTGACCGAATTTTGTTAGACATGATAAGGTTAATCATGAGTCGCTCTGAGCTACCATTGCCTTCAACGGATAAGTATAAACAGTGCATAACTTATTTAGAATAAGGTTCCATAATAATCTGTTTGACAGATTTCATATTAGATATGAACGGGAAGGAAACCGGGTTTCTCATTCCTGATAATTTGGGTATGCTAGGCATATGTTTGGATGATACCAAACTAAAAACCAAATTGGATAAGTGCCTAATTTTAGGTTATCATAGGGATACCAAAGTATAGTACTTATACAACTCACAAGAGAACAATTTAATTGTTGCTCGCCATGCGGTTTTTCCTAAGAGGAATACCGATAAGCAGTGGTAAGTGGGAGGATAGTAAAACTCGATGAAAATCGGAGTAATACTATTCCAGGCATCGATTTCTAATGGAACACATATAGTTCATCAAGGATTAAACTATTACCATTAATCTTCGAATACACAAGAACCACGTATATCGGAGAGAGTCAGAAAATAACCTGGGGTATGGGTTTCTGATCTCACCTCGAAAAGATGTCAATCTTTTGAGGTATACAAACTGACTACGTATAAGGAAGTGATACAAGGTATCGACTCCCTATTGTGGCAAAGTACCATGAGTCCGAAATGGATTCCATGTATATCAACTTAGTTTGGATACTAGTTAATGTACCATAAGGCATTGTGCATATTGGTACTATATAAGTCTTCAAGGAAGACATACATGGATGGCAACATACCAACGTATAAAGCTAGGCTTTTAGCGGAAAGGTATCGTTATCAACATTGTGTTGATTACGATTCAACCTTTTACCTGTTGCCACAGTAAATCCATTTGGATAATGCTTGCAGATGCTGCATATTTCATTTATGAAATATGTCAGCTGAACGAGAAAATCTCTTTCCTGAAAAGGAAACCTTTTGGAGGATGTTTACAACATCCTGTCGGTTTTGTCGTACCTAAACTAGCAAACAAGGTTTGCAAGTTGTTCGATCTATGTTTGGATTGAAGCAAGCATAGGTTCTTGGAATTATCGTTTTGATGTAATCATAATGATTTATGATTTAATTCAAAACGTAAATGATTCTTGTGTATATAAGAGGGTTAGTGGGAGCGCACTGACAATAAATGTCATATAAATAATGATAATATGTCATTTCTTGGAAATGATATTCCTAAAATTATTATCGGTGAAAGCTTGGCTTTCATGAAACTCTCCGAGAAATCGTACATTGAATAATGTACGCGACCTGGTGTCTCATACGCTTTGAGCATATGGATTCACAAACAGGCCAATCCAAGTGATAGTCACTGGATTGATATTAAGAACATCTGTTAGTTTCTTAGAGAACTAAGGATGTTATCTTAAACTATGAAGATGGAGAACTTGAAGTGACTGGGATCACTGTAGCAAGTTTCTTAAACCGATAAAATGACTATAAGTCGCAAACGGTACTATAAAGTTTGAATAACGGAACAATGAGCTGGAAATCTTCCAAGCAAGATACTTTTACCGAATAAACAACAAAAGTGGATTGTTGTTGCAGCTGAGGCAACAATAGAAGCCATTTGGGTTGATAATAAATCTAATTAGATTAGATATAGTTCTGTTAGCAACTGAGCTAGGCTACAGCACAGGCTAAAGAATTAATGGTCTCATCAACGATCCAGATATATACTTCAAATATTCATCTGATTCGTTCGGATCATACATCGTGGCTATGTGATGATCGAATAAATCGCATCAGATGATAACACTGCAAATCCGCTGACGAAAGCATTTTCTCAGCAGAAGTTTGAGCGAACCGTACATAGTTCGGGTGTAAGACACTTGAGTGATTGGCTATAGGCCAAGTGGGAGATTATTGGAAAATTATGACCCATAACATCACTATTTGTACAAATCATGGTGTTGTTGTAAAAATTAACTATGTGACAAAAGAAATTTCCCTTTTATCATTTGTAATTGGATTACCTAGATTTATAAATGATAAGAGGTCCATATGATTAGTTTCGGATTGAGATGATATGAGACAGTATCAATCCACGAAGGTTTAATCATTAAATATCCCTAGTCAAAGTATTATCGAGATTGGACATCGATAATGCATAAAAGACTAGTATTACACTTGTGCGCGTTGTGGGAGCATAACGACATAGTTCTCATATATTTGGGTATAGGATACTCATGAAAGTGTAATATGAGGTTGTGTTTACCGATGGTACGGAAACAGCTTCGCTCTGGATAGACCCCTTGTAATTCCATTGGTAGTATGACTATGTGTCTATGGAAGTCCGAAATCAGGGTAGGTGTATTTGGTCTTAACCTGAGACTTGCACCGCTAATACTTGCGACAATCAATATACTTTGGTTTTGGTCGTCCAGGGCTTTAATCGGTTTCCGTGTACGCCTCTTCTGGGTATATCAAGAATCGTAGTGTGTTGGGTGTGATGTCAAGACGGAAGTATCACTTCAGTCATATGGAGATGATGGTCACGTAGGATACCGTACTAGTACTCTTCTGTACTGCAGTCATCGGGATAAAATGACAAGGTCATGTTTATCCGATTATAAAGACTAGTTACCAGACATCCGACATGTGCTTCGTATGGGGCAGACACAATTCCAGCCCCAGGCCTAGCACGTGATCATCTAATACTGGATCGACATACACAATACTACGTATACTACGCCTGATATAGATCCTTATATTCCTGTAAGGATATTTCTGGAGAATTGGGTAGGCATGGCGCTTTGCTAGAAGCCAGCCTTGTCTTGTAAATCGGTACAAACGTAGTACTAGGTACTTACGTGTTCGGATAGTTCGACGACCGAATTTACTGCCAACATATCTGGGGATCTCATGGGTCGCTTCCCGAAGATTCACCGATGACGTATGACTCACACTTTTAATTAATCTGGGATTAATAAGATGAGAGAGAAAATTAATTTGGGATTAATTGCCGAGATATTTTATCTGGGATAAAATATCATTTAAAGAGAGAGAACGATTAATTTGGAATTAATCGATAAAATAATATATTTGATATATTATACGAAATTGGATTTCGACACGGAATTAAAATTAGATTTTAATTCGGGCGAACGAATTAATTTAGAATTAATTCCTTAGCGACATGAATAGTGATTTTGCTAGGCATAATCATTTAATTGCGTCGCAACGAAAAAATCGTTAATTTGAAATTAGCGAACTCGAGCCTGGGATTGTTTGCGAGCGCATTCGCATTTCGAATTTGAATGCGGCACGCAAGTCAAATCAAGCGTCAAAACGCTAGTCACATCAAGCGTCAAATCATGTCACTTTGAGTGACGTGATAATTGATTGATTGATGTAGTGGTTGGCATTTATGGCTTTTATTATTTGACTTTTTAAAGCCAAAATTTGGTATATGATTTAGAAAATCAATTACCAAAAACCATTTACACATTTTATCTCTCTCTCTCCTCCAATTCTTCTCCTATCTCACGCCCCTGGAGGGGCATTTTTCTTCTGGTTTTGGCAGCCCACTGCCGAGAGTCAATGAGGAAAATGGAAGCAAAATGTTTGATTTTTGTGGCAAAAATCAAAAGAGCTAGCACTTCGAGAGACATGCCAAGGTGATAGGGAAGTCCACCTATGAGCTTGGAATCATTTGACGAAGCTTGGAGCTTGTTCAAGGAGCACCAAAGCCGAAACTTAAAAGTGAGCTGAAAAACAGTCACTGCCGTGACCATGACAGAGGCAGAAAATCAGTTTTTGTTCGTCTCCGCGTCGCTTAACCGATCGATGTGAGTATTCCGCAACTCCATCGATGTATTCACAATTTTATTTCTTGCTTTGTATTTGATCCATGGGGCCGTAGAAACTCCAACATATAGAATAAAGGAAAACAAAAGCAGCAAATTCCATAAAATTACACACTGATTTAGTTATGGAGTTCTTAACCCAGCAGTGTCTCCCAATACTTTACGTAATACCGTAATCCCCAACGGAGAATGGGAATTCAATAATTAAATCGAATTTCATAGTGAGAGTATGATCCTATGAATATATTTCGACTCACAGCTTTGACACGATCTCGCCTACGTATGTTCATTAGGTAGACAACTCAATGTCAATCACTCACCAGGGACTCCTGATTTTGGTCCTGACTGTTTCTCGTTATGATAGCTTTGGCACGTTCACAAGGAGGCGTATCAAGGCTTCACTTGCCAATGACAAACTCAAGCTATCGATGTAGTCCGGACAACTTTGCCACGTTCAGGAATTCCACTTTCACTTGAATTTGTCTAGTATCAATATACAGCCAGCATTGATAAAATTCTATCAACTACACCCTCACTACTTTGGCACGATCTCGGATGCATCCATAGAAAGTTACCAATAAACCGTATTGACAAGACAGACCAGTAAACATGCATCCAATACACGTTACTTTACAACTTTATTTTAAGCGGGGATATTCCTCAAGGAAGCATTGCTCCACATAAAATGCAGAATTTTAATCTAATTATTTTCTAAACAACACAATTCTACCTTAGAAAACATAACTCAATTTAACCATTAAATTTGCATTACGTTTCCATTAGCGTAGAACCGAAAAGTCAAGAAACATATAGATTACATGCATGTGCAAATATTAAAATTAGAATACTATTTCTCACTCATTTAACTTAATATTTTGTATAGTTTCTTGCGTTTTGTGAATATTTTGACGTGTTTTGTGTTATTTTGTAGATAAATAAAGTTTCAAGACTCTTTGGAGGTGATTTGAGGCCAAAATAGTGAAAAACGGACAAAAGGGCATTTTCATCATTTCGCACGTCGCAACGCTTTTCAGATTCTGACATGTGGACCTGGCGCACGTTAGAATGGATCGGCGCACTTTAGGCATCGCGACGAGTTTGACTTTGCTAACGTGTACCATGCCACGTGTCACCATCACAGTCGATCTGCTAATGTGCTCCATGCCACGTGTCATCATCCTACGGTGCCGACAATCGCCATCGCCACTTGTCGCCATGTCACTCCACATGTCAGCCATGTCATCGTCCACATCACCAGTTGACTGAGTCAACATGCCCTGTCACCGCCACATCATCATCAGCAAATCACAGAGTGCCACGTGTCATCATTCTATGGTGCCGACAATCACTATCGCCAAGCCAGTGCCACATCATCGCCACATCAGCATAATCATTGAGTTTCCAGCCACCTTGCCACGTGTCATCTTATCATCTTATCCGAAATGCCATGTGTCAGATAAGAATCTGAAGCTGACGAATCACATGTTGACACGTGTCGCGTCGCGACGCGCAAAGCCTAGCACTTCGTAACGCTCGAAGCCTACCGAGGCCTATAAATAGAGCTCAAGGTTTCAGTTTTAGATTCACCTTCCTCTCTGAATTCTATGATGTAAATAGGGAGTTTTCTATCTAGTTTCTTTTAAATTTCAGTTTTGTAATTAATTTTAATTACGTTCTATCATAATAGTAATTTAGTTTCTTTACTTTTACAGTTTTTACTATTCAACCATGAGGAGGTAACTTCCCTCTGCTAGGGTGAAAGGTAATTCTTTTACTATTGCTATTTAGATTAATCTCCCTTAAATATAATATATTCACTATTTAAAATTTGACTTAATGAGGATACCGCTATATTAGTCGGTTGGTAATTCATTTTAAACCGATTTAAACCTGACTAAGTAAGGATACTGCCAGATTGGTTGGTTGGTAATTAAATTTTCTTACCGCCTATATGGCAGGTTTATTTTGGTTCCGCCTGTATGACTGGTTGGACTTAATTTGACTTAATCAGGTTACCGCCTATATGGCTGGTTGGTAAAATAATCACAAGTTAATATCTTATATTAAGGGAGATATCTAAATAGTGAATAGTAAAAGTTGATCATTTTACCTTAGCATTTTATTTTATTGTAATTTACTTTTCATCTTTTACTTTACCACAATTACTTTTCAGCATTTTTACATTATGTCTTTTACTTTTAATTTTTTTACTAGTCATAGTTATGTTTCGTAACTAAGTTAGTTATTTGAGGTTGTGATGAATTCAAATATCACCGGTTTATAAGCGGTTATTTTATAGTTTGGGTAATTTAAAGGTTTACTTATTAAGTCTTAAGCTTAATGTGTCTTGTTAATTGGCCACTAATAAGATTGATCTGGTAAATCTAAAATAAACTTGACAAAGGAATTTTATGTTTCAGCCTTAGACTTAATAGCCCACGATCTTCATTGAGGATAAATAACCCTTTAATAGATTTCCTTACAGGATAGACATATACCTGTCGGGCGGGGGTAACCATAATTGAAACTTAAACTTAATGAATCCAAGTAATTTGGTTGACATAGACATATGGTTCAATTGGGTTATACTGGGTATTTGTGTCTGACCATCGACAGAGGCTTTCGCATAATTTCGTGTTCCAGGTTAGTAAACCGATTTATTACAGAAACGTGAAATAACCACTTCATGTTTTAAAAGATATTAGAATGATTCACAACCCTAGATAGTTTCCTAATATTGAATTTTCTTAAACCTACTTTCGTGCAATTTTATTCACTTGTTTTTAAATTAAAAATCATCACCATTTCAAATCAATCAATCAACCTGTTAGATACGAGTAATCATTTGACCTCATAAAATTAATAGATTAGGTATTTAGTCCTCGTGGGATCGATACTTTTTATACTATTTGAACGATACGCGTGCTTGCGTTATACGTGTGTGATTACGCACCAGTCAAGTTTTTGGTACCGTTACCGAGGATCGATCCCGGGTCACCCGCGTGACAGGCGGGTATATTCACCACTATACTACAACGAGCTAAAGCTTTGAACTTCGACCGCTCGACCCAGAAATTGAAAGAACCATCAGACAGTTGAGAAGGGAAAGGTGAAAAGGCCAAGAAGCTTTAGTCAACATGGAACATGAACCCTTGGAAGTTGCACCACCAATTCCCATTCGAGACAGAACCATTCTGGTGGTCGACGGCCTCATTTCTTGTATTGTACTTCCTCCCTTACCAGTAAATTCGTGTGACATCAAAACATGCATTCAGATGATACAACGGTCAGTACAGTTTGGCAGAAATGCAACTGAAGATCCTAATGCCCACATCAGCAACTTCCTGGAAGTTTACAGTATTTTAAATTACAACTGAGCAGCTGAAGAAGCAATGAGACTGCGGGTTTTTCCATACTCCTTGAAGCACAGAGCTAAAGCTTGGCTACATTCGTTACCAGCAGGTTCCATCACAACTTGGAACACTCTAGCCACCAAATTCCTTGCAAAGTACTTTCCACCAGCCAGAACTGCAAAGTTGAGGAATGACATCACATCCTTCGTGCAACAAGATTCAGAATCCATTTGCGAAGCTTCGGAAAGATTCAAAGATTTACTCCGGAAATGTCCTCACCATGAGATTCCAAAATGGCTTCAAGTCCAAACCTTCTATAATGGACTTTCTGGACTGATGAGAACCACAATCGATGCTGCTGCTGGAGGAGCTTTGATGGAAAAATGAGAAGATCAGGCCTGGGACTTAATTGAAGAAATGGCCAACAACAATTCTTTATGGCCAACAAAAAGGAGCATGATCCAAGAATTGCAGGAATTTATGAAGTTGGAGCCAACACAGCACTGAATTCCAAGCTGGATGTGATTTGCAAAAATCTGGAAAATCTTAACATGAAACTTAATGGTGGATCCACAAGTTCACCATATGGAGGAGCACCAGAACCAAACCAACTTGAAGAGACGGTAAATTATGTCAACAATTTCAACAGACAGGAGAACAATTCATATTCCAACACCTACAACCCAGGGTGGAGGAATCATCCGAATTTTTCATGGAGCAACAATTCAAGGCAAAAGAATAATCCACCACCTGGATTCCAACAGCAGAACTATCCACCACCTGGATTCCAGGAACAGAACAAAGGCCAGGAGCAGGCAAATGAACTAGGAATAGCAGAAGTGCTGGCCCAGTTAAAAAAAATACGATGCCATGTTTCAAAATCAGACATCATTAATTCAAAATCAAGCAGCATCAAATGAAGCTATGTTTCAAGCCCAATCATCATTGAATCAAAGCTTAACTGCTTCTATAAAAGCACTGGAGAATCAAATTAGACAACTAGCCAATGCTCAGAGTTACAGACCGCCAGGTAACCTTCCAAGCAACACTGAACCAAATCTAAGAAACATGGGGAATGAGCAATGTCATGCCATTATTTTAAAAAGCGGTACTGAATTCAACGAAGATGTTGGAATCAAGGCACCCATTGAAGAAGTTCCAAAAGAAAGTAGTGAAGCAGTTCCATAGATGGAGGAAAAAGAAGCAAAGGAAAAAGAGCAAGAAAGAATCACTCTACCTCCACCTTTTCCACAGCGTCTCCAGAAAAATAAATTGGACAAGCAGTTTGCTCGATTCCTGGAGATCTTTAAAAAGCTGCATATCAATATTCCATTTGTAGAAGCGTTGGAACAAATGCCTAGCTATGTCAAATTCATGAAAGACATTCTTTCACGAAAGTGAAGATTTGGAGATTACGAGACAGTAGCATTGACAGAAGAGTGCATCGCTATCATTCAGAGGAAACTTTCCCCAAAGTTGAAAGATCCTGGCAGTTTCACTGTTCCTTGCACCATAGGAGAACATGACATCGGTAAGGCTTTGTGTGATCTAGATGCGAGTGTTAACTTGATGCATTTTTCTATTTTCAAGAAACTGCAGATTGGAGAAACAATGCCCACTTCAGTCTCTCTACAACTTATTGATAGAATGCTCATATTTCCAAGAGGCGTAGTTGAGGATGTACTGGTCAAGGTTGACAAATTCATTTTCCCTGTAGATTTTATTGTCCTTGATATGGAGGAAGACGCAGACGTGCCAATCATCCTCGGGAGACCGTTCTTGGCCACAGGTCAAACAATTATTGATGTACAAAAAAGAGAATTAACCATGAGGGTACAGGACCAAGAAGTAACATTCAATGTTTTCAAGGCCATGAATTTCCCAGATGATGAAAAGAAGGAGGAATGTTTCAGACTTGATGTAATACACAGTACCATCTAGAATTCTGATGAAATGTAAAGTTCTATTGACAAACTTAAAACATGTCAATTGCCTGTGGAGCCTGAAGATAAAGCGTCTTTTGCACTGAAAAAGCCAATTCTTGCACTACAAGTAACAGAAGAGAAAAAGTTCCACCAGCTCAACAAATTGGAGGAATTTCACAATCAGCCTTTTGAGGATGCCAAATTGTAAAAAGAAAAGGCAAGGAAATGACATGATGAGAAGTTAGTGCGCATACAACTGGAACTAGGGCAGAAGGTATTGTTAAACAAATCAATGGTGAAATTCTTCCTATGGAAGCCAAAATCACGGTGGTCAGGTCCATTTGTGATCACCAAGGTTTTATCAGATAAAGCCGTTGAGATACATGATCCTGACTCCAACAAAACTTTCAAGGTTAAAAACAAGCGTGTTAAGCACTACTGGGGAGAATCATTGGAGCGACAAAAAGAAAGTGTCACACTTTCAGATCCAGCCTAACGTTCAAGAAGTCATATCTAGTTGACGAAGTTAAACTTAGCCCTTGCAATGAGGCAACCCATGCAATTTGTGTATATATTGTGATCTGGTGTGTTTTATTTTTGCAGGTAAAGTCATTACACGATCGAAGAAGTTCTCGCAAATCTTCACAAGTAATTTCCTTCTCTCCCTCAAAAATCTCTGATGAAAGTTTACAAAGCTTGCTTGGAACGGATGAGATTACTAACGATCCATGGTCTTCCCAATGACATTCGTTGGGTAATTAAAGCACGGGTCCGATTGGCAGGTGAGTCTTCTGACTCTTTTATTTCACATCTGCCAGAACTCTTCTTTACTGCAAGAACTGCTCCGGATCTAATTAACCAAATCTTAGCCTATGAACCACAAATTGACCCTATCTTTTCAAAGATAAATTGGTCCGAAGACGATCGTGGTAAGAGGCGTCAGATTAATCTGGGTCTTAACCTTTAACTTTTCGTGTAGAATTTCAGCTAACCAGGTACTATCTTCAAAACTCTTCTTCTACTGTTTAAGACTTTGGGGAAAATGTCTCATTTAGGTTTGGGGGAGGGAATTAGTTGATCAGTATCTTCTTTTTAGTTGTGTGTTGTTTTTATTTTTACTCCAAATTTTTTCGAAAAATACAAAAAAATTGAAATTTTTTCAAAAATTACAAAAATATTTTGCATTTTTGTGTTTTTATTTTGACTAAAAAGGTGAAATTGGTAAGAGATAGCTGAGTAAGGAGTTTCCACTCCTGAGACGTATCTCAAACCTAATTCGGAACAAGTTAATTTTTGTTTATTTCCTTTTGAATTATTTAATTTGTAAATTCTCCATAAAAATGACTAAAATAGATTTTCATATGCTCAGTTGGCAGGTATTATCAAATGCATGGTAACATATAGACATGAGCTATAATTGAAAAGTTTGTAATATTCAGTGCTCTAGTTTAATTGGAGGAAACATCTCAAAAAGTGATGAAGTAAAAAAAAAACGTATGAGATCCGAGTTATTAAGTCTGTAAGGGTGTTTTAACACCTGGTGCCCTAAAGCCAACTGGTTTGGGAGTCACTGGCCTAAAGCTTGCTACATGGATCAAGGATATTGCAAAAATATATATATATCTGAAGTCTGAATAATTAAGTCCATAGGGGTGTCTTAACACCTGGTGCTCTAAAGCCAACTGGTTTGGGAGCCACCGACCCAACACTCGCTACATAGATGTAAGATATTGTATATAAATAAAAAAAAATCAAAAATCAAAGAAAAATTAGAAAAATGAGAAAAATTATTCCATTGCTATAAAAATGTGTGAATTCTGATAAAACTTTAGGACAAAAATATTACTCTCTTATCAACTGCACTTGTGATTGTTGTGGGAAAAAATGAGTTGTTTAATATTTTGACGACTGTGCATATGGAGAATGGTAAATATAACCTGAGAATTTACTTGTTCAGTAATTTAGAAAGAAAGAAAACAACTAGTGACTTGGAGTAGAAGTTTCACCTGATTAGTCACTAACTTATTTATTCTCTTTTCTCTTGTCTTTTTGCTTTTGTGTGCATTAGATTCACTACCTTTTTACTTTTGTAAAATATTTGTGGGTATCATTGTTGTAAACCCTCACGAGACTACAACTCGTCCACTAGGGACACCCAGGGGTTTAAAGGCTTGTTACATACGCTAAATGCAATCGTGATCCCTAAGAAAGTGGCTTAGTTAAATTTTAAGATTGTTTATGTCATTTATTTTATATTTTGCTCGAGGACTAGCAAAATATTAGGTTTGGGGGTGTGATGAGTGGTAATTATATCACTATTTCTCACTCATTTAACATAATATTTTGTATAGTTTCTTGAGTTTTGTGAATATTTTGACGTGTTTTGTGTTATTTTGTAGATAAATAAAGTTTAAGGACTCTCTGGAGGTGATTTGGGGCCAAAATAGTGAAAAATGGACAAAAGGACATTTTCATCATTTCGCGCGTCGCGACGTGCAAGCCTTTGGCGTCGCGACGCCTAAATTGCGCCGATCCATGCTAACGTGCGCCGGGTCCACATGTCAGAATCTGAGAAATTTGACTTTGCTAACGTATATCGTGCCACGTGTCACCATCACAACCGATCTGCTAACGTGTGCCGTTCCACGTGTCATCATCCTAGGGTGCCGACAATCAGCATCGCCACGTGTCAGCCACGTCATCGTCCACATCACCAGTTGACTGAGTCAACGTGCTACGTCACCGCCAAGTCATCATCTGCTAATCACAGCGTGCCATTTGTCATCATTCTATGGTGCCGACAATCACTATCGCCATGTCAGCGCCACGTCAGTATAATCATTGAGTTACCATCCGCCTTGCCATGTGTCTCCTTATCATCTTATCTGAAATACCACGTGTCAGATAAGAATCTGAAGCCGACGAATCACACATTGACACGTGTCACGTCGCGACGCGCAAAGCCATGCGCGTCGCGACGTTCGAAGCCTACCGAGGCCTATAAATAGAGCTCGAGGTTTCAATTTTAGATGCATCTTCCTCTCTAAATTCTCTGATGTAAATAGGGAGTTTTCTATCTAGTATCTTTTAAATTTCAGTTTTGTAATTAATTTTAATTACGTTCTGTAATAATAGTAATTTATTTTCTTTACTTTTACAGTTTTTACTATTCAACCATGAGGAGGTAACTTCCCCATGCTAGGGTGAAAGGTAATTCTTTTACTATTGCTCTTTAGATTAATCTCCCTTAAATATAATATATTCACTAATTAAAATTTGACTTAATGAGGATACCGTTATATTGGTCGGTTGGTAATTCATTTTAAACCGGTTTAAACCTGACTAAGCAAGGATACTGCCAGATTGGTCGGTAGGTAATTAAATTTTCTTACCGCCTATATGGCAGGTTTATTTTGGTTCCATCTTTATGGCTGGTTGGACTTAATTTGACTTAATCAGGTTACCGCCTATATGGCTGGTTGGTAAAATAATCACAAGTTAATATATTATGTTAAGAGAGATATCTAAATAGTAAATAGTAAAAGTTGATCATTTTATCTTAGCATTTTATTTTATTGTAATTTACTTTTCATCTTTTACTTTACCGCAATTACTTTTCAGAAATTTTGCTTTATGTCTTTTACTTTTAATTTTTTTACTAGCCCTAGTTATGTGTCGTAACTAAGTTAGTTATCTGGGGTTGTGATGAATTCTAATATCACCGGTTTATAAGGGGTTATTTTATAGTTTGTGTAATTTAAAGGTTTACTCATTAAGTTTTAAGCTTAATGCGTCTTTTTAATTGGCCACTAATAAGATTGATCTGGTAAATCTAAAATAAACTTGACAAAAGAATTTTAGGTTTCAGCCTTAGACTTAATAGCCCACGATCTTCATTGATGATAGATAACCCTTTAATAGATTTCCTTACAGGATAGACATATACCTTTCGGGCGGGGGTAGCCATAATTGGAACTTAAACTTAATGAATCCAGGTGATTTGGTTGACATAGACATATGGTTCAATTGGGTTATACTGGGTATTTGCGTCTGACCATCGACAGAGGCTTCCGCATAATTTCATGTTTCAGGTTAGTAAACCGATTTATTACACAAACATGAAATAACCACTTCATCTTTTAAAAGATATTAGAATGATTCACAACCCTAGATAGTTTCCTAATATTGAATATTCTTAAACCTACTTTCGTGAAATTTTATTCACTTGTTTTTAAATTTAAAATCATCACCATTTCAAATCAATCAATCAACCTATTAGATACTAGTAATCATTTGACCTCATAAAATTAATAGATTAGGTATTAAGTCATCGTGGGATCGATACTTTTTATACTATTTGAACGATACGTGCGCTTGCGTTATACGCGTGTGATTACGCACCGGTCAACCACCTAAAAATAATTCTAGGCATTACAAGAGTGGTCATAACACTCTAGAATGGAAACATATCATCAAATGATCAAATTGGATAAATATTACAATAACATAACCCAAATCAACTTCACACATGCATAAAACTTCCAACTCCATCATCCAACACCAAAAGACCCAAATTTATTAAAGGAAGAAACCCTAGAATCAAACTAGATAATCAAGAACATGAAACATGCTTTCAAAGCTTAAGGGGATTGAAGATTACCTTTAATCTCTAATTTTCCTAAAGCTATGATTTGAGAGCTTTTTTCTTTGAGGTTTTCGGCAATGGAGATGGGTTGAATACGAAATGAAATTTTTTTACTTTAAAAAATCTAAGTGACCGACTTTCCAAGGGCTTTTTGGTCATTTTGGAAAAATTAATTCAATTAAATAACATTAAGCTTCTTGGTGGCAAATCAAATTTGCACACATTTAGCTTAATTAAATCATGCCATGTGTTTCAATAATAACTAAACATATTTCATAACATTTATGAAATATGGATATTATTTAACTATTCAAATATTTAACAATTAAATATCTAAATAATTAATTAATATAATTATTATTATATATGTATTTTTATTTACATTAAATAACAAATACATGTTAGGGATATGCCCTATACCCAACTTGTGGATGGGCTATATATGTACATGTATTTGTAATATTTTCATTAATTAATAAAATGACAATCTTTATTATATGTGTCTTACATAACTTATATGAATCAACAACACTGTAATAAAGCCCTTGGAGTAATAAGACGATGGCTTCCATGCCTTATGAGAATCATTACTCTTAAATGTTCCTAGTCATAGTTTTGTGAATAATCTGGGTATTCACAAAGCGGAGAGACTAGCATGATGATATGATCTGCCCTTAAGTGGGGTAGCCGATCTCATAGGCTACTAGCGGAGATCCGTCCGCTTGGTGTATCACATGGATGCATGAGTTGCTCGTGTCCATCGAACTGACCGCCGAAAGTTTTCATATGGAGTGTTTATCTCATGTGTCTATGAGAACTTTCATGTGTCGATTATATGACTAGTCCTTAGACTTGAGGTCCTTACAATCTTATGTGTGGATCAAATAACTTTGACATTTTCCTTCCCCGGTTCAAAAGATCCGGTCATAAGGGTATGATTGGGTCATTCGTTGAATAACATGAAGTTTGTAAATATACAACAGAGAATCACCACTCTCTCAGATAATATTTTCTTATAAGAGTAGTATTTTAGTTCGCGGGTTGATATGTGTGATCAATGATTGAGACTGTGGCCACAGCGAAAGAATCGTGTGAGATTCTTGGGTTAGCACGATTCATGACACTATCAACATCATACCTTTGACCATATGGGTAGATATTTTCCGTACCCTAGGTCAATAGGTGGGGATACAGTGAGGTGAGGGACCATATCATATGTAAATCGCATACAGAATGGGTATATATATCTTTCTTTCTCATTTGGGGACCTTGGCATGTTGCTAGATGTCAACCTTGGTCATTGAAATCGAACGACCATCTGATCGGAGGATAATTTATGTTCGATTAAATTATCACGATTCATTTCATGTCCAACTTGAGGGGAACCCAAAAGGTCACACACAACAAAGTCGAAATCAATGGTTAACTGTGCACAGTACAAATATAACAACATATATGATTGTTGTAGGAATTGTTCATAAATGGTACAATGTGTTTAATTATTGAACAGATCATTTATGAGATTCCATAGTGGCTTAGGGATTGGTGAATGACGATAGGGGCACTTTGGGAATTGGAATAAAAATAAAAATAAAAATTACTATTCACGTGAATAGTAATTTTTTTTTTTTGTTATTTGTTTTGAATTCCAATTCGGCCCAAACTCTTATTAGGGGTTTATAATCTCATTAAACCACTAAATTATGATCCAATGGCTAAGATTAAATTAGCTTTTATCCCACATCGGATTCTTAATTAATTTTTTTGTCTTTGGAGCACTATATAAACCCAAAGAATTCTTCACAATTTTTTTACACCAAACCTTTCATATCTTGGGTTCATATAAGTGAGAAACTCTAAAGTTTAAGAGTAAGCCACTGATTTTGAGTATCCTTAAGTCTAATTGACTAGAGGAACCTCGAGTTAAAAGTTTTGAGGTATTTGCCTAGGCTAGCACCAATGGCAAAATACCCGTGCACTCAAGGCGTAGTCTTGCCGTTGAGTTTTGGCTTTGGTGTGTGCATCTTTGGAGGCCACAGACTTGGGTGGCTCTTTGGAACGTGGAAGAGCTTGCTGAGTTCAAGAAAAGCTCGTAGATTGGAGGGAGGACTGGAGGAGTCTTCGGTTCTTGTAAGTTTTTTTCTTTCTTTATTTTAATTAGAGTTCTTATGATAGTTAGCATGTTTAGGTTTATGTTCTTTGCATGTTTTATGAGTTTTATGCTTAGAATATATAGTAACATGCCTAGGCTTGTAGAATAATCAAAACAAATGGGTCTTGGGCAAAGGGAAAGCGGCATAATAATTTTGATTTTCCGCTGCGCACTCACGGCCGCTTCCCAAAAGTGGTATAAGCGCGCCGTTTTTGTTTTAATTAGTTCTCTCTCATTTGAACTCGCAATTGGGTGTTTAAAATCTCGTTGGAAAGTTAACACCCTGAACTTAATTTTAGGCACAAGTTTTGCATGATTTGGTTAAGATTTGAATTGTGAAATTACATTTAAATTTCACGCATCTGCAGAAAAACGTGAATAGTAAATTTATTTGAATAAAATAAAATACAATATCATAATTAAATATTAATCAAAGTTATTTAATGCCTAAAATAATTCAAACATATTAAAACTCATATGCTTGATGATTCTATGTATGATTAGAATTGGCATGATTATTTTAGGGTGCAAGCATCTAGAGACTTTCTAAGAAATAGAGAGTGTATTGTTTATCTCTTAGCTAAGTAATTATTATGTGATGAACTTAGAGATTTATTACCTTTAAGGCTAATAAATATAAATCACTTGTTTATAATAAAATACATTATAAAAGATACAAGTGGGTTGGGACCAAGGGGTTAATAAAACTTTCCAAACTAAAGTTAATTTAACCAAAGATATTACTAGAGTTAGAAAATGATTTGGTGTCTTCCTTCACTCACTACCTTTTTATAGCCAAAAGGAAAAGCTGTGAAGACATCTAGATAATCATTTACTCAAGGCTTACCTCAAAGCATATTTAAAGTGTTGGACTAATTTGGAGGATCTATTGTTTATTCATGTCACCAAGGCAATAAGAGCCTAAAAGGTAAGGGTATTTAAGAGAGTTCGCTCCACCCTCCCTCTGGGGAATTTTCAATGGAGGAATCAATTTGACAGTTATTCACTTAAACTTGCTAAAATCCTCAATAATAATTTAATTCTAAAATTTGCCTCCCATTGTAAAGTATAGACCCAAAGGGCTTAAACCGTATTGGCAGGACTAGGCTTTACCAGACTGACCAATACCAATTTGTCCCTAAATCGTACTATTGACAATGGTTTGACTTTTTTGAGTCATAAGATGTTGCGACCCTTAAGCGTGATCTTATAACTTAGTGGCAAAGATTGGGTGTCCACAAGGACTAGCATAAGCTATGGCATGTTTGATTGCCCAACCCAATGATCAAGGAATTGTGATTTATATCATAAATTTGTTGGGAACCTACCTAATTATCATATTTTATAACGACCGGTCCTATTCGGAGTTATGAAATGATGATAATGGGATCCTTGCCCACAAGAAATCCATCATATTGGGGTTGATGCGATTTGCTTAAAATTTTAAAACAATTGAGTGAGAGCAACTTCATAATATTAAAAGCCCATGTTATTATGAAACATTAATGAAAACATATTCCTAATTTTAACATTTTCTCTTAACAAGTGGGTTAAAATATTTCACAAATATTCAAATGGAAAACAAAGTATCAATTCATTCCATCCTCGATGAGCATAAGCTCAAAGGGGACAACTACAATGACTGGTTTAGAAACCTTAAAATTGTCTTACGACAAGAAAAGATTTTCTATATTCTTGAAAGACCATTTCCCCATGAACCTGCAGAAGATTCTGACCAAGATACATTTGATGCTTGGAAGAAACACGTCGATGATGATGAGCAAGCAGTTTGCATAATGCTTGGCTCTATGTCGGATGAACTTCAGAAAGCTCACGAAGATATGGATGCTCAAACCATCATCTTTCACTTCAAGGAGTTGAATGCAACTTCCATTCATACCGTGAGATTCCAAGTGTCATGTGTCTTATTCCAAACAAGGTATAAGGAAAGATTTGTTAGTGGACATGTGCTTAAGATGATTGGCCATATTGAAAAATTGGCTAACCTCGGGTTTATCATGGATCATGAGATAGGTCACGATATGATTCTTCAGTCCTTACCAAAAGAATTCTCTAACTTTATTATGCAGTTTCATCTGCCTGATAAAGAAGCTACTTTAGCAGAATTGCACAATCTGATAAAGCAAGCAGATAAGGACTTGAAACCGGAGCTTAAAACCTCCGTCATGCTTACGGGTACAGACCTGAAGCTACAAGGCCCAAATAAAAATAAGGGCAAGGCCAAGGCTCCAGATCACCTAAAGCCCAATGGTAAGGTGGAGAAGAAAAATGGAAAGGGGATATGTTTCTTTTGTGGAAAGAATGGTCATTGGAAGAAAGACTGCAGATCCTTGAAAGCCAAGGAAGCTAAGGAAGCCCAATAGGCCAATAAGCCCAATGCTTCAGGTATGTTGTATATGATTGAACTATATTCTCAAAACTTTGAACCTTCTACTTGGGTGCTTGACACCGATTGTGGAACTCACTTGTGTAACAATGTGCATGGCCTGAGAAACAGTAGGAGACTCCGTCATGGGGAGGTTGACTTACACATGGGTAATGGAGCAAAATAGCCTGCATTGTGCGTGGGGACTTATTCATTAGTTTTGCCGAATGGTTTAGTTTTAGACTTAGAACATTATGTTTATGTACCTTCTCTAGTAAAGAACATCATTTCAATTTCTTCTTTATGTAATAAAGGCTTTTCATGCCTAATAAATTGTAATGAATGTTCTATTTATTTCAATGAAATAAAATATGGAGATGGTGTTTTGAATAATGGTATCTATGTTTTACAAACTAATAAAGAATGTTCAACCTCTAATATATACAACGTTAACTCGAATAATCTCAATGAATCACTTCTTTGGCACAGTCGCTTAGGTCATATCAATGAAACAAGATTAACTAAGCTACATAAGGATGGGTATTTCAAAATCTTCAAATATAAACCTTATGGAACTTGTGAGTCTTGTTTACTTGGTAAAATGACCAAATTACCCTTCAAAGGTAAAAGACAGCATGCAGCGGAGACATTAGAACTCATACACTCTGATGTATGCGGACCAATGTCAGTCACCGCTAGAGGTGGATTCTCCTACTTCATTACCTTTATCGATGATCATTCGTGATATGGGTATGTGTACCTTATGCGGTAAAAATATGAAGCCTTTGAGAAATTCAAAGACTTCAAGGCTGAAGTAGAAAACCAGCTTAATAAAAGTATTAAGTCACTAAGGTCTGACAGAGGTGGTGAATACTTAAGCAACGAATTTCAAGATTAATTGAGAGAAAATGGCATTGTTTCCCAGTGGACTCCTACGGGAACTCCACAGCATAATGGGGTCTTCGAAATGAGAAATCAGACATTATTAGATATGGTCCGATCAATGATACCAGACACGAATCTACCTCCTTCATTTTGGGGTCTTGCTTAAGAAACTGCAACACTACTACTAAATCAAGTTCCTTCCAAGACTGTTAGTCAAACACCATTGATTTATGGTCTGGGAAACGTCATAGTTTTAGTTATCAAAGAATTTGGGGATGTGACGCATATGTCAAGCTCACACAAACTAACAAATTGGATGATAGGGAAGTTAAATGTATGTTTGTAGGATATGCCTTAAACTCAAGTGCATACGTGTTCTACGTCACAAATGAACAAAGAACATCTGTCTCACTGATGAGTGGTATTTATATCACTATTTCTCACTCATCTAACCTAATATTTTGTATAGTTTCTCGGGTTTTGTGAACGTTTTGATCTGTTTTGTGTTATTTTGCAGATAAATAAAGTTGGGAAAGCATTGGAAGTAATTTGGGGCCAAAATAGAGAAAAAATGATAAATGGGCAATTTTGTAATTTTTCAACGTCGCGACGCCAAGACCCTACGTGTCGCAACGCCTAAAGTGCGCCGGCCATGCTAACGTGCGCCGAGGGACACATGTCAGAATCTAAGAAATTGGACTTGCTAACGTCCGTCGACCTTGCTAACGTGCGCCGTGCCACGTGTCATTATCCCAGAAGATCTGTTAAAATACGTCGGCTGCCACGTGTCGAAATCTCATTGGACCAAAGCAAGCGCGTGCCACGTGTCAATCTCTCATTGGACCGAATATCAGACAAATCAGATGTTGCCACGTGTCGACCTCTCATTTGACCGATCCTAAGCGCGTGCCATGTGTCAACTTTTCATTGGACCGAAAGCTCAGCCAATCACCGTGTGCCACGTGTCATCTTCTCATTGCACCACCTTCACCGCATGACACGTGTCATCACCAGATTCTTCCGACAGAACACGCGTGGTCAACCCGCGTGGACCAAAGCCGCGTGCTGGCGTCGCGACGCCAAGTCCCTACGCGTCGCGACACCGGTTGCCAAAAATGCCTATAAATTCAGGCCTTCTTCACTTCATTTGGTGTGCTTTCCTTGGGATTTTTTCCCTGATTTCATAGGAAGCATCTAGTTTTGTAATATTAAAATTATGTATTTTTATTTTTAGTTTTTATTACAAGCTTTTTATTTATTTACTTTATGTTTTGTAGTTAAATTTCCGCTGGGGTAAAAGGTGAAACTTTAATATAATTATCTAGGTGTAGGCATTGCATTTTTGCATATCAGCCCGATGATGAGTCTCGTATGGAGACACTACCTCTTTAGTTGTGAAAGCCGCGGGAAACGGACGTTGGAAGGGTAAAGTTGGAAAATTGAATTTTTGTCAGATTTAACTTGCTTGTTTCGCTTCGGGTTCGCTTGTTGGACCTCTGTTTTAAAACATACCAAACCCATTAAAACACATCTCACAAATTAATAATTAAAATATTTAAAACACATCTCACATAAATAATTAAAACCAATTAAAATTAAACTTAAATTAAATCACATTCACCAATTAAATTGAACTTGAAATAAATTAAATTAAATTCCTAATTTAAATAAAACAATTCCTAAATTAAATTAAATCACCTTCCTAAATTAAATAAATCATATCCTTAACTAAAAATAACAAATCAAATCAATCCCCCTAATTAAAAGATTTCCTATCATATACTAAATTAAAAGATATCCCCAATTAACACACAAATCCTTCTCCTACCCAAACAAGGTAAAACCCCCTCCTTGCCTATAAAAAGAACCATTAACCCTCTTTCTAAAGGGGGGACTGGCTGGCTCATTATCATATCAAAAATCAACCTAATATTCCAAACCCGTTCACTCACAAACCTCTCATCACAACGCCCAGCCTCCACAAAGTCACGCCCCAAGCGCATCACCTAGCCTCCATGCCTTCAACGCCACTAACGCATAGCCCTTCCACAAAACACTCGTCCATTGCCTTCATCAAACCTCACGCCACCTGTTGCTCCCCTTCATCTTTCGCAACATAACTGCTTTCAGAAAAACGCAAATAGCCGACACTGCCTTCACGTCAACAAACCCTTTGCTCGATGTGAGCAGCCCCCACTGAGCACACACTCACGTTGCAGCAACCTTCAACAAACGCACCACAAGCCCTTCAACGCACCTAGCCCTCATCAGCCCATCACAAAAGCCTCACGCTTAGCCTGCCACAACAGCCTTCCAACGCAATTAATCATCAAAGCCTCCACAATGCTGCCCGGCCACCGCACGTAATTAATGGTCAAAAGCCCTCGCCTACACGCCACCTGCCTCTCCTTTCACAAACCAGGCGCCATTAGCCACAACAACACCTTACAAACCGAGCAATAAGGAATCAGCCCTATACACCAAACGAGACCTACAACAGTGAACAAACTACCGTGAAAACAGTCCTGAACCAGCCCCTTTACACCCTAAAAAACTGTCCGGAAACCCTTCTAAAAAAAACTGCCCGGAATTTCCCTCAAAACATCAGCCATAAAACTGCTCAAAACAGTCCCCTAATTACCAAAAATAGTGACCCGAAAATACAACAAAAACAACAGCAAAACGGAGTGAAAACAGCAGTCCAAAACAGCGAAACAGCGAGGAAAAACATTGGATTAGTGACCAGAAAAGTTGCGGAAGATTAACCCTTCCGACGGCCGTGTAACGTGCTTTCGTGAGACGAAAAAAGAGAGGGTAGACCTGAGGGCACCATTTTATTTATTATCTTCATTTATTTTATTTATTTTGATATATAATTGCATGAGAGTCGTTTGAAGCATGATGTGATTGTTGGATGAGCGGGATATGTGTTCCCTTTTGTGGTATAGCGGATGGAAACCCGGACGTAAATTCCATAGCCGATTCCGAATGGACGGTAGTAGGGTCCACTGGCACTCTGGATACAAGCCACGTACCACTTAAGTAGACACGTATCTCGTCTCATCCAAATTTGTATTTGAACATGTTATAGTTTTCTAGGCCGTTTTATTTTTATTTATTTAAGCATGATTTAATTTAGTCTTGTTATTTAATTTTCAGAGCATGATTGTGTTATTTAGGCATGTTGTTTCTTCTTCATTTTTTTATGTGATGTTTTCGTTAGTTTATGTTTATGTTTATTAGTTATTTGTTTACTTTGGTTTAATAGTTCAATATGCTTGTTGTGTTATATTGCGTGGGTTATTTGGATGAAAGCATGTTAGATCTAAGTACCCTTGAGCATGATTATTGAGTAGACTCGGTTGATTATTGCACACAAATTATATCATCACAAGTGACATAAGTAAGGGACCATTCCGAACCCAACGGTTTGAGGTCTTCCCTTGCGAGGGGTGAGTGCGGCCTTAAATCTTTGTCCCGGTTCACACCGGGTGGCGACTCCATGTTATTTCGTACTTCCCAACTAGGCCGCGAGCCTAGAACAGCGTCGTCATTGCTGTTGTCTACAGTCTGGCGACTCCACTGGGGATATTTTGAATCGGCCCCGAAATCATGTCTAGTGATGTTTATGATTTGTGCTTTAGTTAATCGTTTCGATAGTGAGTTAAAAGGGGTTAATCAAAGGCTTTGTTGGATCTAGGTGATGGTTGGATGTCTTCCTTCACTCACTAACCTTTTCATTAGGAAAAGCTGTGAAGACACCGAGATAATCATTACTTGTAGCTCGTTGTGACAGACTAGTTTGAGGACTCATTGTTTATTCCTGACACCAAGCGATAAGAGCCTAAGGGGCTTGGGTACTTAAGAGAGCCTCGCTCCACCCTCCCTCTGGGGAATCTACAACGGGAAATCCATTTGACAGTTAGTCACACATCGTAACTCGTTGGCACGTACCGTAAGGTATAAAAAAGGTGCACTCACTTGGTCGCTTGAACCCTTGAGTGGGGAGTCCTAGTTGTGGGTAATCCTTCGTCAAACGAGAGCCTTTGTCCACACTCCTGTAAACCCACATGTGAACATAGTTGTATGACCTATAGGGGCCACCCTTTATGCTTTTGATAACCCCATGCATATTTTGTCTCATACATCACATGCATCTCATGCATACATGCATCATGTTAACCCTCATGTCTTAAAAGCCATCATAGATATCCGTTGGGTTAGGAAAAAAAAAAAAAAAAAAAGACTTGTCAAAGAAGAGTTTAGCAAACATGGATATCGGGGAAAAGGAAACTGAGGAATAGAAAATCTCACAGCAAGGATAGAAAGACCATGGTGGGCTCAAAAAAAAAAAAAGAGAAAAAAAAAAGAAAAAAGAAGAAAAAAGAAAAAGAAAAGAAAAAAAAGAAAGAAAAAAAAGAAAAAAGGAAAAAAGAAAAAAAATTGTTTGTTTTAGTCCTTGATAGTTAGACATAAGTCCGATGATGAAATTGTTTGCTTCGGGGTGAAACCTTAGAAACGATAAACCCTTGACGTGCTTTTATCTGATACTTTGAGTGATTGATCTATGTCAGACTCGTAAACACTCCACTATAGGTTCTTAGCGGCGAAAACCTGAGTAGTTGGCAAGGTGACTAGTTGAAGAAATTGTAGGTCAGTGAATGACCGTTTGCTTAGATGTCTATCTTGATTTGCTTATGTTATGATGTGTGGTATGGTTGAAAATGAAAGAAAAGTCTCTAAAGAAAAGAATTGAACCACCTATAACCGATAAGCGTGAAGCTACCCATGGGCGAGTATTAGGACCACCATGAGGAGAAATGCTACCTTAAAGGGTAGGTGTGTTGAAAAAAGATAGAAAAAGAAAAGAAAAGAAAAAAAAAAGAAGTTCAAAATGAAAAGAAAAAAGAGAGAGACAAAAAAGAAAGAAAACTATACCACATTGAGCACAGAAAAGCAACTGCAGGCTTAATTGAGACATCTAGGTTGGTTTGACCCATCGATCCCGGTTTTTTGACAAAATCATTGAGTTGGCTTACCTGGGAATGAATCCGCAAAGGAACCTTTGCACACACACACACTTTGAGTCTGGCATAGATCATTTGTTCAAATACTTGGATTTGAGTTGCATCGAATGTTTTGAAGGTTCTCTGGTTTCATTATTGAGCATTCTTTGAGGACAATGATATATATAACTATTGGGACTATTTCGTAGGATGTAATATAGTATGATGATATGGAAGGCCCCACCATATGGTTCACCTTGACCTAGTGTAAGCAGCGGAAAGCAGAAAGCTAAATCAAAGACTGGGGGCGACCAGTCTACCACATCTCGCGAATGAAAGACGTAACAAGATATTGAGTCATGAGACTAGAGAGAAGGCCAAGCAATCACCTGGAGAACTGGCGGAAAACCTAACCCAGCGGGATAGGAAAATCATTCATGCATGCATGCATACACGTAACATATTTTGCATTCTTTTTTGTGTTTGTTTTGTTTTTCACAGGTTTCAAAAAAGAAAAAGAGAAAGCGGCAAAGACAAGCCAACCAGAATCAGCAACATACGAGTAGTAGTTTTGGGGATGAGTCCTAGGGCTGAGGCCCATATCAGTATCAGCTTGGGGGCGAGGCCCACGGCATCAACATCAGTTTCGGGACTGAGTCCCAGGGTTGAGGCCCATATCAGTCAGTTTCGGGAATGAATCCTAGGGTCGAGGCCCATATCAGCAGAGCCCGGGAATGAATCCAGGGTCGGGGCCCACACTATCAGCAGTTTCGGGAATGAATCCCAGGGGAATGAATCCTAGGGCCGAGGCCCACTCGTCAGAATTTGGAATGAATCCAGGGAATGAATGTTAGGCCGAGGCCCACGTCTTTAGAATTTGGAATGAATCCCAGGGCCGAGGCGCATATCAGCTTGGGGGCGAGGCCCACATTAGCATCAGTGACAGACTTGCCGAGTAGGGCACTCTAGGGGCGAGGCCCACATCAATTCAGCATCAGTTTCTGCCGGGTATGGCATTCTGGGGCGAGGCCCACATGGGTTCAGTATCGGTTTCTGCCGGGTATGGCACTCTGGGGGCGAGGCCCACATTGTTCAGCATCAGTTTCTGCCGAGTAGGGCACTCTGGGGGCGAGGCCCGCATCATATAGATCAGTTCTGCCGGGTATGGCATTTTGGGGCGAGGCCCATATCACATCAGTTTCAGCTTCTGCCGAGAATGGCATTTTGGGGGTGAAGCCCATATTGAGATCAGATCAGTTTCGGCCGAGGATGGCATTCTGGGGGCGAGGCCCATATCACATCAGTTTCAGCCTCTGCCGAGAATGGCATTTTGGGGGCGAAGCCCGTATTGAGATCAGATCAGTTTCGGCCAAGGATGGCATTCTGAAGGCGAGGCCCATATCACATCAGTTTCAGCTTCTGCCGAGAATGGCATTTTGGGGGTGAAGCCCATATTGAGATCAGATCATTTCGGCCGAGGATGGCATTCTGGGGCGAGGCCCATATCACATCAGTTTCAGCTTCTGCCGAGAATGGCATTTTGGGGGCGAAGCCCGTATTGAGATCAGATCAGTTTCGGCCGAGGATGGCATTCTGAGGGCGAGGCCCATATCACATCAGTTTCAGCTTCTGCCGAGAATGGCATTTTGGGGGCGAAGCCCATATTGAGATCAGATCAGTTTCAGCCGAGGATGGCATTCTGAGGGCGAGGCCCATATCACATCAGTTTCACTTGCTTCTACGAGAATGGCATTTTGGGGGCGAAGCCCATATTGAATCAGATCAGTTTCAGCCGAGGATGGCATTCTGGGGGCGAGGCAGTCCCATATCACATCAGTTTCACAGCCTCTGCCGAGAATGGCATTTTGGGGGCGAAGCCCGTATTGAGATCAGATCAGTTTCGGCCAAGGATGGCATTCTGAAGGCGAGGCCCATATCACATCAGTTTCAGTTACTGCCGAGAATGGCATTCTGGGGCGAGGCCCATATTACATCAGATCATTACAGTCCGGGAATGGACAGCTCGGGAATGAGCACGCTCGGGAATGAGCATGCCGGGAATGGCACTCCGGGAATGGAGATTTAGTCCGGGAATGGACAGCTCGGGAATGAGCACGCCGGGAATGGCACTCCGGGAATGGAGATTTAGTCCGGGAATGGACAGATCGGGAATGAGCACGCCGGGAATGGCACTCCGGGAAGGGATTTAGTCCGGGAATGGACAGTCCGGGAATGGACAGCTCGGGAATGAGCACGCCGGGAATGGCACTCCGAGAATGGCACTCCGGGAATGGAGATCGGTTCGGGAATGGACCACAACAGTGACAGTTCGGGAATGGACTTCATCACATCACATCACAACAACACTCCGGGGATGGAGATCGGTTCGGGAATGGACCACAACGGTGACAGTTCGGGAATGGACTTCATCACATCATATCCACACAACACTCCAGGAATGGAGATCGGTTCGGGAATGGACCACAACGGTGACAGTTCGGGAATGGACTTCATCACACTACATCACAGCTACACTCCGGGAATGGAGATCGGTTCGGGAATGGACCACAACGGTGACAGTTCGGGAATGGACTTCATCACATCATATCACAACAACACTCCAGGAATGGAGATCGGTTCGGGAATGGACCACAACGGTGACAGTTCGGGAATGGACTCATCACACTACATCACAGCTACACTCCGGGAATGGAGATCGGTTCGGGAATGGACCACAACGGTGATAGTTCGGGAATGGACTCCACCACACGACAGCACATCATCGGTTCGGGAATGGACCAGGGGTCGAAGCAACTCAACATCAACTCAAATCAACACGGCAAGTCAAGTGGCAGCTGGCGAGCCAGGTAAGTAAAAATGCATTGCACGTACTTTGATAGAATTGTCATTGTCACACACTGCACAAGTCCCATCAAAGTGGGGGCGACTGTAGGCATTGCATTTTTGCATATCAGCCCGATGATGAGTCTCGTATGGAGACACTACCTCTTTAGTTGTGAAAGCCGCGGGAAACGACGTTGGAAGGGTAAAGTTGGAAAATGGAATTTTTGTCAGATTTAACTTGCTTGTTTCGCTTCGGGTTCGCTTGTTGGACCTCTGTTTTAAAACACACCAAACCCATTAAAACACATCTCACAAATTAAATAATTAAAATATTTAAAACACATCTCACAAATTAAATAATTAAAACCAATTAAAATTAAACTTAAATTAAATCACATTCACCAATTAAATTGAACTTGAAATTAAATTAAATTAAATTCCTAATTTAAATAAAACACATTCCTAAATTAAATTAAATCACCTTCCTAAATTAAATAAATCATATCCTTAACTAAAAATAACAAATCAAATCAATCCCCCTAATTAAAAGATTTCCTTATCATATACTAAATTAAAAGATATCCCCAATTAACACACAAATCCTTCTCCTACCCAAACAAGGTAAAACCCCTCCCTTGGCCTATAAAAAGAACCATTAACCCATCTTTCTAAAGGGGGGACTGGCTGGCTCATTATCACAAAATCAACCCTAATATTCCAAACCCTTTCACTCACAAACCCTCTCATCACACGCCCAGCCTCCACAAATTCACGCCCCAGCGCATCACCTAGCCTCCATGCCTTCACGCCACTAACGCATAGCCCTTCCACAAAACACTCGTCCATTGCCTTCATCAAACCCATCACGCCACCTGTTGCTCCCCTTCATCTTTCACACGCAACATAACTGCTTTCAGAAAAACGCAAATAGCCGCACACTGCCTTCACGTCAACAAACCTTTGCTCGATGTGAGCAGCCCCCACTGAGCACACACTCACGTTGCACCTTCAAACAAACGCACCACAAGCCCTTCAACGCACCTAGCCCTCATCAGCCCATCACAAAAGCCTCACGCTTAGCCTGCCACACAGCCTTCCAACGCAATTAATCATCAAAGCCTCCACAATGCTGCACCTGCCACCACGTAATTAATGGTCAAAAGCCCTCGCCTACACGCCACCTGCCTCTCCTTTCAACAACCAGGCGCCATTAGCCACAACAACACCTTACAAACCGAGCAATAAGGAATCAGCCCATACACCCAACCGAGACCTACAACAGTGAACAAACTACCGTGAAAACAGTCCTGAAACCAGCCCCTTTACAACCCCTAAAAACTGTCCGGAAACCCTTCTAAAACTGCCCGGAATTTCCTCAAAACATCAGCCATAAAACTGCTCAAAACAGTCCCCTAATTACCAAAAATAGTGACCCGAAAATACAACAAAAACAACAGCAAAACGGAGTGAAAACAGCAGTCCAAAACAGCGAAACAGCGAGGAAAAACATTGGATTAGTGAACCAGAAAAGTTGCGGAAGATTAACCCTTCCGACGGCCGTGTAACGTGCTTTCGTGAGACGAAAAAAGAGGTTAGACCTGAGGGCACCCATTTATTATTATCTTTCATTTATTTTATTTATTTTGATATATAATTGCATGAGAGTCGTTTGAAGCATGATGTGATTGTTGGATGAGCGGGATATGTGTTCCCTTTTGTGGTATATCGGATGGAAACCCGGACGTAAATTCCATAGCCGATTCCGAATGGACGGTAGTATGGTCTGCACTCGGGATACAAAGCCACGTACCACTTAAGAGACACGTATCTCGTCTCATCCAAATTTGTATTTGAACATGTTATAGTTTCTAGGCCGTTTATTTATTATTTTAAGCATGATTTAATTTAGTCTTGTTATTTAATTTTCAGAGCATGATTGTGTTATTTAGGCATGTTGTTTCTTCATTCTTCAGTCTTTATGCATGATGTTTCGTTTAGTTTATGTTTATGTTTAATTAGTTATTGTTTACTTTGGTTTAATAGTTCAATATGCTTGTTGTGTTATATTGCGTGGAGTTATTTGGATGAAAGCATGTTAGATCTAAGTACCCTTGAGCATGATTATTGAGTAGACTCGGTTGATTAATTGCACAAATTATATCATCACAAGTGACATAAGTAAGGGACCATTCCGAACCCAACGGTTTGAGGTCTTCCCTTGCGAGGGGTGAGTGCGGCCTTAAATCTTTGTCCCGGTTCACACCGGTGGCGACTCCATGTTATTTCGTACTTCCCAACTAGGCCGCGAGCCTAGAACAGCGTCGTCAAGTTCTGTTGTCTACACTAGGTAAATCTCACTTAACTATAATTTATAAATTATAATTTAACCGGATTAATTAATGTCAGACTTTATTACCGCCTATATGGTCGGGTTAAATATAAATTACTTTACCGCCTATATGGCTGGTCTTTATGTGACAGATAATTACCGCCTATATGTCTGGTGTAATTGGACTAAATGGATTACCGCCTATATGGCTGGTTTTAAATATAAATTTAATAATTCCTGAGAATGCAGAATATAAAATAATTTATATATTATAATAAGTGAGATTCCTAGATAAGAAATATTAAATGTGGATCCTCTAACCCCAGCATTTTATTTTTATTCTAGGGAAGTGATGAAACACAATATCCACACTTAATAATTGATTTTATTTTTATGGGTAATTCTTTAGTTTGTTTATTGAGTCTTAAACTTAATGCTATTTGTTGTCTGATCACCAATAAGATTGATATGGTAAACTTAAAATGAACTAGACATATGGATT
Organism: Zanthoxylum bungeanum; assembly: GCA_019454045.1. Classification (NCBI taxonomy): domain Eukaryota; kingdom Viridiplantae; phylum Streptophyta; class Magnoliopsida; order Sapindales; family Rutaceae; genus Zanthoxylum; species Zanthoxylum bungeanum. The sequence goes on from SKCR01025258.1 coordinate 110,636, forward strand.
TTAGGTTTCAGCCTTAGATTCAATAGCCCACGATATTCCTTGAGGATAGATAACCCTTTAATAGATTTCCTTACAGGATAGACATATACCTGTCGGGCGGGAGTAGCCACAATTGGAACTTGGTCTTAATGAATCCAGGTAATTTGGTTGACATAGGAATATTGTTCAATTGGGTTATACTGGGTATTTGCGTCTGACCATCGACAGAGGTTTTTGCATATTTTCGTGTTCCAGGTTAGCAAACTGATTTATTACACATAGATAAGAGAATGAATTCATCTTTATAATAATATTGTGTGGAGTCACGACCCTAGATCCTTGAGTCTTTTCTTTTCCTTAGTATTTTCTTTTGAGTCTTTTTTATTTTTTATTTTGCAAAACCACATTCAACCAACCAAAAGCAATCAATTCTCTTCTCCCTATAATTATATACCTGTAAATAAATAATATCAATAATTAATAACAACAGTAGGAATTAAGTCCTCGTGTGATCGATATTTTTATACTACTTGAACGATACGTGCTCTTGCGTTATACGTGTGTTTACGCCGGTCACTCACGAAATGTTAAATTTCTAGAGAATGAATTCATTCTCAAGAAAAATATAGTGGGAGTAGACTTTACCTCGATGAGGTATGAGAAGAACAAACTAACGTAGAACTAAACCCCAGGCCCCTCAAATGGGCAGCGACGGAACAACCACAAGGTTATGAAAAGGTCTGGTAGGGAAAGACATGAGCCTGAAAGATATGGTTTCCATATTGATGAGGAACATGATCAGGTCATTGATAATGACGATCCCACCAGTTATGACGAAGCAATGCGTGACATTGATTCAGTCAAGTGGCTTGAGGCCATGAAATTCGAAATAGACTCTATATATCAGAATCAAGTCTGAGACTTGGTAGATGCACCTGAATGGATAAAACCATAGGCTGCAAGTGGATTTACAAGTGTAAAACTGATGCAGAAGGCAACATCCAAACCTATAAGGCTAGGTTGGTGGCGAAAGGTTATAGAAAAATCCAAGGAATTGACTATGACAAATCCTTCTCACCTGTTGCAATGATAAAGTCCATTCGAATTTTACAGGCACTAGCTGCACACTTTGATTATGAGATTTGGCATATGGATGTCAAAACCGCTTTCCTTAATGGGAACCTCGAAGAGGAAGTCTATATGACACAACCTGAGGGGTTTGCATATAAGGATGATCATAATAAAGTATGCAAGCTTAAACGATCCATTTATGGACTCAAGGAATCCTTCAGGAGTTGAAATATATGATTTGATGAGACAATCAAAGAATTTGACTTCATTAAAAATGTAGACGAGCCTTGTGTTTACAGGAAAAGTAGTGGGAGTCCTGTTGTATTTCTTGTATTATATGTCGATGACATATTAATACACGGGAATGATATTCCCATGATGCAAGCCACCAAGCAATGATTATCTCATAATTTCTCCATGAAAGATTTGGGAGAAGCAGCCTACATCCTCGGCATTAAGATCTACCGTAATGTATCTAAAAGGTTGTTAGGACTTTCTCAATCTACGTACATAGATAAAGTTTTGAAAAGGTTCAAAATGGAAGATTCCAAAAGAGGTAATTTACCTACTTGTCATGGAATCAAATTATCTAAGGAGCAATGTCCACATACTCATTCAGATAGAGAGCGTATGAGTAGGATCCCTTATGCTTCAGCAATAGGATCGATCATGTACGCCATGCTATGTACAAGACCTGATGTCTATTATGCTCTTAGCATAACGAGCAGGTATCAGGAAAATCCTAGTGAGCAACACTGGGCAGCTGTCAAAACAATCCTCAAGTATCTGAGAAGAACTAGGGATGTGTTTTTGACATACGGAGATTGTTATGAGATGAAAGTCATTGGTTAATGTGATGCGAGCTTTCAGACCGATGGGGATGACAGCTGTAGGCACTGTATTTTTGCATAGAGCCCGATGACGAACTTCGTATGGAGGCACTACCCGATAAGTTGCGGAAGTCACTGGAAAACAGGCGTCGGAAGGGAAAATTCAAAAATAAATACCTTGACAGATTTGATTCGTTTGCTTAGCCTCGGGTTCGCTCGATGGACCTCAGTTTTAAAATTTATCCTCGGCCTAAAACCCCTGCAAACCACACCAATCTACACGTCCAAAGGCCATCAAATCCCATCCAAAAAATATCCAACACATTAAACACATGTTAAAATCCAAACAAATCACCTTCCTAATTTAAATAAATCACATGCCTAAATTATACAAATCAAATCTCCTAAATCCCTTTCCTAAACTAAATAAATCACATTCCTAAATTGAATATATCTTTTCCTTATAACACACTAATTGAAGATACCCCCCATGATTGCATGATTTATTTCCTTCCCATGCAAGGAAAACCCTAGCCCACTCCTATAAAAAAAGACATAAGCCAAACCATTCCCCTAGAGCTCAACCTCACGGCAATTGACCACAAAAAGAAAAAGACAACCAAAAACATAAAAAAAAACCATAAACCTTATTCTCTCTCGCTTGGCTCCCTCTCCATTGCCTTCTCACTCCTATCAACTCTAAGCCCTAAGCTCTCCCTTCGCTCTCATCTCTCGGCACCTTCAGAAACAACAAACCCATAATCCTCACACACCAAATAAACAAAAGACTCACGCACAACAACCCCTCAGCCGAGACTACTCATCAACAAACCCTCATCAGCCGAGAACCCACTAACAAACAAAGCAGCCTTTAACGAATCTCATATAACTCAAAGCACTCAACACATAAACCCAAATTAAGACGCCTAAAACCACAACCCTCACCTTCTCAACCAAGAAACAATAAAGCAACTATATTCCCCCGCTTCAAACCCTACACAGCCAGCCATCAACCGACCTCTCACCAAAAAATACAAAACCCTAAAGCCAGGTCCACTCACTCACACACACACTGCCCATTCGTCACACACAAACCCCACTTAAGAAGCAACTCTCGGCAAACTGCAGCTCACACACACACGCCCCTTATTCACACAAGGCATGTGCACGACCCTCTCTCTCATTCCCCAAAAACAAGCCACTCACCTTGCACGCCAGCCCCACACATGCACTGCCTTTCACCCGTTCAACATGCACACTGCCATTCGCTCACTCAACAAACAGGGACCAAAACCGTGAGCCAAAGTCACTCAAACCAGTGGCCGAATAACCCTTCAAACAGCCCCTAAACCAGTCCCTAAAACAGAGAAAAAAACCATAAAAACAGTGACTAAAAAACAACAACAAAATAGAGAAAATCACAGCCCAAACAGCGAATCCACGAAGGAAAACATTGAACCAGTGAACCAGAAAAGTTACGGAGCATTAACCATTCCGACGATGATGTAACGTACTTCCAAATAGCGACATAAAAGGTAAGACCTTAGGGCACCCTTTATTGTATTTTATTTTGTCATCCTGGAAACGGCATGCTTGGTTGGACGTGGAATACGTCCGACCGGGCATGCAAAGTCCTCCATTGAAAACGGAAAAATACTTTGGCCACATATCTCATTATTTGGCATTTATTTCGTGTTATTTGTCTTTTTACTATTTCTCATTTAATTTAGATTTATAATTGTTTTATTATTCCGCATTTGTTTTATGTTATTTATCTTTCTTCATTGTTTCACATGTTTGTCTCTTCGGTTATTTATGGTTATATGCATTATCATGTTTCATGTATGTCATTTGAATCATCTTGCATATGTTGCATAAGACTTGGTTATACTATTGCATTAATCACTTTATTACAATTGGCATAAGTAAGAGACCGTTCTGAACCCAACGGTTTGAGATCTTCCCTTGCGAGGGGTGAGTGCGGCCTTAAATCATTTCCCAGTTCACACTGGGTGGTGACTCCATTTTATTTCTCCGGTTTAGTCCCATATGGTCTACTCCGTACTCCCGACCAGGCTACGAGCCCGGGACAGCGTCGCCGATTTCTGTGTCCTACAGTCTGGCGACTCCACTGGGGATAGAGAATCGGCCCCGAAATAATGTCTTGTAATGTTTGTGACTTTTTGCTTTAGTTAACCGTGTCTACAAGTGGGTTGGGACCAAGGGGTTTAAACCAAATGCATTATTAGAGTTAGATAATTATTTGGTGTCTTCCTTCACTCACTACCTTTTTATAGCCAAAAGGAAAAGCTGTGAAGACATCTAGATAATCATTTACTCAAAGCTTACTTTGATGGACTAATTTGGAGGATCTATTGTTTATTCCTGTCACCAAGGAGATAAGAGCCTAAGAGGCAAGGATATTTAAGAGAGTTCGCTCCACCCTCCCTCTGGGGAATCTTCAATAAGAAATCCATTTGACAGTCATTCATGTATCATCACTCGTTGGCACATACCTTAGCGTATAAAAAAGGGTGCGATCACTTGGTCGTCCAAACCCTTGAGTGGGGAGACCTAGTTGTGGGCAATCATTCGCCAACGGGAGCATTTATCTATACTCCTATAAACCCACATGTGAACCATATTCATATATCCTATAGAAGTTGCCCCTTTATGCTTTTGATAACCACATGCATATTATATCTCATACATCACACGCATCTCATGCATACACGCATCATATTAACCCCGTGTCTTAAAAGCCATCATAGATATCCGTTGGGTTAGAAAAAAAGAAGATTTGGCAAGAAGAGTTTAGCAAACATTGGTATCGGGGAAAAGGAAATCGAGGAACATAAAAATTTACGGCAAGGATAGAAAGACCATGGTGGGCAAAAAAAAAAAAAGAATAAGAAAAAAAAGAATAAGGAAAAAAAAAAGAAAAGAGAAAAAAGAAGAAGAAAAAAAAATTTATTTTTTTTTAGTCCTTAATAGTTAGACATAAGTCCGATGATGAAATGGTTTGCTTTAGTGTGAAATCTTAGAAACGATAAACTCTTGATGTGCTTTTATCTGATGCTTTGAGTAGTTGATCTATGTTAGACTCGTGAGCACTTAATTATAGGTTTTGAACAGTGAAAACCTGAGTAGTTGACAATATGACTAGTTGAAAAAAATTGTAGGTTGGTGAATGACCGTTTGCTTAGATGTCTATCTTGATTTGCTTGTGTTATGATGTGTGGTATGGTTGAAAATAAAAGAAAAGTCTCTAAAGATAAAAATTAAACCACATATAACTGATAAGCGTGAAGCTACCCATGGGCGAGTATTAGGACCACTATGAGGAGAAATGCTACCTTAAAGGGTAGGTGTGTTGAAAAAAAGAAAAAAAAAAGAAGTTCAAAATGAAAAAAAATGCAAAAAAAAAAAAAGACAAGAGAAAGAAAACCATACCACATTTAGCACGGAAAAGCAACTGAATGGCATAATTGAGACATCTAGGTTTGTTTGACCCTTCGATCCCAAATTTTTTGACGAAATCATTGAGTTGCCTTACCTGGGGATCAAGCTGTAAATGAACCTTTGCACACACACACTTTGAGTCTGGCTTAGATCATTTATTCAAAGACTTGGATTTGAGTTGCATTGAGTGTTTTGAAGGTTCTCTGGTTTCATTACTAAGCATTCTTTGAGGATAATGATATGTATAACTATTGGGACTATTTCGTAGCCTGTAATAGGGTATGTTAATATGGAACGTCACATCACATGATCTACTTTGACCTAGTGCAAGTAGCAAAGAGCATAAAGCTAAACCAAGACTGGGGGCAACCAGTCTACCACCCCCCAAATAAGGGACACAACGAGATCTTGAGCCAGGAGACAAAAGATAACCAACCAATCACCAGAAGAGATCCAGCAGAAGGAAATTATAAGCAGACCCGTGGGGCGACCAGAGACATTTGTAGGCGAATGGCACCAAGGAGCACAAGGAAGGCCTAACCCATCGGAATAGGTAATACATCCATGCATACATGCATACACGTATTTTTTGTTCTGTTTTTGTCCCCAGGTTTTGAAGAAAATGAAAAACGGCAAAGACAAGCAGTTTGGGGAATGAATCCCAAGGTCGAGGCTCATATTATCAGCAGTTTGGGGAATGAATCCCATGGTCGATGCCCACATCATCACTAGTATTGGGAATGAATCCCAGGGTCGAGGCCCACATTATCAGCAGCATCGGGAATGAATCCCAGGGTCGAGGACCACATTATCAGCAGCATCGGGAAAGAATCCCAGGGTCGAGGCCCACATTATCAGCAGTTTCGGGAATGAATCCCAGGGTTGAGGCCCACAGTATCAGCAGTTTCGGGTATGAATCCCAGGGTTGATGCCCACATTATCAGCAGTTTCGGGACTGAATCCCAGGCTTGAGGCCCACATTATCAGCAGTTTCAGGAATGAATCCCAGGGTTGATGCCCACAATATCAGCAGTTTCGGGAATGAATCCCAGGGTTGAGGCCCACATTATCAGCAGTTTCGGGAATGAATCCCAGGGTCGAGGCCCACATTGTCAGCAGTTTGGGGAATGAATCCCAGGGTCGAGCCCACAGTATCAGCAGTTTCGTGAATGAATCCCAGTGTCGAGGCCTATATTATCAGCAGTTTGGGGAATGAATCCTATGGTCGAGGCCCACATTATCAGCAGTTTGGGGAATGAATCCTAGGGTCGAGGCCCATATTATCAGTAGTTTGGGGAATGAATCCCAGGGTCGAGGCCCACATTATCAGCAGTTTGGGGAATGAATCCCAGGGTCGATGCCCACATTGTCAGTAGTTTCGGGAATGAATCCCAGGGTCGAGGCCCATATTATCAGCAGTTTGGGGAATGAATCCCAGGGTCGAGGCCTATATTATCAGCAGTTTGGGGAATGAATCCTAGGATCGAGGCCGATATTATCAGCAGTTTGGGGAATGAATCCCAGTGTCGAGACCCACATTATCAGCAGTTTGGGGAATGAATCCCAGAGTTGAGGCCCACATTATCAGCAGTTTCAGGAATGAATCCCAGGGTCGAGCCCACAGTATCAGCAGTTTTGGGAATGAATCCCAGGGTCGAGGCCTACATTATCAGCAGCATCGGGAATGAATCCCAGGGTCGAGGCCCACATTATCAGCAGTTTCGGGAATGAATCCCACGGTCGAGGCCCACATTATCAACAGTTTCGGGAATGAATCCCAGGGTAGAGGCCCACATTATCAGCAGTTTCGGGAATGAATCCCACGGTCGAGGCCCACATTGTCAGCAGTTTGGGGAATGAATCCCAGGGTCGAGCCCACAGTATCATCAGTTTCGAGAATGAATCCCAGGGTCGAGGCCCATATTATCAGTAGTTTAGGGAATGAATCCCAGGGTCGAGGCCCACATTATCAGCAGTTTGGGGAATGAATCCCAGGGTCGATGCCCACATTATCAGCATTTTGGGGAATGAATCCTAGGGTCGAGGCCATAATATCAGCAATTTCGGGAATGAATCCCAGGGTCGAGGCCCATATTATCAGCAGTTTGGGGAATGAATCCTAGGGTCGAGGCCCATATTATCAGCAGTTTGGGGAATGAATCCCAGTGTCGAGGCCCACATTATTAGCAGTTTAGGGTATGAATCCCAGGGTCGAGGCCCACATTATTAGCAATTTCGGGAATGAATCCCAAGGTAGAGGCCCACATTATCAGTAGTTTCGAGAATGAATCCCACGGTCGAGGCCCACATTATCAGCAGTTTCGGGAATGAATCCCAGGGTCGAGGCCCACATTAGCAGCAGTTTCGGGAATGAATCACAGGGTCGAGGCCCACATTATCAGCAGTTTCGGGAATGAATCTCAGGGTCGAGGTCCACATTATCAGCAGTTTCGGGAATGAATCCCAGGGTCGGGGCCCATATTATCAACTCAGCTTGGGAATGAAGCCTGGAGATCGAAGCATCTCACATAAGTAACGGTTCGGGAATGGACCATTTCACAGTAACGGTTCGAGAATTGACCACTTCACAGTAACGGTTCGGGAATGGACTATCATATTAGCGACACCTCGGGAATGTGGTTTAGCATGCTGGGAATGGCGCTCCGGGAATGGAGCATGGTTCGGGAATGGACCACAACTATCAGATTAGCGATGCCTCGGGAATGAGGTTTAGCATGCCTGGAATGGCGCTCCGGGAATGGAGCATTGTTCGGGAATGGACCACAACTATCACAACCGCGACGCCTCAAGAATGAGGTTTAGCATTCCGGTAATGGCGCTCCAGGAATGGAGCATGGTTTGGAAGGGGACCACAACTATCACAACCGCGACACGTCGGGAATGAGGTTTAGCATGCCAGAAATGGCGCTCCGAGAATGGAGCATGGTTTGGAAGGGGACCACAACTATCGCAACCGCGACACCTCGGGAATGAGGTTTAGCATGCCGGGAATGGCGCTCCGAGAATGGAGCATGGTTCGGAAGGGGACCACCAAATCAACTCAGTTCGAAGCAACAGGTAAGTCAAGCAGCAGCTGGCGAGCCAGGTAAGTAAAAATGCATGCATAACTTTGATAGGATTGTCACTGTCACACACCGCACAAGTCCCATCAAAGTGGGGGCGACTGTAGGCACTGCATTTTTGCATAGAGCCCGATGACCAGCTTTGCATGGAGGCACTACCCGATAAGTTGCGGAAGTCGCGGGAAATGGACGTCAGAAGGGAAAATTCCAAAAAAAAAATTCCTTGACATATTTGATTCGTTTGCTTAGCCTCGGGTTTGCTGGATGGACCTCTGTTTTAAAATTTATCCTCGGCCCAAAACCCCCGCAAACACACCAATCTACACGCCCAAATCCCATCAAATCCCATCCAAAAAATATTCAACACATTAAACACATGTTAAGATCCAAAAAAATCACCTTCCTAATTTAAATAAATCACATGCCTAAATTATACAAATCAAATCTCCTAAATCCCTTTCCTAAACTAAATAAATCACATTCCTAAATTAAATAGATCTTTTCCTTATAACACACTAATTGAAGATACCCCCCATGATTGCATGATTTATTTCATTCCCATGCAAGGAAAACCCTAGCCCACTCCTATAAAAAGAGACATAAGCCAAACCCTTCCCCTAGAGCTCAACCTCATGGCAATTGACCACAAAAAGAAAAATACAACCAAAAACACAAAAAACCATAAACCCTCTCCTCTCTCGCTTGGCTCCCTCTCCCTTGCCTTCTGACTCCTCTCAACTCTCGGCCCTAAGCTCTCCATTCGCTCTCATCTCTCGGCACCTTTAGAAACAACAAACCCATAATCCTCACGCACCAAATAAACAAAAGACTCACGCACAACAACCCCTCAGCCAAGACTACTCATCAACAAACCCTCATCAGCCGAGAACCCATTAACAAACAAAGCAGCCTTTAACGACTCACATATAACTCAAAACACTCAACACATAAACCCAAATTAAGACGCCTAAAACCGCAGCCCTCACCTTCTCAACCAAGAAACAACAAAGCAACCCTATTCCCCCGCTTCAAACCCTACACAGTCAGCCATCAACCGGCCCCTCACCAAAAAATACAAAACCCTAAAGCCAGATCCACTCACTCACACACACACTGCCCACTCGTCACACACAAACCCCACTCAAGAAGCAACTCTCGGCAAACTGCCAGCTCACGCACACACGCCTCTTATTCACACAAGCCACCTGCACGGCCCTCTCTCTCATTCCCCACAAACAAGCCACTCACCTTGCACGCTAGCCCCACACATGCACTGCCCTTCACCCGTTCAACACGCACACTGCCATTCGCTCACTCAACAAACAGGGACCAAAACCGTGAGCCAAAGACACTCAAAACCAGTGGCCGAATAACCCTTCAAACAACCCCTAAACCAATCCCTAAAACAGAGAAAACAACCCTAAAAACAGCGACCAAAAAATAGCAACAAAACAGAGAAAATAGCAGCCCAAACAGCGAAACCACGTCACGATACGACATGTACTGGTCTCACCGGATTTTACTAATCGACCCGTGTTAGTAAATCTTGACCAGGAACTTTATTTAAGGATATACATCTTATAGTGTGCTTCCCAATGTCAATTACAAACTACGTTGTAATTGCGCACTACATTGTAAATCCTAGGGTTTTTGTCTAATATACACGTATCACTAAACCATATTTAGTTTCAATCTAATCGTAATTAGATATCTAATCATAATTAGATCGAATATGTGTATAAAAGACAAGAGGTGATACCACTGAAAAAGTAATATTATGAAAAATGGAATTGCTCGTATTCATGAATCGGACATAAATACGATCCAGATTGGCACTCCGAGCACCAACCCTAACAGAGATACAACAGAAGAGTACTGTGCAGAGCCGTAGTGAAGTGCGCTGTGCAGAGACAAAGCGGACATGTCAACAAAGATGGTCAATCAGGACAACTTAGTGCTGTGCAGAGACATAGGCAGGGTAGCTGTCAGATGAAAACCAATTCGGATGCAGCTGGAGAGGGAGAATTGTAATATCCAACTATATCAATTCATCACCACCATTCATGCATCACCACCATCAATGCATAAACATCCAAGGAAACTTTAGGTGGGTTTGAAAATGGTGCAAGATTACAAACAAACTTTAGGTGGACCACTATTTTTTTGTTGACAATTCAGCCTTGTATTTGGCTATAAATTGGGAGCTCATTTGAGAGCTCAAATCATCCCAAAAACATAAAGTTTCAAATGAAGAAAGCTTTGAGAGTGTTAGGACTGAGGTTTTTTGTAAAGAGTTTAAACACTTGTAATTTATATTCTTGTGAGTAATAGATTCGGTTTTTCCTCTAAACACTCTATAGTGATCAGAGAATTACAACAACTAGTACTTAGTATAGTAGGGACTATTTTGATTGATATTTGACGTACATTAAATACCGTTGAATTCATGATATCTCATGGAGTTTTTTTTATTTTTTATGATTTTCTTATTTTCTCTCATTTTAGCTTCACAGAATGATCAATAGTGTAATTAAATTAGGCCACCGGTGTAAGGTACTCCGATCATCGGTAACCAGTTGTCCCCCAACAAGAAGTTGGAAACAGTGAAATTAGCGGCGTCTGTTGCATTAATGACCTGGTAACCAGGCCACGTAACCCTGTTGGTTGTGTCTGATCCTGGACCAGTGTTATTGTACTCGCCGTAATATAATGTACTCAATGCGAAATCTCCGCTCCAAATGTGCCAACCAGCTGGGTCTATGAAACCATCCATGAAAGATTGCATGTAAACAGTTCTAGAGTATTCCTTCCATGGCCTTCCTAGATATGTCTGCACCGTTTGACTGCTCGAAGCCAAATCACCAGCTGCTCTGATTGTGCAATTATGGAAGGATGTTCCTGTATTCTGATTAGGATCCGTCCGACCTTGTGCAGTAATGGCGTTGAATTGTCCACTCATTGGCAACCGAGGGTAAATATTGCAGTTCTGGAGAACAACTGCAGCGTTTCCAAATATGAAATCAACTGTACCAAATATGTCACATTCTCTGTAAAATTGCCTTAGAGAATGTGTATATAGTGTATCTTGGTACCCTTCAAAGCTGCAGCTATAAAATGCAGACAAATCTGCCCCGCTGCGAAGAGCCACAGCCTGGTGCTTGATTGCCCCAGCCGTATTGTTAAAAGTCATGTACGCTGCAACAAAGTTCGGTGCGACCACGCCTGCAATATAAATTGATAATAAAGGCAGGCATTAGAAATAAATTCATATAGCGGCATATAACAAAGATTTTGAATAGATAGGTAGCGAGCTTACTGAAAGTTGCAGAATTGAAAGTAGTCCATCCATCAGCAACATTTCTGTTGCCGGTGATTATTGTCTGATTGATGCCGTCTCCGATCATCATCAAATTTTTCTTGTTCTTAGGAATGGACACGTATTCTTGATAGATACCTGCCGTGATATAAATCAAGAAGTATCCATTTGTGACATTAGTACTGTTTGGAGCTGCATTAACAGCATCCGTAATGGTTGAGAAATTTCCAGTCCCATTCTGAGCAACCGTCACAATATCGGTCACCAAGACTCCTTCATCACCACCTGTGAGCTTTCTTCCTCTTACAGAGTCGTAAATTGCTCGAACTCTGTCAGACATGATCAGTGGTAAACTTCCATTTTGGCCAAACATACGTTGCCTATTTGAAGGCTGCCATGAAGTTTGTATCTTCTTTTCACCAATCCAACCCTTTTTGAAAAGAGCAAGCAAGACACTGCTAAGTTTTATGTCATCGGATAGTGGGATAGAGACGCCATTCTTGACGCTCTCGGATGAATATGTGGCTTGAATGCCATCTAAACAAGTTTGTTGGTTTGTTAAGATGGCACTAAGTAGGGCTTGCATGTCATCAGCTTGCGTGGTAGGAAGAATTTTACTAGTGGCACTGACAGTTTGATAACAGCTTGAAAGATAGTCCATGTTAATACCAGCTAGTAAACGGCAATCTTCTAGAGCCCGGATTGCACTGATTGATAATGTGGATCCGCGTTTAAGATAATCGTCAAGTAAGTTCAAGAATTTAAGAGTTCGTGATAAAGATTTGCGTATGGATAATTGACCATAGTGGTAGGTATCTGCGGTTTGGTTAGGGGTAGCAGGGAGCACTGATTTGCAATCGGAAGGGTTTGGAGTGTACATGCAAATTGTTTCTGATGGGACAGGAGTTGTTGGATCAACATCAGCTGCACTAGATTGATTGGCAAACAAAGGTAGAGCAATGAGAATTGGTAATGTTATGAGAAAGAAGAGCTTTGAAGCCATGGTTTTAGATTAAGGGATTGAATTTGGATGAATTGGGTGTTATTAGTTTGATGTATTTATAGGATCGATGCAGTTGTAGCTTTCCTTCCTTTTGTCATGGGCTCGGAAATGTGGAGGTCAACTTGTAAGACTTTATAAAATAAAGCGATTGCAAAAAACAATCTGAAATAAAATAATTATTTGGTTTATTCCCCTTTTGAACTTGCATTTATCTTTATATTCATTCTTCGGCATTCTTTGCTTTGCCTTCCCAAATCCAACTAACATTGTCACCGGTGACATGCATTTTTTTTAGAAATGTTAAAATTCCCGTTGTCAAATTACTCGATCCGGACTTAAACGGAGTATATAAATATTCATGATTCCACTGATTATTCACTATTTTTTATTTTAGTTTAATCTAGTTAAGTATATGATTCAAAATTTATGATTCGTATCCTATTGAATCCTGATTAGTATAAAGAATTTAATTATATTAAATTTTTTATAATTATTTTGTTACATGTATATTAATAAACATAAATTATTATAATTCAATTATATATAAATTTTTATTTAATATTTATCAATCACAATTTATATATAAAAAAATAAAAATAAATTCAGCACAAAACCCACCAAACCAAACCATATTCGTATTGAATTGGTCTTGTTCTTTTAGTTGTCTGCTTGCTGATCGATAAGGTTGGGTTGGTACTTGGTAAGTGTGTTTTAGATCAGGGCTGCGTGGAACAAAGCCTATAATATTATATAAACGGGTCAAAGCGTACGCCCAGCCCAGTAGTTGTGACACTCACGTCTCTCTTATGTTTGATTAAAATAATAATCAAAGAATGTCAATGCAACTCATGGTTGCTCGATCTGGGTTCCGTGTCTGGTAACAATAGAATACAAACAAAGATACGCGAATTAATTAATCAACCTCAGCTATATTCTAGCAAATGGTTTACATGATTTAAATTGGAATTTGCTTAAAAAAATTGTTTAGTGTTATTTTTTAGGAGTTCTGCTATTTAGAAAAAAAGGCCGACAGAACCATGAGAAAATAATACCTCATGGTTGTTGGTGATGTGTCTTAAATTCATTGGATTATGACGATATATTACTTTATAATTTACATTGAATAAAATAGAACGATAATTCTATAAGTTCCTATCAGTTATAGTCATATAATTATTAATAATAATATCATTGATAATATGGTATTATTATCCCTTATTTATGGGTTGGTTGATCTTTTAAACTATTAGTAAAGTCCATATCTCTGATATAAGTAACAGTACTATAAAATTACTGAATCCCATAATTTATGATGGTTTTACTAAAAACCGACATTAAAAGTATTTAATAAACCCTCATCTTAAGTTTTTGCACAATGATGGTTGTTAATAAATTTTTTATTATTATTTATTGGTAAGTAACAGTGACAATTAATTAAAATAACCAATATTATTGTACAATACATTTTATGACCTTTTTTTTTAAATGACCGTAATTGAATTTCTTAATGACGGATGTTTAAATAATCATCATTATTTATAAACAAAAAGATGAATGTTTTGTTATAATAACCATCGTGTTTATATTTGTAAGAGATGACAGTTATTACATAAAAATTATTATCGTTGTATCATAAACAATGATGGTTTTTGTTTAAAACCCTCATTATTTTACAATAAAAATCTCAATTACATATCAGAATCATTTACACAATAGAATGTCTAAAAACCAAATAGATAATGTAATGACCGAAATTTTACATATTAATTTACCTAGAATAACGGTGACGAGAAAGGAAATAATTTAGAATATTAATGAATCAAGTTGAATCTAATTAAAAAATTGTTGACGGCTGATTTTGGTCTCAGGACAATATTAGAATATTTACTCCCGAGATAATCCTCCCTCAATAGTGAATTTGTTCGGTTATGGGGGAACCAAAAGCAAATTTAGCGAAAGATAGATAAACACGCCAATTGACAAAGAGATTTAACGTGGTTCGGCGGATTAGATCCAACCTACGTCCACGGACACAAATCGAATGATACTTTTATTACTGAGATGTACTTTTCTGATATTTCTCTTGTTTACAAGTCTGATGATAATGATTCTGATACATTTACTTACACTTTTCCCTTCTATTTATAATAGCAAAGAAACAGTTTTCATTTTCCCATAAGGATTCCTAGTTGAAACTACCTTTACTTCTCATATACTATTAAGACACTGACTCATTCACTTCCCATATCCTATTAGGACATTGAGTTATCAACATTTCCCCATGAAAGTAGGATAACTTATCTTCTTATCCGTAAGAATAGGATGTCTTATCTTCTGGAGCATATCCCGCCATATTCCCGGTCTTCATGAGGTCGGTCATGATGGTCTTTTGAACTGAGAATGCTGCTGTCGATCTGATAATGCCCGGTTATCCGATCTTAAGTGGACGTTCACTGATCACCAAGTGTTCGGCCCCTTACCGTTGGCGTATGCAACATCGAATGGTCGGGTCGGCATTAGTGGTCTCGATCAAGAAGCGAGTTACCCTTTTACCCCTGCCATACTGCTTAAATATCATAGTGCTTAAAAAATACCATCAACATCTATCCCATAGTTCTCGGTAACAACGAGTTTGCGAGTTGATGCCGGGAACTATAAAAAAAGATGGTGTGCCGATGAATCCGTCGGTGGTCACTCCAGAAACCGCAGAGAAAAATGCCTTGGCTGCAAATCTGGTCCTTCCTGCCACCTTCATGTGCTCAGTCAACGAGGATCCCGATATCTACCCGTGGAGAAAATGTTTTGCCCTTATGCTGATGACGATCGACTCGGTGGGACGTAACCCGACCTCGAGCTGAGAAGAAAATTTGGCTCTGGGGAATGTCACCTCCCCATACCAATAGAGGGCCGACCATGGGGGAGATGCTCTGATCCCATGCCGATGATAAGTCTCTCGGTGGGACGTATCCCGACCCCGAGCTGAAGAAAGACTTGGCTCTAGGGGAATATTACATCCCTAGTCCAAAGAAGCCGACTCGGTGGGACGTAACCCGACCCCGAGCTGAAATAAACATCGATCTCGACGGTACAAGAGCAGACCCGAGCCGGAAAGAAACATCGGTCTTGGTGGTACAAGAGCAGACCCGAGCCGGAAAGAAACATCGGTCTCGGCGGTACAAGAGCAGACCCGAGCCGGAAAGAAACATCGGTCTCAGCGGTACAAGAGCAGACCCTAGCCGGAAAGAGACATCGATCTCGGCGGTACAAGAGCAGACCCGAGCCGGAAAGAAACATCGGTCTCGGCGGTACAAGAGCAGACCCGAGTCGTAAAACATATATCAACAACACGGACTCGGCGGTACAAGAGCGGACCCGAGCCGTAAAACAAATATCAAAACCATTGTGTGGGCCATAATAAACAAGCATAATCAAATGTCAGCCTAAGACAGAAGAGGTCTTACTCACATTTTTGGGATCCGTTGCCTTTCTTGCAACTCTACAAGGGTCACTACAAGCAAGGCTCTTCTTAATACATCCTCTCTGCATCTCAGCATTCCACGCATCCGACCGGATGACTTCCGCTATCAATTTTGGTCGACCTCAAAAATCGAATGGTCTATGTACACACTGAGATAGCCTTTTTTCACCAAGTCTTCCACCTGCTCCTGCAGGTCTCTGCACCCATTTGTGGCATGTCCCCTTACGTTATGGTAGATACAGTAAGCCCTACTATTTCCCTCCTCAATCGGGAACCTCCTCAAATTAGGCTCGGCCAACAGACCTTTATCCTGGATTTCCCGAACTATCTGGGCCATAGGTTTGTTCAGGGGGGTGTATATTGTCCTCCCCGCGACACGGTTGACTTGGACAGATGACTTTATCTCTTGAATATGACTACTCGGAGGTGTCGGTCTGAGTTTCTTCTGCTCTGGGACTGGTCTCCTCAAATTTATGATCGAATCCCACTGATTGTCTGACCTGAGTATCTTAGCTTTTCGGGTGTCTACTCCCCGGGCAATCTTTTTCTCCTCCTCTATTAAGATAAACTTCCTGGCCAACTCCAGGGCAGTGGCATAATCCGATACGTCTTAAATCCTCAGGTGAGTCCACAACTTCCCGACCTTCAGACCTCCCTTGAGACTTTATAGCGCTTCTGATGACTCGTACGCTCCGACCTCGAGCACCAAATTGTGGTACCTTTCAATAAAATTCCTCAGGGGCTCATCATCCCCCTACTTCATCAGTCTCAATTCTCCCACCATTTTCTTTGGGACGCAGGCCCCTTTGAAGTGCCGAACAAATGACTTCCTGAGCTGTGCGAAGCTTCCGATGCTCCCTGGGGCTAGACTTCTGAACCATAGAATGGCAGATCCCCCCAAGGTTAAGGGGAATACTTTGCAAATGGCATCCCCTACTTCTCATTGAACCTTCATCAACAGGACAAAACTCTCAATATGGGATTTTGGATCAGTGTGGCCTTTGTAAGGCGTCATGGTCGGCATGTTGAATCATCTTGGGAACTTTACCGACTTTATTTCTTCTGTGAAGGGAGATTCAACCTCGCCGTCCAGAGCGTCTCCCGTGTCTGTTCTGAGGTTCGCTCCCCATTTGGCCATTTCTTTTCTTAACCGAGATTTTATACTGCGATCTGCGTTACCGTGCCGCCTCATGTGGCCTTCTTTGCGTCTGTCACCCCAGGTGCGGCGTTCCTCATGGCTTGAGATTTCCCGTCCGATTTCACCATCCTTCCTATCTCCCCTTCTCACGGGGGCCATCATAGAAAGAATCCTACGACTGTCTCCCATCTTCTTCTTCCCACGTATCATCTGTTTGTAAATCTTTTTCTACCACTACGGACCTCATCCCGTAGGGACCCTTCCTCCTCGGTTCATCGTAATCACTCACATCGGCGACCCTTTTTTCTTCCGCTATTTCGCCTCTCCTCCGACTGGCTCCGGCTTCAAGCTTCTCATTATTCGTTTCTTCCATTCTCTCCAAACTGTTCATCATTGACTTCAACAGGTTTTGATTTTCCTCCCTATATTTCCTCATATTTTCCTCTATTTTCTCCGTACATTCTGCTGTTGAACTCCCCGACGACTGGCGATTTCCACCTTCTGCCATCGTCTTACCATGCGAGCTGTTTTTCATTGATTTCCCCATAGACGGCGCAAACTGTTGACGGCTGATTTTGGTCTCAGGACAATATTGGAATACTTACTCCCGAGACAATCCTCCCTCAATAGTGAATTTGTTAGGGTTGGTGCTCGGAGTGTCAATCCGGATCGTATTTATGTTCGATTTATGAATACGAACAATGTATTTTTCCATAATATTACTTATTTAATGGTAGCACCTCTTGTCTTTTATATACATATTATCTAATTACGATTAGATATCTAATTATGATTAGATTGAAACTAAATATGATTTAGTGATACATGTATATTAGACAAAGACCCTAGGATTTACAATGTAGTGCGCAGTTACAACGTAATTTGTAATTGACATTGGGAAGCATCACTATAAGTTGTTTATCCTTAAATAAAGTTCCTGGTCAAGATTTACTAACACTGGTCAGTTATTAAAATCCGCTGAGACCAATACATGTCGTATATCGTGACTTGGTCCGATGGTTTATCCCAATGAACAATGAGTCTCCGGAGACTCGTATTGATATGTAGCTGTTTATTTGATAAACAATGAACGACTCACTGAAGATTTCCTAATAGATGATACACCAACGTCAATTGGAATCTTCTCGAGTTGAGCGAGTATAATGGTCCTTCGACTTGAGATACCACATTGGATATATAAGTTATCCTCTACACTTTGATGGCAGTCATGTCAACGATCTATTTAGATCAGACCTTCGCATGTTCGTTGGGTGTGGATTGATGCTAATGATATCCAGTGCGTATCAAGATAGAATCCGTCAATCCTGTGTATAGGGCATATGTATCCTACACGTGTTTGCGATATAGTAAATCAATGACCGTGGTATAACTTTGGAAGCGAGTTCCGAGTGTTATTTAAAGATCGTAAATTTGAAAGTCGACTATATTATACCATAAGGATTTGACGATCTTATCTATAGCCCGGGTATAATTGTTAGACAATTATGACCCATAGCAATATATTGGATATATTGGATATATGTTTCGGACTTGGAAGTCCACCTACTGGATCTAGGAATTGGATGAGATCCAATTGATCTTAGAGATCTACCTAGTTAAATATCATACAGCTTGTTGGCCAAAGTCAAGGTTGTGTGTTATTTAACGGGATCCTAGCCCACTAGGATACTAGGTTTCCCGAGTACTCTACAGAGGGTTAGAGGCTCACCGAAAAATATTGGGAGGCAAGTATTAAATTTGTAATTTCGTTTAGATACTTGCCAATACGCGCTCATTTCATTTTTCGTCATTAATAATATTCAATTGTTTTTTTTAATTAAACAGTTGGACAATATTCAAACTACTTCATTTATAGTTGATTCTATAATTGGATTATAGTAATCAATATATTTGAATTTAACCAATCAAATAGTAGTTGATTATATAGTTAGACTATAGTAATCATTATATTTGATTGTACCTGAAATCGTTGATTGGATAGTTAGACAATTGGAATCAAGATAACTGAAAGACTAGCGTTTAGAACATAATCCTGGAAGAAAATGTCTCTAAAGAGCTTTAATTTTCAGATTTTGAATAAAACCTCAGGATAGTCCTGGGAACTGAGAAGATATTCTATTTGATAGAGAAACCTCTCGGGCCTGAGCCCAGAGTTGAGCGAATAGTAGAGCATGAGCTTTGGAAGACTCATGGTGATGATAACTTTAGTGCTCAATCATTTATGCTTGATGCCATGACACTTTAATTTTGTCGTCAAAACTAAGGATTAGATCCTTATACCATGATGTTGAAATTAAAGGATCTTCATAGATCTATTCTTAGATCTTAGAAGTAAAAATTGCAAAAAGAAGCTCTTTCACTCGCGTATGTCAGAGGGTATATCTGTCGAGCACTAGGTGTCGCAGATGATTGCTGACATCGATCATCTAGGTTAGCTGGGCATTACTTACGTGGCCGAGACTACCAAAGATTTGATCTTATAGTCTCTACCCGAAAGCTGGGGCAGGTTCATTATGAACCAAGAGTAAACTCTTGGAGAGTTGATGGCTATGTTCAATGAGGCAGAGCTAGAGCTTCTAAAAGGGGCAAAGGCAAAATCATTACAGTCTTCTGGGAAGACAAAGGAGATATCCCAAGATGTCTGCCTAAACTGTGGCAAACGGAGTCACTGGAAGCGTGACTACCGTATGGACAAGGCAGACATGAAGGAAGTGAAGACGGGGCAGGGCTCCGGCTTCAAGTATGTTTGTCATAAACATGTTCACTATTAGTTTCAAAATTGGATTTTTGATAATAGATGTGGTAGATAAATATGTACTGATGTGCAGAATCTGCTGATCAGCAGGAGACTGACTTCATTTGAGATCTACTTGTGTGTCGGAAACGGGATGAGAGTCGCTGTTTTAACCGTAGAAACCTAATTTTTGGAACTGCCATTGGGGCATGTACTTAAATTAGGAAACTGTTATAATGTACCTAGTTTGACTAGAAACATTATCTCTATATCTAGTATAACTCGTTGTGGGTATACCTTTATATTCTAGAACACAAAGTGTTTTGTTTATAAAGATGATATCGAGATAAACACACTAGATGTGAATAAAAGTATTTATATTTAGAATATAAATGAATCTCATACATATGACATGACAAACAAATAGCTCAAACTGAATTAATCAGATGAGACTTATTTGTGGCATTGTTGTATATGACACATTAACAAGACTCGTATATCTACACTTTCAAAGAGTGAGTACTAGGACGGATTTGATTCTAATTCAAATGATGTCTACGAATCTAGTTTATTGGGAAAAATGCCTAAAATACCTTTTACTTGGTAAAAGTGTAAGTGCCACTGATCTGTAAGCCCTCGTTCATAGTGACATAAGTGGGCCCATGTCTAGCTAGGCTAGAGGTGGATATGAATACTTCGTAACCTTTACGGATGTGTCATCGCGTTATGGTTATGTGTTTCTTGTGAAACATAAATAGGAAACTTTTGATAAATTCAAAGAGTTTCGACACGAAGTATAAAAACAGATCGGCAAAAGTATTAAGACATTATGGTTGTACCGTAGTGGAAAATACTTAAGCAATAAGTTTCTCGATTACCTGAAAGAGTATAATATTCTTTCACAATGGACTCCTCCCGGAACACCTCAATTTAACGGTGTGTCCGAACAGAGAAACCGAACTTTGTTGGAGATAGTAAGGTTGATGATGAGTCGCTCTGAGCTACCAATTTCCTTCACGGGATATACATTAAACAATGCAATACTTATTTTGAATAAGGTTCTATGAAAATCTGTTAGACATACTTCATATTAGATATGAACAAGAAAGAAACCGAGTTTTCTTATTCCTGAAGATTTGTGAATGCTAGGCATATGTTTGGATGATACCAAACTAGAACCCAAATCGGATAAGTGCCTATTTGTAGGTTATCCTAGGGAAACCAAAGTATAGTACTTATACAACTCACAAGAGAATAATATAATTGTTACTCTCCATGCGGTTTTCCTAAGATGAATACCTATATGCAGTGGTACCTGGGAGGAAAGTAAAACTCGATGAAAATCAGAGTAATACTGTTCCAGGCACCGATTCTTTAACGGAACACAAATAGTTCATCAGGGATGAAACTGTACCACAATCTTCAAATACACAAGAACCGCGCAAGTCGGAGAGAGTCAAAAAACAACCTGGGAGGTATGGGTTTCTGATCTCACCTCGTAAAGATGTCAACCTTATTGAGGAACACGAATCGGCTACGTATGAGGAAGTGATACAAGGTATCGACTCCCTATTATGGCAAAATGCCATGATGTCCGAAATGGATTCCATGTATACCAACCAAGTTTGGACACTGGTTGTTGTACCGGAAGGCATTGTGCCTATTGGTACTATATGAACAATGTATTTTTCTATAATATTACTTATTTAATGGTAGCACCTCTTGTCTTTTATATACATATTCTATCTAATTACGATTAGATATCTAATTATGATTAGATTGAAACTAAATATGATTTAGTGATACGTGTATATTAGACAAAGACCCTAGGATTTACAATGTAGTGCGCAGTTACAATGTAATTTGTAATTGACATTGGGAAGCGTCACTATAAGTTGTTTATCCTTAAATAAAGTTCCTAGTCAAGATTTACTAACACGGGTCGGTTATTAAAATCCGTTGAGACCAGTACATGTCGTCTATCGTTTCTTGGTCCGATGGTTTATCCCAATGAACCATGAGTCTCGGGAGACTCGTATTGATATGTAGGTGTTTATTTGATAAACACTGAACGACTCACTGAAGATTTCCTAATATATGTACATCAACGTAAATAGGAATCTTCTCGAGTTGAGCGAGCATAATGGTCCTTCGACTTGAGATACCACAGTGGATATATGAGTTATCCTCTACACTTTGATGACAGTCACGTCAACGATCTATTTAGATTAGACCTTCTGATGTTCGTCGGGTGTGGATTGATGCTAATGATATCCAGTGCGTATCAAGATAGAATATGTCAGTCCTGTGTACAGGGCATAGTATCCTACATGTTTTTGCGATCTAGTAAATCCATGACCATGGTATAATTTTGGAAGCGAGTTCTGAGTGTTATTTAAAGATTGTAAATTTGAAAGTCGACTATATTATACCAGGTATAATTTTTCGACAATTATGACCCATAGCATCACTATTTGCAAAAGATATTGTGGTTTTTGTTCAAATTAACTATGTGACAAAGGAAATTGCTATTTTATCATTTTGTAATTAAATTACTTGAATATATAAATGATAAAAGTCCTTATGATTAGTTTCAGATTATTAAGATATGAGACAGTATCAATCCACGTAAGGTTTAATCATTAAATATCCATATTCGTAGTATTATCGAGACTGGACATCGATAATACGGAATAGACTAGTATTGCACTTGTGCGCGTTATGGAAGCTCAACAGTATAGTTCTCATATATTTAAGTATTGGATACTTATGCAAGTGTGATAAGAGGTTGTGTTTACCGATGGTACGGAAACAGCTTCGCTCTGGATAGACCCCTCGGAATCCCATTGGTAGTATGACTATGTGTCTATGAGAATCCGAATCAGGGTAGGTGGATTTGGTCTTAACTTGAGACTTGCATCGCTAATACTTGCGACCATCAGTACGCTTTGGTTTTGGTCGTCCGGGGCTTTAACATGTTCTGTGTACGCCTCTTCTGGGTTTATTGAGAATCGTAGTGTATTGGGTGTGATGTCAAGTTGGAAGTATCACTTTAGTCATATGGAGATGATGATCACGCAGAGATACAGAACTGGTACTTGTTGGACAATTATGACCCATAGCATAACTATTTGTACAGAACATGGTGTTGTTGTACAAATTAACTATGTGACAAAGGAAATTGCTCTTTTATCATTTGTAATTAGATTATCGGAATATATAAATGATAAAAGTCTATATGATTAGTTCCGGATTGATAAGATATGAGACAATATCAATCCTTGAAGGTTTAATCATTAAAACATCCCTAGTTGGAGTATTATCGAGATTGGACATCGATAATGCGGAATAGACTAGTATTGCACTTGTGCGTGTTATGGAAGCATAAAGGCATAGTTCTCATATATTTGGGTATAGGATACTCATGCAAGTGTAATAGGAGGTTGTGTTTACCGATGGTACGGAAACAGCTTCGCTCTGGATAGACCCATCAGAATTCCATTGGTAGTATGACTATGTGTCTATGGAAGTCCGAATCAGGGTAGGTGTATTGGTCTTAACTTGAGACTTGCACCGCTAATACTTGCGACAATCAATTTACTTTGGTTTTGTCGTCCAGGGCTTTAACAGGTTCTGTGTACGCCTCTTCTGGGTATATTGAGAATCGTAGTGTTTTGGGTGTGATGTCAAGATGGAAGTATCACTCCAGTCATATGGAGATGATGGTCACGTAGGATACGGAACTAGTACTATTTAGTACTGCAGTCATCGGGATATTATGACTAGGTCATGATTATCTGATTATAGAGACTAGTTACCAGAGATCCGACATGTGCTTCATACGGGGCATACATAATTCCAGCCCCAGACCTAGCATGTGACATCCGATACTGGATCGTAATACGCAATACTACGTATACTACGCCTGATATAGATTACATATTCCTTTAAGAATATTTCTGGAGAATTGGGTAGGCACGTGCTTTGCTAGAAGCCAACCATGTCTTGTAAATCGGTATAAAAATGTAGTACTAGGTACGTACGTGTTCGGATAGTCCAACGACCAGATTTACTGCCAACATATCCGGGGATCTCATGGGTCGCTTCCCGAAGATTCACCGATGACGTATGACTCGCACATTATTAATCTTAGATTAATTATTAGAGAAGAAAAAATTAATCTAGATTAATTATGGAGATATTTTATCTGGGATAAAATACTATTAATAGAGAGAGAACGATTAATTTGGAATTAACCAATAAATAATATATTCGATATATAAACGAAATTAGATTTCGACGCGGAATTAAAATTGGATTTTAATTCGGGCGAACGAGTTAATTTAGAATTAATTCGCTAGCGACGTGAATAGTAATTTTGCTAGGCATAATTATTTAATTAAATTTGATTTAATTACGTCGCAACGGAAAATTCGTTAATTCGGAATTAGCGAACCCGAGCCCGGGAGTGTTTGCGGGCCCATTCGTATTTCGAATCGAGTGGGGCCCACAAGTCACATCATACGTTACATCACTAGTCAACTTTACCACTTGAATGTGATGGAAGTTGTTGGTTGATGGTTGAGTGCAAAACACTCAAATGTGTTGGTTTGAATGACTAATACCAGTTATTTAATTTTTGGTATATCATTTTGAATTGATTTTTGAAATCAATTCAACCAACACAACTCTTCTTTCTTCTCTCCATCCTCACGACACTTGGTGCATTTTCTCTCAATGCCGAGAGCAGCAATGAGCAAAGGAAAGAAATTATGGCAAATTTTTCCAAGATGCTAGCACACACTAAAGGAGTCTCACAAAGGTGATAGGGAAACCCATTCATGAGCATGGAATCCATTCCCAAAGCTTGGAGTTTGAAGATCAAACATGGTGCACAAAAGAGGGGCATGGCCGAGAGCTTCAAGGAATGAGCATAATTTTTTTTTTGTGTTCTACGCATCACAAATCCGATCAAAGTGAGTATTTCCGCAACATTACTTTGTTGTATTCGCACTTTTCATAGCTTAATTGATCTTGGTTTGACCTAGAAAACCCAACAATGGTATCAAGAGCCTTGATTAAGCATGAAATTGATTTAGGGTAAAATTTGGGTAAAATTAATTTGAGCATGATTTGATAAAATTGATTGATTAAGTATGCTTGAATGATGATAACATGGATTTATATGTGATCAATTTGATGAAAATTGAATTGGATTAATTTTCCCCAAACTAGTAGGCTTGGCCGAAAGTCGTAGTATGCCCTAATGTCATGGTAATTTTGTTTTTTGATCATTGGATGAGTTGGAAGACATGGGATAAATTGATTTAGGATTTAATTGGATTGAAATCGAAATCAATTTTAAAAACCCTAAATTACCGTGAGTTAGTAAGCATGGAAATGAGATGATTTTTTGATTCAATAATGTTGGACATGTGTTGATGAAGATTAGCATGATTAATTAGTGTAATTGGTATTTTGGAAATGTTAATTTGACTAATTTATTATGGCTAATACACTTTAGTTAATTAAATTGTGAAATTTGGAAATTTGGAATTTAATTAGTTGGGCTAAATTTGGAATTGGGCTAATAAAGTTATATTTGGGCTTAATGGGCTTGGTTGGGCCAAGTTTGGTTTAGGTTAATTGGTTGGATCCAATTGGTGCCCAAACCATATCCATAAAGTCCAAATATGATTGAATGGACCTTTAAAATTTTAATTGGGCCTAATGGGCCTAAATTGATTTTTGGCAAAGGGTGACTCCTTATTAGGCTTTGGTTGCCAAATCCATGCCTTATAAATTAATTGAAAGCCCATTGGACTTTAATTAAATTGACATTGGATGTTAATCGGGCTTTGAGACCCGTACGGATTAGATTTAGAATCTAAGTCGCTAAAGGTTCTTTAATAAAGTGTAATATTTAATTTGGAATTAAATAAATGAATTAGTATTAAATACAAATTGAATTGGATTTAATGTTGTAGTTTAATATAATTCAAGAATTCGTACTTTGAGTGCTTATTCTTAAAACGAATTGGACTCGCGCAAATCAAATCGTTGTTTGAACATTGGATGGTCATTAATTTCAGATTAATTAATTGGATTAGATTGATTGATAACATGCTTTGTGTGAATAAATGGATGTGATGTATGAATAATGAATATCAGATGGATATTAGATGGTGAGGGCAATTTTGGAAATTGTTGTAATAAATTTAGAATTTATTAAATTGGACCTGCGTGTCCAGCCTATTACCTATTGACTCTTTGTATTTCTCTTCTCACCTATTCCCTCAATGTAAATGAGGTTTCTTTAGAAGTGTTATGTAATCGGGTAGAAGTAAGTTTTGTGCTAACGGTAGAGGGGAAATGAAGATATTTGTTATAGGAACAAGTTGTTTTAAATATCCATCTGCATATCATTATTAATTTAATTTACTGCGCCTTATTATGCTTTTAGAATGCATGCTTAAGGGTGTATGATGAGACCTAATCAAAGATAATTAATTGGTTTCCAATTACGCGAAAAACCCTAAACAAATATTAAGTGTTTTCCTTCCATTGAGTGATTCTTACTCAAGATTCAAAATTGGCACTGGTTTGTTGGCCAAAGTCAAGACCTTTGTCCATTGCAGATGTTTGAATCATGAAGGCTTTGTTCCATATCGCATGTCTTGTCCAAATTGTGATTTGTTGGCCAAAGTCAAGATCACTTCTTGTCCATCGACATCGATTACGAAGCTTTCCAAGGTCAATGGGTCCCGCTTAACTGGAATCATTAAGTTTGTTGTGCCAAAGCCAAGACTTAGTTGATTCAGAGGAAAAAGGTTAGGGAATATATTGGCATATATTAGATATATGTTTCGGACTTGGATGTCCACCTACTGGATCTAGGAATTGGATGAGATACAATTGATCTTAGAGATCTACCTAGTTAAATATCATACAACTTGTTGGCCAAAGTCAAGGTTGTGTGTTATTTAACGGGATCCTAGCCCACTAGGAAACAAGGTTTCCTGAGTACTGAATAGAGGGTTAGAGGCTCGCCGAAAAATAGTGGGAGGCAAGTATTAAATTTGCAATTTCGTTTAGATACTTGCCAATACGCGCTCATTTCAATTTTTCGTCAATAATTTAAATATATATTTGTTGGACTAATATTTAATTGTTGTTTTAAATTAAACAGTTGGACTGTATTCAAACTATTTCAATTTATAGTTGATTATATAATTGGATTATGGTAATCAATATATTTGAATTTAACCAATCAAATTATAGTTGATTATATAGTTAGACTATAGTAATCATTATATTAAATAGTACCTGGAATCGTTGATTGGATAGTTGGACTATAACATCAAGATAACTAAAAGATTAGTGTTTAAAACATAATCCTGGGAGAAAATGTCATTAAACAGCTTTAATTTTCAAATTGGGAATAAAACTTCAGTATAGTTCTGGAAACTAAGAAGTTACTCTATTTGATAGAGCAACCTCTCGGGCCTAAGCCCGAAGTTGAGAAAATTGTAGAACATGATCTTTGGAAGATTCATGTGATGATAACTTTAGTGCTCAATCCATTATGCTTAACGTAATGACACTTTAATTCCGTCGTCAGACTAAAGGATTAGATCCTTATAACATGATATTGAAATTAAAGATCTTCATAGATCTATTCTTAGATCTTAGAAGTACAAATTACATAAGAAGCTCTTTAGCTCGTGTATGTCAGAGGGTACATCTGTTGAGCACTAGGTGTCGCAGATGATTGCTGACATCGATCAGCTAGGTTAGCTGGGCATCACCTACGTGGCCGAGACTACCAAAGATTTGATCTTATAGTCTCTACCCGAAAGTTGGGGCAGGTTCATTGTGAACCAAGAGTAAACTCTTGGAGAGTTGATGGCTATGCTCTAGGAGGCAAGCCAGAGCTTCTAAAAAGGGGGAAAGGCAAAATCATCACGGTCTTCTGGGAAGACAAAAGATATATCCCAAGATGTTGGCCTAAACTGTGGAAAATGGGGTCACTGGAAGCGTGACTGTCGTATGGACAAGGCATACATGAAGGAAGTAAATGCGGGGCAAGTCTCCAGCTTCAATTATGTTTGTCATAAACATGTTCACTATTAGTTTCAAAATTGGATTTTGATACTAGATGTGGTATATATATATGTACTGATGTGCAGAATCTGCTGATTAGCAGGATACTGACTTCAGTTGAGATTGATCTGCGAATCAGAAACAGGACGAGAGTCATTGTTTTAAACCGTAGAAACCTAAGTTTAGGAACTACCCTTTGGGTATGTACTTAAATTAGGAAACTGTTATAATGTACCTAGTTTGACTAGAAACATTATCTCTATATCAGAGTATAACTCGTTGCGGGTATACCTTTATATTCTAGAACACTAAAGTGTTTTATTTTACAAAGATGATATTGAGATAACCACATTAGATGTGAATAACAATATTTATATTTTGAATATAAATAAATCTCAAACGCATGACATAACAAACAGATAGCTCAAACTGAATTAATCAGTTGAGACTTATTAGTGGCATTATTGTCTGGGACACATTAAACAAGACTCGTATATCCACACTTTTGAAGAGTGGATACTAGGACGGATTTGATCCTATTTAAATGATGTCTACGAATCTAGTTCATTAGGCAAAGTGCCTAAAACACCTTTTACTTGGTAAAAGTGTAAGTGCCACCGATCTGTTAGCCATCATTCATAGTGACGTAAGTGGGCCCATATCTAGCTAGGCTAGAGGTGGATATGAATACTTCGTAACCTTTACGGATGTGGCATCACGTTATGGTTATGTGTTTCTTTTGAAACACGAATCAGAAACTTTTGATAAATTCAAAGCGTTTCGGCACGAAGTATAAAACAGACCGGCTAAAGTATTAAACCGTCACGGTTAGACCATGGTGGAAAATACTTAAGCAATAAGCTTCTCAATTATTTGAAAGAGTATAGTATTCTTTCACAGTGGACTTCTCCCGGAACACCTCAATTGAGCGGTGTGTCCAAACGGAGAAATCGAATTTTGTTGGACATGATAAGGTTATTTATGAGTCGCTCTGAGCTACCATTTTCCTTCTAGGGATACGCATTTAATAGTGCAACACTTATTTTAAATAAGGTTCCATGAAAAATCTGTTAGACAGACTTCATATTAGATATGAACGGGAAAGAAACCGGGTTTTCTCATTCCTGGAGATTTGGGAATGCTAGGCATATGTGTGGATGATACCAATCTAAAACCCAAATCGGATAAGTGCCTAATTTGTGGTTATCCTAGGGTAACCAAAGTATAGTACTTATACAACTCACAAGAGAACAATTTAATTATTGCTCGCCATGGGGTTTTCCTAAGAGGAATACCTATTATAGGCACTACATTTTTGCATATAAGTCCCTATGATGAGTCTCATTTGGAGACACTACCTTTTAAGTCACGGAAGTCGCGGGAAACGAATGTCGGAAGGGGAAATTCAGAATAAGTATGTCATCAGATTCAATTCAGATGTTCACTACTTTCGTTCGTGCTGTGTTTGTGAACACGTTCGAATGTCAGGCAGATTGCGGGTGTTCGTTCAGCATTCGAATCGCCGTTCGAACGGTGTCGGTACTTCTGGTTTTGTTGCTAGCCTCACGCCCAAGCCCATTTAGCCCACCAAAACCCACCCAAAAATAATTAAAACATTTAAAACATGTCACAAATTAAAATAATATCCTTCCTAAATTATAAATCACATCCCAATTTAAATAATTCACATACCTAAATGAAACAAATCAAATATATGATATTCCTAATCTAGCCAAATCTTGTCCCTAATTAAAAAGATGTTTTCCTTATGAAATACTAATTAAAAGATATCAACTTCATTAGCAAATCTCATTCCTTTTCAAACAAGAAAACCCTAGCCTTTGCCTATAAAAGAAACACAAATCCAACCTTTCATACCCTAACTCATTCACAAAAAAAAAAACCTCCTAGCATTCACGCGTAACTCACACAAAAAATAAAAGAGAGTCCACGCCCAATACACGCAAGAAGCAACAAGAAATAATTCTCTTTTCCTCATTCCTCTATTGCCGAAAACACTAAACCAAAACATCCCCATTGTCGCACAAATACAACCTGAAACTGTCCCCTAATATCACCGAAAACAGTTCCCAATAACAGCCCTTACATCATCAAAAATCACCCCTAAAACTGCACTAACACCACCGAAATCACCATCAAAATAGTGACCTTGTTACCGCAAAAACAGTTGCCTTTTACCACAAAACAGTGACTGAAAAACAGCAGCAAAAGAACAGCGAAACAGAGCGAAAACAGCGGCCCAAATGACGAAACAACGAAAGGAAGCAGTGGACCAGTGAACCGAAGGAGTTTCAGAGCGTTAACCCTTCCGGCGATCGTATACCGTATGTCCGAGAGGCGATTTAAAAGGTTAGACCGGAGGGCACTTCTATTGTTCATTTTTATTCATCTCTTAATTGTTTTATTTATTTTCTTCACATGAGAGTCGCTTGTGGATGTGTGTTGTGACCCTTGAATGGATGGGAAATGTGTCGTCTCTTACGATATATAGGATGGAAACCCAAACGTAAATTTCATAGCCGAATCCGAATGGACGGTAGTGCGGTCTGTACTTGGGATACAACTCCGCGTACCACTTGAGCAAACGTCACATATCTCGCTTCATTTTGTCTTGATTGTTTATTATCCGCATTTTATATTTCGCCATGTACTTTCTGCACGTTATTTTTTTGTGTATTGATGATATAGTGCGCATGGGCTTAGTATGTTGTTCTAAAGGTTCTCTATTTAAGGGAAGAAAAGTCCAAAAAGCTACCTTTATGACAATGCTTTGCCGCGCCGGACGGAGTATGTTTGATTGAATGTGAGATATGTGTAATCGAGCATACGAGGTTCTATATTATTGTTGTCTTTATTTTATATGCACGATAACATAATGCGCATGGGCTAACTAGGGTGAATTAAAAGTCCTCTATTCGAGAGAAATGCCTGAAGGCTCCCTTACCACGATGTTTTGCCGCGCCATTTATTATGTCATTTACCCTTTGCATATCGTTGCTTTATTTACGCATGCATTGCATTCTTGTGCGCATGGGCTAACTAGGGTGGATTCAAGGTCCTCTATTCGAGGGAAAATGCCTAAAGGCTACCTTTACCATGATGTTTTGCCGAGCCTTTTATTATGTAATTATCCTTTTGCATATCGTTGCTTCATTTATGCATGCATTGTATTTTTGTGCGCATGGGCTAACTAGGGTGGATTCAAGGTCCTCTATTCGAGGGAAAATGCCTAAAGGCTACCTTTACCACGATGTTTTGCCGCGCCGGACGAGGTACACCCGATTGAATGGGAATGAGTTCAATCGGGCACACGGGGTCCTACATTGTGGATTTACTTATCTATGTATGTGTTGCGTCATCTATCATGCATCAGGTCCTGTCCCGTTCGAACGCGTTCTCGAAAGCTATACGAACGCGAACCTTCTGTTTCCTCTTCCAATGCGTTTACGAACGCTACTCGAACGCGCATGCATTTTGTTTCATCAGGTCTTGTCCCATTCGAACGCGTTCTCGAACGCTATACGAACACGAACCTTCTATTTACCGTTCGAATGCGTTTACTAACGCTACTCAAACACGCACGTATTTTCTTTGCTTTATCATGCATAAGGACTGGTCCTGTTCGAACGCGTTATCAAATTCTACATGAACGCGAACCTTCAGTTTACCGTTCGAACGTGTTTACGAACGCTACACGAACGCACATACACTGAACTGAGTGATTTTCATCCCATTTCATGCATGATTACTTCTTGGGTGATTTCTCTTGTATTATGTAATTAACCATGCCATTCCATTATTGACACTTTTGCTGTTATCGTCCATTTGTATTCCCGCATTCATCTATTTGATCTGTTCGCAAGATTGTGTTCAAGCATGATTAGGTCGTTAGGATGTTACATGTTTCCCAAGCATGATTTAGCCATTAGTATGTTATTCCTCTATGCATGATCTTGTTATCTCCTTTCGCAATAGGTGTTTCTTTATGTTTATGTTTAGGTTGTTATTTATTTTTTGTGTTTGGTGATTCAACATGTTCATGAGATTGTTGTGTGATATCGTATGTTTACCATTATGATGATTCATTTTATACATGCGAACTTAGGAATAGATTATTCTTGGAAATATATGTTGCTTAGGCTTGGTTAGATTATTGCACAAATCATATCATTACAAGTGGCATAAGTAAGGGACCATTCCGAACCCAACGGTTTGAGGTCTTCCCTTGCGAGGGGTGAGTGCGGCCTTAAATCATTTTCCCGGTTTACACCGTGTGGCGACTCCATGTTATTTCTCCAGTTTAGTTCCCCCCTGTGGGCTACTCCGTACTCCCGATCGGGCCGCGAGCCCGGAACAGCATCGTCAAACATTTGTGTCCTACAGTCTGGCGACTTCACTGGGGATAGAGAATTGGCCCCGAAGTAATACCTTGTAATGATTGTGATTTGTGCTTTAATTAACCGTGTTTACCGTGGGTTGAAAGAGGTTTAATCAAAGGCACTTTTAAGGCTAGGTAATGGTTTGGTGTCTTCCCTCATTCACTACCTTTCTATAAGGAAAAGCTGCAAAGGCACCTAGATAATCATGTACTTGTAGCCTACTGTGATGAGCTAATTTGGAAGACTCGTTGTTTATTCCTGTCACTAAGCGATAAGAGCCTAAGAGGCTTGGGTTTTTAAGAGAGTTCGCTCCGCCCTCCCTCTGGGGAATCTACAACGGGAAATCTATTTGATAGTCAGTCACGCACCATAACTCGTTGGCACGGACCGTAAGGTATAAAAAAGGTGCGCTCACTTGGTTGCTCGAACCCTTGAGTGGGGAGACCTAGTTGTGGGCAATCCTTCGTCAGCGAGAGTCTTTGTTCACACTCCTGCAAACCCACACGTAGACCGAAATTGTATGACCTATAACAACTATTTCCTTGTGCTTGTGGACCATCTTCATTTGGATGCAGTCAGACTTCTTGTTAGAAATACGAACTTGTTGGGCCATTTAAACTGGGACGAGTTCGTATCCTAGGATAATTGGGCCAAAAGTTTCTAAAATGCCGATGGGCCATACTATTTTTGGGCCCCTTATCATTTGAAGTTGTTTAACCATGTTGTCGTGAAGGTGTAAACATGTTGGACCTTTTAAACTGGGACAAGTTTGCACCTTGCAATAATATGATTGAAGCTTTAAAATGACAATGGGCCAAATTATATGTTCCACACATCGCACGTATCTCATGCATCTCATGCATACACACATCATGTTAACTCTCTTGTGTCTTAAGAGCCCTCATAGATATCCGTTGGGTTAGGGAAAAGAGAAGACTTGTTAAAAGGCCAATAGCAAACATAAGCGAATCAGAGAATGAAACATCCCGTATGGATCAGTTGGAGAATGGTCTCACAAAGATTACTGAACAGTTATAAACCTTGGCTACTACTGTGGCTAGTATGGCTGTGCCCCGTGCTGGGGGAAATTCTGAGAATGTGAGGCGTGAGGAGCCTCTGAATGGGTTGGGGGATGACATCCCCACTTTTGATGATGATATAGCCGAGAATGTCGCAGGGAGAATAGCTGGGTCTCAGGCTGAATTACAGAAACTCCGTGATCAGGTAGAATCATTTACCCGCAAGATGAAGGCTAAACATGAAGACTTGTTGGACTATAAGGCGATGACCTTCGAGGAGCAGCTATCGGCTCAGTTTAAAATGCCCGACATAGCCAAATTCAATGGGAACGGGGACCCGAAGGTCCATCTCCGGTAATATGTCTCGGTTATGAGTTCAATGGGCCTGTCACAGCGCCAAGTTCAGAAGATGTTTGAGATGTCGCTTGAGGGGGCACCCGTAGTGTGGTACCATAGCCTTGAAAGAAATGTTAAGGAAGATTGGAGAGCATTGAAAGATGTATTTCTGAAACAATATGTTACAGACTTGGAGATTGATTTGTCACTCCGCGATTTGGAGAATACCAAGAAGAAACCGGAAGAGAGCTTCAAAGAGTATGTAGATCGTTGGAGGAGCCATCTTCTGAAAAAGCAGACTCGTCCTTCGGAGAAGGACCAGATCAAAATGATCATCAAGTGCACCAAACCCTCTATTTATGGTAAGCTGAGGGGGATGACTTCAATGATTGCTGATTTTCGACGGTTGAGGGAGGCTTTCATGGATGTCGAGGAGGAGGAAGCCGAGAATCGGAAGTCTTTTGGCCAAAATAGAAGGACTTTCGGGGGGCCCTCTGAGACCAAGCCCACAACTGCTGAGGTTGCTACTGTCAGAAACAGGTGATTCTCCAATCTGGGTAGACCTTTGTCAAATGTGTTTGAAAAGTTGAAGATGCAAGGACTTCTAAAACCTTTGGAACCTAGGCCATTCCCAAATCATGTGCCACCGCACATGAACCTAAACCAGTATTGTTACTTCCATCAAGAAAAAGGCCATGGCACCGACAACTGTACCCGCATTAGGTATGAGGTCCAAAACCTCATTGACTCCCATAAAATACCCAATCCAGAAAAAGAACAACCTAACACATACAGAAATCCCTTACCTAATTAGCACTTCATTCCACCACCCACCTACATGATCAACTCCGGCCTACCCGAAACCTTTGTAAGGGACAACAGTAGTAAAGAACCATAGGTCGAGGAAGAAGGCGATACTGCGAATGATGAAGCTGTTCTCACTAGCTTATTTGATCAAGCATTTTTAATAAAGACAATGGTTTTTTCTACTTGTTCGAACATTTTTTTATGATAATAAAGACGTTCATTTCTTTTACTTGCCTGAGTCTCATCTTTTCAACCTGTAACATGAGTATATTTGACAAAAGCATTCAACCCTGACACTATGATACTCAGCGATGTTTAGAACACAGGGAGTCCTCGGAAGAAGCAAACAGAAAGGACAGGATATCCATTCAGAAATTGGGAAATGGGGCAGTGAAACTGTCAGACTTGGAAGGAAATGAGTTCACCGAGCCGATCAATGTGGGTAGATTGAAAATAGTACTTTCCCTAAGGAAGAGAAGAATGGTCATCAAGGGAATTGGCGGAAGACCTAACCCAACGAGATGGGAAACTCATTCACGCATGCATGTATACACGTAACATATTTTGCATTCATTTTTGTGTTTTGTGTTTATTTTGTATTCACAGGTTTTGAAGAAGAAAGAGAGAAAGCGACAAATAAAAGCCAATTAGAAGCATCAATATGACATCAGCAGTTTGGGGATGAGTCCCAGGGTTGAGGCCCATATCAGTATCAGTCTGGGGGCGAGGCCCACCTCAGTACTAGTTTGGTAGCGAGGCCCCACATCAGTATCAGTTTTGGGGTGAGGCCCACATCAGTTTGAGGTCGAAGACCCACTATCTTGAAACAGTTCGGGAACAAGGCCCAGGGAATAAAGCCCACATTCAGTACAGTTCGGGAATAAGGCCCACAATCAACATAATTCAACAGCAAGACCCATGGGAATAATGCCCTATCTTGAAATAGTTCGGGAACAAGGCCCAGGGAATAAGGCTCACATTCAATACAGTTCGGGAATAAGGCCCACAGTCAACATAATTCGGGAACAAGGCCCAAGGGAATAACGCCCTATCTTGAAATAGTTCGGGAACAAGGCCCAGGGAATAAAGCCCACATTCAGTACAGTTCGGGAATAAGGCCCACAGTCAACATAATTCGGGAACGAGGCCCATGGGAATAACGCCCTATCTTGAAACAGTTCAGGAACAAGGCCCAGGGAATAAAGCCCACATTCAGTACAATTCGGGATTAAGGCCCACAGTTAACATAATTCGGGAATAAGGCCCAGGGAATAAAGCCCACATTCAGTACAGTTCGGGAACAAAGCTTAGGGGAATAAAGCCCACTTTCAAAACAGTTCGAGAACAAGGCCCAGGGGAATAAAGCCCCATCTTTACACAGTTCGGGAACAAAGCCTAGAGGAATAGAGCCCACATTCAACACAGTTCAGGAACAAATCCTAGAGGAATAAAGCCCACTTTCAAAATAGCTCGGGAATAAAGCCCAGGGGAATAAAGCCCTCTCTCAACGCAGTTCGGGAACGAAACCCATATTCAATATAATTTGGGAACAAAGCCCAAAGGTCAAAGAAGGAACATAGAAAGCGGCAAAGGCAGGCTAGTCAGAAGCAGCAACAGTACAGTGTCATCAGTTTCAGGAAGGAATCAGTATCAGTTTAGGGGTGAGGCCCATGTCGACATCAGTTCAGGGTGGAGGCCCACATCCACATCAGTTTGGGGGCGAGGCCCATGTCAGCATCAGCTGGGGGATGAGTCCCAGGGTCGAGGCCCACGTCCGCATCAGTATAGGGACGAGGCCCATATCAAAATCATTTTGGGGGCGAGGCCCACATCAACATCAGTTTGGGGACGAGGCCAATGTCAACATCAGTTTAGGGATGAGTCCCAAGGTCGTGACCCACATCATCAGCAGTTTTGGGGATGCGTCCTAGGGTCATGAACCACATTGTCAGCGGTATTGGGATGCGTCCTAGGGTCGAGGCCCCCGTTGTCGATTGCAGTTATTGGGATGTGTCCCAAGATCGAGGTCCACTGCATCATTAGTTTTGGGGATGTGTCCCAGGGTCGTGACCCACATTGTCAGCGGTATTGGGATGCGTCTCAGGGTCGAGGACCCCGTTGTCGGTTACGGTTATTGGAATGCATCCCAAGATTGAGGTCCACTGCATAATCAACTCAGCTCGAAGCAGCAGGCAATTCAGGTGGCAGCTGGTGAGCCAGGTAAGTAAAAATGTATTGCACAACTTTGATAGGATTGTCATTGTCACACACTGTACAAGTCCCATCAAAGTGAGGGTGACTGTAGGCACTTCACTTTTGCATATAAGTCCATATGATGAGTCTCATTTGGAGACACTACCTTTTAAGTCACGGAAGTCGCGGGAAACGAATGTCGGAAGGGGAAATTCATAATAAGTATGTCATCAGATTCAAGTCACATGTTCACTACTTTCGTTCGTGCTGCGTTGGTGAACACGTTCGAACGTCAGGCAGATTGCGGGCGTTCGTGCAGCGTTCGAATCGGCATTCGAATGGTGTCAGTACTTCTGGTTTTGTTGCTAGCCTCACGCCCAAGCCCATTTAGCCCACCAAAACTCACCCAAAAATAATTAAAACATTTAAAACATGTCACAAATTAAAATAATATCCTTCCTAAATTAAATAAATCACATCCCAATTTAAATAATTCACATACCTAAATGAAACAAATCAAATATATGATATTCCTAATCTAGCCAAATCTTGTCCCTAATTAAAAAGATGTTTTCCTTATGAAATACTAATTAAAAGATATCACCTTCATTAACAAATCTCATTCCTTTTCAAACAAGAAAACCCTAGCCTTTGCCTATAAAAGAAACACAAATCCAACCTTTCATACCCTAGCTCATTCACAAAAAAAAAAAAAAACCTCATAACTTTCACGCATAACTCAAACAAAAAAATAAAAGAGAGTCCACGCCCAATACAAGCAAGAAGCAACAAGAAATAATTCTCTTCTCCTTCTTCCTCCATTGCCGAAAACACTAAGCCGAAACACCCCCATTGCCGCACAAATACAACCTGAAACTATCCCCTAATATCACCGAAAAAAATCCCTAATAACAGCCCCTTACATCATCAAAAATCACACCTAAAACTGCACTAACACCACCGAAAATCACCATAAAAACAATGACCTTGTTACCACAAAAATAGTAGCCTTTTGCCACAAAACAGTGACTAAAAAACAGCAGCAAAATAACAACGAAATGGAGTGAAAATAGCGGCCCAAATGACGAAACAGTGAAAGGAAGCAGTGGACCAGTGAACCGGAGGAGTTGCGGAACGTTAACTCTTCCGACGATCGTGTACCGTACGTCCCGAGAGGCGATTTAAAAGGTTAGACCTGAGGGCACTTCTATTTTTCCTTTTTATTCATCTCTTAATTGTTTTATTTATTTTCTTTACATGAGAGTCGCTTGTGGATGTGTGTTGTGACCCTTGAATGGATGGGAAATGTGTCGTCTCTTCCGGTATATAGGATGGAAACCCAGACGTAAATTCCGTAGCCGAATCCAAATGGACGGTAGTGTGGTCTGTACTTGGGATACAACTCCACGTACCACTTGAGCAAACACCACATATCTCGCTTCATTTTATCTTGATTGTTTATTATTCGCATTTTATATTTCACCATGTACTTTCTACACGTTATTTGTTTGTGTATTGATGATGTAGTGCGCATGGGCTTAGTATGTTGGTCTAAAGGTTCTCTATTTGAGGGAAGAAAAGTCCAAAAGGCTACCTTTGTGACAATACTTTGCCGCGCCAGACGGAGTATGTTTGATTGAATGTGAGATATGTTTAATCGAGCATACGAGGTCCTATATTATTGTTGTCTTTATTTTATATGCACGGTAACATAATGCGCATGGGCTAACTAGGGGGGATTAAAGGTCCTCTATTCGAGGGAAATGCCTGAAGGCTACCTTTACCACGATGTTTTGCCGCGCCTTTTATTATGTCATTTACCCTTTGCATATCATTGCTTTATTTACGCATGCATTGCATTCTTGTGCGCATGGGCTAACTAGGGTGGATTCAAGGTCCTCTATTCGAGGGAAAATGCCGAAAGGCTACGTTTACCATGATGTTTTGCCGCGCCTTTTATTATGTCATTTATCCTTTGCATATCGTTGCTTTATTTACGCATGCATTGTATTCTTGTGCGCATGGGCTAACTTGGTTGGATTCAAGGTCCTCTATTCGAGGGAAAATTCCTAAAGGCTAACTTTACCACGATGTTTTGCCGCGCCAGACGAGGTACACCCGATTGAATGTGAATAAGTTCAATCGGGCACACGGAGTCCTACATTGTGGATTTTCTTATCTATGTATGTGTTGCGTCATCTATCATGCATCAGGTCCTGTCTCATTCGAACGTGTTCTCAAACACTATACGAACGCGAACCTTCTGTTTCCCGTTCGAATGTATTTACTAACGGTACTCGAACGCGCATGCATTTTTTTTCATCAGGTCTTGTCCCGTTCGAATGCGTTCTCGAATGCTATACAAACGTGAACCTTCTGTTTACCGTTCGAATGTATTTACTAACGCTACTCGAACGCGCACGTATTTTCTTTGCTTTATCATACATCAGGTCTGGTCCTGTTCGAATGCGTTATCAAACGCTACACGAATGCAAACCTTGTGTTTACCGTTCGAACACGTTTACGAATGCTACACGAACGCACATACACTGAATTGAGTCATTTTCATCACATTTCATGCATGATTTCTTCTTTGGTGATTTCTCTTGTATTATGTAATTAACCATGCCATTCCATTATTGACACTTTTGCTGTTATCGTCCATTTGTATTCCCGCATTCATCTATTTGATGTGTTCACAAGATTGTGTTCAATCATGATTAGGTCGTTAGGGTGTTACTTATTTCTCAAGCATGATTTATTCATTTGTATGTTATTCCTCTATGCTTGATATTGTTATCTCCTTTCGCAATAGGTGTTTCTTTATGTTTATGTTTAGGTTGTTATTTATTTTTCGTGTTTGGTGATTCACCATGTTCATGAGATTGTTGTGTGATATGGTATGTTTACCATTATGATGATTCATTTTATACATGCGAACTTAGAAATATATTATTCTTGGAAATATATTTTGCTTAGGCTTGGTTAGATTATTGCACAAATCATATCATTACAAGCGGCATAAGTAATTGACCATTCCGAACCCAACAGTTTGAGGTATTCCCTTGCGAGGGGTGAGTGTGGCCTTAAATCATTTTCCCGGTTCACACCGGGTGGCGGCTCCATATTATTTCTCCGATTTAGTTCCCCCCGTGGGCTATTTCGTACTCCCGACTAGGCCGCGAGCCTGGAACAGCGTCGTCCAACATCTGTGTCCTACACCTATATGCAATGGTAAGTGGGAAGAAAGTAAAATTCGATGAAAATCAGAGTAATACTGTTCAAGGCACCGATTCCTTAATGGAACACAAACAGTTCATCAAGGATGAAACTGTACTAATAATCTTCGAATACACAAGAACCACGTAAGTCGGAGATAGTCAGAAAACAAGCTGGGAGGTATGGTTTCTGATCTCACCTCATTTAGATGTCAATCTTATTGAGGAACATGAACTGACTACATATGAGGAAGTGATACAAGGTATCGACTCCCTATTATAGAAAAGTACCATGATGTCCGAAATAGATTCCATGTATACCAACTAAGTTTGGACACTAGTTGTTGTACCGGAAGGCATTGTGCCTATTGGTACTATATAAGTCTTCAAGGAAGACAAACATGGATGGCAACATATCAACGTACAAAGCTAGGCTTGTAGCGAAAAGGTATCGTTATCAAAATTATATCGATTACGATGAAACCTTTTACTCGTTGCCATGGTTAAATCCATTTGGATAATGCTTGCTAATGCTGGATATTTCATTTATGAAATATGGCAGCTGAACGTCAAAATCGTTTTCCTTAAACGGAAACCTTTTGGAGGATGTTTACAACATCCTGACAGTTTTGTCGTACCAAAACAAGCAAACAAGGTTTGCAGGTTATTCGATCCATTTATGGATTGAAGCAAGCATTGCGTTATTGGAACTATATCGTTTTGATGTAATCATAATGGTATAAGATTTAATTCAAAACGAAATTTGATTATTTTGTATATAAGAAGGTTAGTGGGAGCGCACTGAAAGTGATTGTCCTATATAATGATGATATATCATTTCTTGGAAATGATATTCCCATAAAACAATCGGTGAAAGCTTGGCTTTTATGAAAAATTCTCCGTAGAATTCTTGGGAGAGATAACCTTTCTATGAATAAAGATCTACTGGGATAAATCTAAAAGTTGTTGGCACTCTCCGAGAACTCGTACATTGAAATATATGTACGTGACCTGGTGTCTCATTTGCTTTGAGCATAGTGATAGTCACTGGATTGATGTTAAGAACATCCTTACGTGTCTTAGATGAACTAAGGATTCTTTTTTATACTATGGAGAATGAGAACTTGAAGTGACTGGGTTCACTGTTGCAAGTTTCCTAACCGATAAAAATGACTATAAGTCGTAATAAGGATACTATATAGTTTGAATAACGGAATATTGAGCTGGAGATCTTCCAAGCAAGATACTGTTGCCGAATAAAAAACAAAAGCGGAATATTGCTGCCGCTGAGGCAACAATAGAAGCACTTAGGATCTAAATAATCCTAATTGGATTAGAAGTAGTTCTGTTAGCAGCTGAGCTAGGCTACAACGCAGGTTAAAGAATTAATGGTCTCATCAATGATCCAAGCATATACTTCAATTATTTCATCAGATTCATCGGATCATACATCGTGGCGATGTGATGATCGAATAAATCGCATCAGATGATAACTTTATAAATCCACTGACGAAAGTAGTTTCTCAGCAGAACTTTGAGCGAACCGTACATAGTTCGAGTGTAGGACACTTGAGTGATTGGCTATAGGCCAAGTGGGAGATTGTTGGACAATTATGACCCATAGCATCACTATTTGTACAGAACATGGTGTTGTTGTACAAATTAACTATGTGACAAAGGAAATTGCTCTTTTATCATTTGTAATTAGATTACCGGGATATATAAATGATAAAAGTCCATATGATTAGTTCCGGATTGATAAGATATGAGACAATATCAATCCATGAAGGTTTAATCATTAAAACATCCCTAGTCGGAGTATTATCGAGATTGGACATCGATAATGCGGAATAGACTAGTATTGCACTTGTGCGTGTTATGGGAGCATAACGGCATAGTTCTCATATATTTGGGTATAGGATACTCATGCAAGTGTAATAGGAGGTTTTGTTTACCCATGGTACGGAAACAGCTTTGCTCTGGATAGACCCATCAGAATTCCATTGGTAGTATGACTATATGTCTATGGAAGTCTGAATCAGGGTAGGTGTATTTGGTCTTAACCTGAGACTTGCATCGCTAATAGTTGCGACAATCAATATACTTTGGTTTTGGTCATCCAGGCCTTTAACAGGTTCTGTGTACACCTCTTCTGGGTATAATGAGAATCGTAGTGTATTGGGTGTGATGTCAAGATGGAAGTATCACTCCAGTCATATGGAGATGATGGTCACATAGGATACGGAACTAGTACTCTTTAGTACTGCAGTCATCGTGATAATATTACTAGGTCATGATTTCCGATTATAGAGACTAGTTACCATGTATACTACGCCTGATATAGATTACATATTCCTTTAAGAATATTTCTGGAGAATTGGGTAGGCACGGTGCTTTGCTAGAAGCCAACCATGTCTTGTAAATCGGTAAAAAATGTAGTACTAGGTACGTACGTGTTCGGATAGTCCAACGACCAGATTTACTGCCAACATATCCGGGGATCTCATGGGTCGCTTCCCGAAGATTCACCGATGACGTATGACTCGCACATTATTAATCTGCGATTAATTATTAGAGAGAGAAAAATTAATCTAGGATTAATTACAGAGATATTTTATCTGGGATAAAATACTATTAATAGAGAGAGAACGATTAATTTGGAATTAATCGATAAAATAATATATTCGAAATATTAAACGAAATTAGATTTCGACGCGGAATTAAAATTGGATTTTAATTCGGGCGAACGAGTTAATTTAGAATTAATTCGCTAGCGACGTGAATAGTAATTTTGCTAGGCATAATTATTTAATTAAATTTGATTTAATTACGTCGCAACGGAAAATTCGTTAATTCAGAATTAGCGAACCCGAGCCCGGGAGTGTTTGTGGGCCCACTCACATTTCGAATCGAGTGGGGCCCACAAGTCACATCATGCGTCACATCACTAGTCAACTTTATCACTTTAATGTGATGGAAGTTGTTGGTTGAGTGAAAAACACTCAAATGTGATGGTTTGAATGACTAATACCATTTATTTAATTTTTGGTATATCATTTTGAATTGATTTTTGAAATCAATTCAACCAACACAACTCTTCTTTCTTCTCTACATCCTCACGACACTTGGTGCATTTTCTCTCAAAATTTCCTCTCAATGTCGAGAGCAACAAGGAGCAAAGGAAAGAATTTGTGGCAAATTTTTCCAAGATGCTAGCACACACTAAAGGAGTCTCACAAAAGTGATAGGGAAACCCATTCATGAGCATGAAATCCATTCTTAAAGCTTGGAGCTTGAAGACCAAACATGGAGCACAAAAGAGGGGCATGGCCGAGAGCTTCAAGGAAGGAGCATAAATTTTTTTTGTGTTCTACGCATCGCAAATCTGATGAAAGTGAGTATTTTCGCAACTTTACTTTGTTGTATTCGTACTTTTCATAGCTTAATTGATCTTGGTTTGACCTAGAATACCCAAACAGTACTCTAATATGTTGCAACCATCGGGATAATATAACAAGGTCATGATTATCCGATTAAAGAGACTAGTTGCTAGTGATCTGATATATGCTTCGTACGGAGCAGACACAATTCCAGCCCCAGGCCTAGCATGTGACATCCGATACTGGATCGTAATACGCAATACTTAATATACTACACTTGATAAAGATTATGTATTACTTAAAAGAATATTTATGGAGAATTGGGTAGGCACAGTGCTTTGCTAGAAGCCAACCATGTCTTGTAAATCAGTAAGAACGTGGTACGGGGTACGCACGTGTATGGATAGTTCGACGACCGAATTTACTGCCAACATATCCAGGAATCTCATGGATCGCTTCCCAAAGATTCACCGATGACAAAATTAATCTAGGATTAATTGTGGTAATAATTTATCTGAGATAAAATTCAAATAGTAGAGAGAGAACAATTAATTTGAAATTAATCGATTAAATAATATATCAGATATATTAATTGAAATTAGATTTCAATGCGGAATTAAAATTAGATTTTAATTCGGGCGAACGAATTAATTTAGAATTAATTCGTAAGCGACTTTAATAATAATTTTGTTAGGCATAATTATTTAATTAAATTGGATTTAATTATGTCGTAACGGAAAATTCATTTATTTCGGAATTAAACGAACCCGGGCCCAAGCGAAGTTGCGTGTTGGATTAGCCGACTTAAATTCGGAATTTAAAAGTGGTGGGACCCACTTGACTTACATCACAAGTTTGACTGGTGATGGAAGTTGTTATTTGGTTAAGTGAAGACTTGGTTTAACTTGTACAATACTCCAACCAAATCCAACACTCTTTATTATTTTATTTTGAAATTAAAACCATATACCAACTCTTGGATGTTGACTTTGGTATTTGATTTTGAAATAAAAATTTAACA
The DNA here is from genome assembly GCA_019454045.1 of Zanthoxylum bungeanum. Taxonomy (NCBI): domain Eukaryota; kingdom Viridiplantae; phylum Streptophyta; class Magnoliopsida; order Sapindales; family Rutaceae; genus Zanthoxylum; species Zanthoxylum bungeanum. The sequence continues at coordinate 155,228 of SKCR01025258.1, forward strand.
AAACACAAAACCTATCATTTTCTCTCAAATGTCGTGAGCCTATGGCTATTTGTTCTTGATTTTTGCTTCAAAAATATTCATTGCTAGCACGTAAGGAGTCAAGATAAAAATGATATGGATACTTACCATTGAGTTGGAACTCAAATCAAAGCTTGGAGCTTCAACAAAGGATCAAAAAGTTTTGAACTTCATACTTCCATCAATCCGATCATTGTAAGTTTTTCTGCAACTTCTTTGAGTATTCACACACATATCATGATTAGAGATCCTTGTCATGTTCTAGGAACACTAACAATGGTATCAAGAGCCTTTTCTAAGCATGAAATGAGTTTAAGGTTTATATACTTTAATTTGGGGTTTTTATGTTTTGAGCATGATTTCTTCAAATTGGTTGTTTGGATGAGCTTGGATGATAATGAATTGGATTTATGCATCTTAAAATTTGAGAAAATTTGATTAGATTAATTTTCCCTAAATTCCTTGCTATGGCCGAATGTATCATGGTGATTTTTTTGATTTTAGACCATTGGATGTGTTTAAAGCATGATGTGTATATTGATTGTTTATTTAATTAGATTGAAATCAAAATTGGATATTAATTATGCCATATTGTCTTGACTATAAGAAGCATGTATAGATTGATTTTGCTTCAATTTGTGTTGGTCGTTAGATTGATTTTGCTTCAATTTGTGTTGGTCGTGTGTTGGTTAATTAAAGCATGATTAATTAGTTTAATTGGTGTTTTGGAAATATTGGTTTGACTAATTAATTATGGCTATTGCACTTTAATTAAAATTAATGTGAAATTTGGAATTTTGTATTAATTAAAATTAGTCTTTAATTTTGAATTGGGCTAATATTGTTGTATTTTGGCTTAATGGGATTGTTTGGGCCAAGCTTGGTTTAAGAAAATTGGATTGGATCCAAATTGGGCCTAAAACCATTCCATAAAGTCCAAATAGAATAATTGGGCCTTTAAATAATTTAATTTGGCCTAATGGGCCTAAATTGATTTTTGGCAAATAGGGTGATTCCTAAATTGGGCCTTGGCATTTGGGTTTGATCCATATTGGCCAAAGCTCATGCCTTAAGAATTAATTAAAAGCCCGTTTGACTTTAATTAAATTGACATTGGATGTTAATTGGACCTTTTAGACCCTCTTAGATTGGATTTAGAATCTAAGTCTAACGGGCACATAAATAAGTGTAATTATTTAATTTGGAATTAAATTAGAATTAGTATTGAATACAAATTAAATTGGATTTAAAATTGTAGTTCGATATAATTCAAGAATACGCACTTTGAGTACTTATTCTTAAACGAGTTGGACTCACGCAAATCAAATCGATGTTTGAACATTGGATGGTCATTAATTCAAAGATTAATTAATTGGATTAGATTGATTGAATAACATGCTTTGTGTGAATACATGGATGTATTGTATGAATAATGTATATCAGATGGATATTAGAAGGGTGAAGGCAATTTTGGAAATTGTTGTAATAAATTTAGAATTTATTAAATTGGACCTACGTGTCCAGTCTTTTATCTTTTGACTCTTTGTATTTCTGTTCTCACCAATTCCCCTCAATGTTAATGAGGTTTCTTTATTGTATTATGTAATTGGGTAGAAATTAAAATAGTGCTAGCGGGAGAGAGGAAATTTAGAGATTTGTTCTAGGAATAATTTGTTAAATATTCATCCGCATATCATTATTATTTATTTCGCGCCTTATTATGCTTTTAGAATGCTTGCTTAAGGGTGTATAATAAGACCTAATCAAAGATAATAAATTGGTTGCCAATTTACGGGAAAAATCCTCAATATAATATTAAGCGATTTCCTTCCATTGAGTGGTTCTCTCTCAATATCCAAGATTGGCATTAGTTTGTTGGCCAAAGTCAAGATCAATGTCCATCACGGATGTGTTTGAACCATGAAAGCCTTGTTCTATATCGCATGTCTTGGGAAGTTGTGACTTGTTGCCAAAGTCAAGGTCACTTTTTTTTCATCAACATGGATTACGAAGCTTTCCCACTGTCAATGGGTCGCGCTTAACTGTAATCATTAAGCTTGTTGAGCCAAAGCCAAGGCTTCGTTGATTCAGAGGAAAAGGTTAGGAATATATTGGATATATTGACATATATATTATATATATGTTCGGACTTTGAGGTCCACCTAGCAGATCTAGGAATTAGATAGGATCCAATTGATCTTAGAGATCTACCTAGTTAAGTTTCATACAGCTTGTTGGCCAAAGTCAAGGTTGTGTGTTATTTAACGGGATCCTAGACCACTAGGAAACTACATTTCCCGAGTACTAAACAGAGGGTTAGAGGCTCGCCGAAAAATAGTGGGAGACCAGTATTGAATTTGTAATTTCGTTCAAATACTTGCCAAATACGCGCTTTCAAATTATTTTCGTCATTTTATATATTTATATTAGTTGGACTAATATTTTATTATTTTTCTTGTAACAGTTGGACTGTACCTAAAATCGTTAATTGAATAGTTAGACTATTGCAATTAAGATGGCCGGAAAGATCAATGTTAGAGATATTATCATAGGCAAAAATGTCTTTAATGGTGTGAATTTTCCTGACTGGGATATGAACCTCAGAATTGTCCTTGGGGCTGAGAGATTGCTCTATACGAGAGAGAGACCTCTTGGGCTTAAGCCCGGAATTGAGCAGCTGCTTGAGCTTGAGCTTTGGAAGACTCACAGTGATGACAACTCAACTGCTCAATCTTTCATACTTGCTGCAATGACCCAACAATTTCGTCGTCAAAATAAGGGATTGGATCCATACAAAATGATGTTGAAATTGAGGGACCTTCACCGATCTAACCTTAGATCGTAGAAGTACGAGTTACAGAATAAGCTCTTTCGCTCTCGTATGTCAGAGGGTACATCTGTCGAGCACCATGTGTCACAGATGATTGCTGACATCGAACAGCTTGGTCAGCTAGGCATAACCTTTAAGGCTGAGACTTCCATATATTTGATCTTACAGTCTCTTCTTGAAAGCTGGAGCGGGTTCATCATGAAATACAATATGATGAACCAAGAAAAGACTCTTGGAGAGTTGATGGCAATGTTGAAAGAGGCAGAAAATGAGCTTTTAAAGGGCAAGAAGCGCGAGGCGCACTTCGCTTTGACATCTCAGAATGCCAAGGCTTGGCCGAAGGCTTCTGGAGGTGTGAAGAAGAAGAATAAGAGAAAGGGCAAGGCCAAATCATCAAAGTCTTCTGGGAAGGAAAAAGATAAATCCCAAGATGTCTGCCTACAATGTCGCAAATGGGGTCACTGGAAACGAGGCTGCTGTGAGTACAAGGCGCACATAAAGGAAGTGAAGGCGGGCAAGGTATCGGCTTCAGGTATGTTTGTTATTGAAATAAACATGTCTACTTCTAGTTTTAAAAATTGGATTTTTTATTCTGGTTGTGGTACTCATATATGTACTGATGTGCAAGATCTGCAGATTAGTAGGAGACTGGCTTCAAGAGATATCGACCTCCGAGTTGGAAATGGGACTAGAGCCGCCGTTTTGGCTGTTGGGACCTACATTTTGGAACTGCCATCGGGCCATGTACTTACTTTATCAGACTGTTATTATGTACCTAGTTTGACTAGAAAAATTATATATGTATCTTGTTTAACCAAATGTGGGTATAATTTTGTATTCAGAAACACCGGAGGTGTTTTTTCTATAAAAATGATTTTGAGATATGTAGTGCTGATGTTAATAATGGTCTTTATATTTTGAATATAAATCAATCTCAAACATATATCATGACAAACAAAAGGCTTAAATTAAGTAACAAAGATGAAACTCATATGTGGCATTATCGTCAGGGACACATAAATAAGACTCGTATATCCACACTTTCGAAGAGTGGATACTTGGACTAATTTTATCCAAATTCATATGACGTCTGCGAATCTTGTTTATTAGGTAAAATGCCTAAAACGCCTTTTAGCGGTAAAAGTGCACGTGCCACCGAACTGTTAGTCATTGTTCATAGTGACGTATGTGGGCATATGTCTAGCCAGGCTAGAGGTGGATATTAATACTTCATAACCTTTATGGATGATGCATCACGTTATGATTATGTGTATCTTATGAGACACAAGTCAGAAACTTTTGAGAAATTCAAAGAGTTTTGACACGAAGTAGAAAAAAAGACCGGTAAAAGTATTAAAACATTACGGTCGGACCATGGTGGAGAATACCTAAGCAATGAGTTTCTAGATTACTTGAAAGAGTATGGTATTCTTTCACAGTGGACTCCTCCCGGAACACCTAAATTAAACAGTGTGTCCAAACGGAGAAATCGAACTTTATTGGACATGGTAAGGTCTATCATGAGTCGCACTGAGCTACCAATTTCCTTATGGGGATATGCATTGAACATTGCAATACTTATTTTGAATAAGGTTCCGTCAAAGTCTGTTCAACAGACTCCATATGAAATATGGACATGAAAGAAACCAGGTTTCTCATTTTTGAAGATTTGGGGATGCTGGGCATACGTAAAATGTTTGGATGGTACCAAACTAGAACCCAAATCGGGTAAGTGCCTACTTGTATTTTGTCCTAGGGAAACCAAAGGATATTACTTCTACCACCCACAAGAGAACAAGGTATTTGTTGCTCTACATTGGGGTTTTTCTCGAAAATGAATTCCTAAATGCAGTGGTAAGTGGGAGGAAAGTAGAAATCGATGAAAATCAGAGTGATACTGTTCCTAGCACCGATTTCTTAACGGAACACAGTGTTCATCAGGGAAGAAACCGTACCACAATCTTCTAATACACAAGAACCGCGTAGATCGGAGAGAGTCATAAAACAACCTGAGAGGTATGGGTTTCTGATCTCACCTCACGTAGATATTAATCTTATTGAGGATAATGAGCCGGCTACGTATGAGGAAGCGATACAAGGTATCGACTCAGCTTTATGGCAAGAGGCCATGAAGTCCGAAATGGATTCCATGTATACCAACCAAGTTTGGACACTGGTTGATCCACCAGAAGGCGTAAAGCCTATTGGTTGTAAATGAGTCTTCAAGCAGAAGACGAACATGGATGAAAACATACAAACGTACAAAGCTAGGCTTGTAGCGAAAGGGTATCGTCAACGACATAGTGTCGACTATGATGAAACTTTTTCACCTATTGCCATGATTAAATCCATTCGGATAATGCTTACTATTGCTGCATATTTTGATTATGAAATATGGAAAATGGACGTCAAAACCGCTTTCTTTAATGGAAACCTTTTGGAGGATGTTTACATGTAACAGCATGACAGATTTTTCGTACCAAAACATGCAAACAAGGTTTACAAGTTAAATCGATCCATTTATGGATTGAAGCAAGCATCGCGTTCTTGGAACCAATCTTTTGATGAGATCATAAAAGAATATGATTTCGTTCAAAACGAAGATGATCCTTGTGTATATAAGAAGGTTAGTGGGAGCGCACTGAAATTCATTGTCCTTTACGTAGATCATGTATTGCTTTTTGGCAATGAAATTCCCATGCTACAATCGGTGAAAGCTTGGCTTTCATTAAAATTCTCCATGAAAGATCTGTGAGAAGCAGCTTTTATTCTTGGAATAAGGATCTACCGAGATAGATATAGGAAGCTGCTTGGATTCTCACAGAGCTCGTATATTGACAAAGTGTTGAAGAGATTCAACATGGATCATTCTAAGAGGGAACTGTTGCCAGTGTCACATGGCGTCTCTCTATATAAGGACATGTGTCCTAAACCTCAAGATGAGAGAGACAACATGAGTCGGATCATGTTCGCTTCTGCAGTCGGATCGATCATGTATGCTATGATATGTACGCGACATGATGTCTCATATGCTTTGAGCATATGTAGTCGCTATCAGGCCGATCCAGGTGATGGTCACGGGGTTGCGGTTAAGAACATCCTTAAGTATCTAAGACGAACTAAGGTTGCTTTCTTAATCTATGCAGATGGAGAACTTGAGGTAACTGGGTTTACCAATGTAAGTTTCCAAACCGATAAAGACGACTGTAAGTCACAATCCGGGTACATATTTTATTTAAACAATGGAGCAGTGAGTTGGAAATCTTCTAAGCAAGAGACTGTTGCCGATTCAACAACAGAAGCAGAATATATCGCTGCAGCTGAGGCAGCAAAATAGGCAGTTTGGATCCGTAAATTCATAATTGGATTATGAGTAGTTCCGTTAACAGCTGAGCCCGTTCCTTTATATTGTGACAATAACAGGGCTATAGCGCAGGCTAAGGAACCGCAGTCTCATCAACGATCCAAGCATGTACTTCGACGTTTCAATCTGATTCGTGAGATCATACATCATGACGATGTGAAGATCGAGAAGGTCGCATCAGATGACAACATTGCGGATCCGCTGACGAAGGCTATTTCTCAACAAAGGTTTGAGCGACATGTACATAGTTCAGGTGTTAGATACTTGAGTGATTGGCTATAGGCCAAGTGAGAGATTTTTGGACAATTATGACCCATAGCATCACTATTTGTAAAATACATTGTGGTTTATGAACAAATTAACTATGTGACAAAGGAAACTGTTATTTTATCATTTTGTAATTAGATTACTTGCATATATAAATGATAAAAGTCCTTATGATTAGTTCCAGATTAATAAGATATGAGACAGTATTAATCCACGTAAGGTTTAATCATTAAATATCCCTAGTCGTAGTATTATCGAGACTGGACATCGATAATACGGAATAGACTAGTATTGCACTTGTGCGCGTTATGGAAGCTTAACAGCATAGTTATCATATATTTAAGTATTGGATACTTATGCAAGTGTGATAGGAGGTTGTGTTTTCCGATGGTATGGAAACATCTTCGCTCTGGATAGACCCATCGGAATCCCATTGGTAGTATGACTATGTGTCTATGGGAATCCGAATCAGGGTAGGTGTATTTGGTCTTAACCTGAGACTTGCATCGCTAATACTTGCGATAATCAGTACGCTTTGGTTTTGGTCGTCCGGGGCTTTAACAGGTTATGTGTACGCCTCTTCTGGGTTTATTGAGAATCTTAGTGTATTGGGTGTGATGTCAAGATGGAAGTATCACATCAGTCATATGGAGATGATGATCATGCATGGATACAAAACTGGTACTCTAATATGTTGCAACTATCAAGATAATATGATAAGGTCATGATTATCCGATTAAGAGACTAGTTGCTAGTGATCCGATATATGCTTCGTACGGGGTATACACAATTCCAACCCCAGGCCTAGCATGTGACATCCGATACTAGATCATAATACGCAATACTTAATATACTACGCTTGATAAAGATTGTGTATTCCTTAAAAGAATATTTCTGGAGAATTGGGTAGGCACGGTGCTTTGCTAGAAGCCAACCATGTCTTGTAAATCGGTAAGAATGTGGTACGGGGTACGCACATGTTCGGATAGTCCGAAGACTGAATTTACTGCCAACATATCCAGGAATCTCATGGGTCGCTTCCCAAAGATTCACCGATGACATTTGACTCGAACATAATTAATCTAGGATTAATTATGACAGAGAGAAAATTAATCTATGATTAATTGTGGCAAGAATTTATCTGGGATAAAATTCAAATAATAGAGAGAAAATGATTAATTTGGAATTAATCGATTAAATAATATATCAGATATATTAATTGAAATTAGATTTCAATGCGGAATTAAAATTAGATTTTAATTCGGGCGAACGAATTAATTTAGAATTAATTCGTAAGCAACTTTAATAATAATTTTGCTAGGCAAAATTATTTAATTAAATTGGATTTAATTATGTCGTAACGGAAAATTCGTTTATTTCGGAATTGAACGAACCCGGGCCTGAGCGAAGTTGCGTGTTGGATTAGCCGACTTAAATTCAGAATTTAAAAATGGTGGGACCCACTTGACTTACATCACAAGTTTGACTAGTGATGAAAGTTGTTATTTGGTTAAGTGAAGACTTGGTTTAACTTGTAAAATACTCTAACCAAATCCAGCACTCTTTATTATTTTATTTTGAAATTAAAACCATATACCAACTCTTGGATGTTGACTTTGGTATTAGATTTTGAAATCAAAAATTAACAAAACACAAAACCTCTCATTTTCTCTCAAATGCCGTGAGCCTAGGGCTTTTTGTTCTTGATTTTTGCTTCAAAAATATTCATTGCTAGCACATAAGGAGTCAAGATTAAGCTTAAAGTTTACAAATTGGATTTGTTAACTTAAAGGTTATTATTATTTAATTAGATTAAAAAATGACCAAATGACTAAATTGCCATTCTTTCTCACCCTAAGTCGATTTTGGCCTTGTATTTAAAGTGGAAAATTTTGTTTTCTTCATTAATTCACCTCCATGGCCGAACCTAGTCAACATAAAAGCTCCCAAAAGTTTCTTGAAGAATCAAAGAAGAAAGTGAAGAAAATCAAGAAAATGTTTAAGGAATTTAGGAGATTTGGAGGTAATATTTATAACTCTTAAACTTAGAAAACTTGTTTCTTGTTCTCGAATATCTAGAATAGTTCTAGGGTTTCTTCATTTCTTAGATTTTGGGGCTTTTTGATTTGGAGGATGGATTTGGAGGCTAGATGTATGTGTGAAGTTAGATTAGATAATATTATTGTAATATTAGTTCAATTTTGTCATTTGATGACTTGTTGCCATTCCAGAGTATTATGACCACTCTTTTAACTCCTAGAATTATTCTTGGGTTCTTCATTTGTGGTGACTTTGGATGGTATAACAATTAATATGATTAATGTTGAGAAAATTTGATTTAAAGCATGAAAAATGATATTTTTGCTACAAAAACCAGATCTGGAAATTCTGTGTTTTTGGTGATGAAAAGTATGTTGTATAAATGTATTGGATGTATTTTGGGCATTGGAACAATTGCCAGAAATTATTTCGGAGTTGAAATATGCGAAAACGATGAAAAACGGCATTATCGGGTGAGTTTCGGGGTTACCGGGTGTCTGCTATCCAAATAGTGAATTGGCCACTGTTTGGGCATCTTATGAACTGCCCATGCACCATTGGAGCTGACCTAGGCAGCCCCCATGTATGTTGGTTGGTCGGTTCGGATAAAAACGCATTTTATACCATTTTGCGGAAAAAGGTTTTCGTAAAAGTTTCGCGATATTTCTTAACTATTTATGTCTTTATTTGATATCGAATAAATATGTTTAGGTGAAATATGAATAAATTATTCATATTGGATATTGAATAATTTATTCGGTAATTTAAAAAGTTTTAAAATTACGATTTCACCTGAACCACGAGCTTCCGATGGTCTAATCCTTCATCTATTACGTTTTTCATGCTTGATATATGATATATAATCCAATTTTGTTTTTGCACATGCATATAATTTAGATGTTTCTTGACTTTTAGTTCTACGCTAACGGGAAACGTGACAGAAATTTAATGGTTATGTTAAGTTATATTTTATAAGGTAGAATTGAATTGTTTAGAAATTGATCTAGATTATATTCTGCATTTGATGTAGAGTAATGATTTCTTGAGGAATATCCCCGCTTAAATAAGATAGTAAAGTGACATGTATTGGATGTATGTTTCTTGGTCCGTCTTATCAATACGGTTTATTTGTATCTTTCTATGGCTGTATCTGAGAAAGTGCCAACGCAGTGAGGGTGGAGTTGATAGAATTTTATCCATGCTGGATGTATATTTGATACTAGACAAATTCAAGTGAAAGTGGAAATCCTGAACGTGCCAAATCTGTCAGGACTACATCGGTAGCTTGAGTTTGTCATTGGCAGTGAAGCCTTGATACGCCTCATTGTGAACATGCCAAAACTGTCATAACGAGAAACGGTCATGACCAAAATCAAAGTCACAGTGAGTGTGATTGACAATGAGTTGTCTACCTAATGAATATACGTAGGCGAGATCGTGCCAAAGTTGTGAGTTGAAATATATTCATGGGGTCCACTTCTCACTATGGAATTCAATTTAATTATTTAATTTCCATTTTCCGTTGGGGATTACGGTATTACGTAAAGTAGTGGGAGACACTGCTGGGTTAACAATCCATAACTAAAGTAGTGTGTAATATTATGGAAATTGTCGCTTGTTTGTTTTCCTTTATTCTATATTGTTAATAGAATTAAACTTCTAATCCACTACATGCATATTATTTGAATATGTTTTCTGACTTCACTTATGGTTGCGAATTTCTAGAATAGGTTCTAGAATGTTAGTAGACTTGGATATTGTTAGATTAGTCTAAACCATCGGGAACTGTTGTTCCGATTTTCTTAAAAATTAAGATGGTTAGTGACTTAGTTGCTAAGTCACGACATGTAATCTAAATAGATATCTGTTTTAGGATATAATTATCTAGCGAGAATAGTTTCTTGTGCGGTAATAATTGACGTGAATTAGTTCATGTCTCGATATTCTTGACTGACATTAAGAAAACTCCATTAGGTATTTGTTTATCTTATAATGACGTTTCTTGGCTTTAGTGACTTTTAGAAGTCACGTGTTTGACACAGTTTGCTAATCAATTACTTACAACTGTTGTGAATAATTGAAGGCAAATTATAAAGCTGAAAAAAGTAGATGTGTATAGTTGTGTGTAGAGAATACGATAATCACAATACGACAACTGTAGGTATTGGATACTAGATCTCCCATCTAGTTATTTGAAATAATGTTTAATAATTGTTTTGATATTTGATATCAGAACTTGCGACTATTGGATAGTTACTTGTTCTTTATAAATAATTGTTACATATTTTAATATAACTAGTAGTGTCATTGATAAAGAGATAAACATTAAGAAAAATACTCGGTTAACTAGATAACTTATAACATTGCTTTATGAGATTTTATCACATAAGCATTAGATGCTTATTTCGTATGGTAAAGGATGGTCTGATACAAGATCACACCATATATCATTATCCATTTAATGAATATTGTATTCAGGATGTGATTAAATCTCATTTAACCAATGTTCATTATTGGACCACAGATTTATTAAACTAATGCATTGGATGTATATATTTTAATGAATTAGAAATGCTTTGGATATTTTTCTTTACTTCATAACTTAGTTAATGAGTTGTCATGACTTAGTTACGTGTTTATAAGAGTATATATATTGAACATCTTCAATGGTTCGAGAACTTTAAATATGTTTCTGATGAAACGCGGATAGAATATTTTGAATGGTTCAAAGATATTCTATTTGAAGTGTTGAAAACTATAATTTTAAAATTCATCGTGAGTCTTTGAATTGTTCAAGGATGTTTGATATAATCAAACATATGAATTTATGGCAATTAGTTCTAAAGTTATTTAATGAATGTGATTCTTACTCAATATTATTCTTCTACGATTCCATAGTGATGGAATTGATCAGTGGGAGAAATCGAATCTTATATGATCTGATTCGTTTGATATTGAGTGTTACCGAATTAGTTTTCAATAAAGGTTCCTTTAGTATCTACAGTTACGTATATATGATATGTATACATAGAAAATTCGAATCTTAAAATATTTGATATTTGAATCTTTCTTTTGTATAATGATTATATAAATAAAAGTGCTTGCGCCTTGGAGATACAAGTAAAGTTTATCTTTAATTCTATTTAATAGAATACTGTATTCTATTTTATAGAATATCTTTTCTACGATCCCGAGTAATAAAATTGTTTTATTACTTGGTGTGTAACATCAGATGTTGACAATTGTAGAAAAAGACTTGACTTATTGAAGTCAAATGTGAGAGTGATAAACTATAATGGAACTACATAATTAATAAGATGAAAAGACTCTAAGATATCTTCCATATAAGTCCAATGAGATGTCAGAATCATTTACAAAGTATTTGATACTTAATGATTCTGCTTGTTTTCTTATTGGACAAAATTATCCTATAATTTATAGTGGGAGCGATATTTGATATCGGTTTCGGATACAAATATCGTGTGCACACGCAGTTTAGTAATAAGGATGACATATGCCCTTAATGTTTGGGTTTGTGCTCAAAGTGCCAATTCAGATCGTATTTATGTCCGATTATGAATATGAACAATTATTTTTTCCATAATATTACTTACTTAATGGTAGCACCTCTTGTTTTTATATACATATTCGATCTAATTATGATTAGATTGAAACTAAATATTATTTAATGATATGTATATATTAGACAAAGACCATATGATTTACAATGTAGTGCGCAGTTACAACGAAGTTTGTAATTGACATTGGGAAGCATCACTACAAGTTATATTTTCTCAAATAAAGTTCTTGGTCAAGATTTACTGACACGGGTCAGTTAGTAAAATCCGCTGAGACCAGTACATGTCGTATATTGTGACTTGGTCTGATGGTTTATCCCAATGAACTATGAGTCTCGGGAGACTCGTATAGATATGTAGGTGTTTATTTGATAAACACTGAATGACTCACTGAAGATTTCCTAATAGATGGTACACCAATGTCAATATGAATATTCTCAAGTTGAGCGAGCATAGTGGTCATTCGACTTGAGATATCACAGTGGATATATGAGTTATCCTCCATACTTTGATGGCAGTCACGTCACCGATCTATTTAGATCAGACCTCCGTCTGTTCGTTGGGTGTGGATTGATGCTCATGATATCCAGTGTGTATCAAGATAGAATCTGTCAGTCCTGTATAGAGGGTATAAATATCCTACACGTGTTTGCGATCTAGTAAATCCATGGTCGTGGTATAACTTCGGAAGCGAGTTCCGAGTGTTATTTAAAGATCGTAAATTTGAAAGTCGAATATATTATACCATAAGATCCCAGGTATAATATGGTTAGCCTGTGATGGCGGGATTATACGTATGCAATGACCTCGACTTGCATAGTTTAGCGAGATTATCTATGGTCGTCATAATTCATGAGTGGGTGAATTATGGACACGAAATTAGAATTCATGAACGATAAACCTAAACTTAGAGAGTCCAACAATATGAAGTGCACTCGTTGAGAACTTGGGCAACACGTTATGAATAATATAGATTATTCATAATACTTCACCTGATTAAATGAGTTAATTGAGTCGTTTAAATGGTTAAACGAAAATACATGCATTAGAGGCATTTTAGTCAATTGATAATTAATGTGTATTTGTATTTGATATAAAATTTGATTTGATACATATTAATTATTTGTCAAATGATATTTTGACACATGCCATTAATATATGTATTTGTTATTTAATTTAAATAAAAATACATATATAATAATAATCGCATTATTAATTAATTATATGTTTAAATGTTAAATATCTAGATAATTAAATTATTTCAATATTACATAATTGTTATGCAATATGTTTGATTATTATTGGTTACACGTGGTATGGTTTTATTAAGTTTAAAGTTTACAAATTGGATTTGTTAACTTAAAGGTTATTATTATTTAATTAGATTAAAAAATAACCAAATGACCAAATTGCCCTTCTTTATCACTCTATGTCGATTTTGGCCTTGTATTTAAAGTGGAAAATTTTGTTTTATTCATTCATTCACCTCGATGGCTGAACCTAATCTCCATAAAAGCTCCCAAAATTTTCTTGAAGAATCAAGGAAGAAAGTGAAGAAAATCAAGAAAAAGTTTAAGGAATTTAGGAGATTGAGATAATATTCATAACTCTTAAACTTAGAAAACTTGTTTCTTGTTCTTGAATATCTAGAACAGTTCTAGGGTTTCTTGCTTTCTTAGATTTTGGGGCTTTTAGATTTGGAGGATGGATTTGGAGGCTAGATGCATGTGTGAAGTTAGATTGGATAATATTATTGTAATATTAGTTCAATTTTATCATTTGATGACTTCTTGTCATTCTAGAGTGTTATTACCACTCTTGTAACTCCTAGAATTGTTCTTGGATTCTTCATTTTTGGTGACTTTGGATGGTGTAATAATTAATATGATTAATGTTGAGAAAATAAAATTTAAAGCATGAAAAATGTTATTTTTGTTACAAAAACCAGATCTAGAAATTCTATATTTTTGGTGATGAAAAGTATGTTGTATAATTATATTGGTGTGTTTTGGGCATTGGAACAATTGTCGGAAATTATTTCGGAGTTGAAATATGCGAAAACGATGAAAAACGACATTACCGGGTGAGTTTCGGATTTAACAGGTGTCTGCTGTCCAAACAGTGAATTGCCCACTGTTTGGGTAGCCCATGAACTGCCCAAGCACCATTGGAGCTGACCTGGGCAGCCCCAATTGTTGGAGTTGGTGCTCGGCGCGTCAAATTTTGTTGTATTTATTGTAAATACATTGTACATTATATTTTATTATGAATAAAATTAAGTAATTTTCATCAATATAATCTTTTATATGGTAAATGCATAAAAGACCTTAGAATGAATGGTTGTGACATAATTATGAAAGCGCCGCAATTGTTACTGAGAAACGTCACAATATAATTCATTCTTAAAATATTCCTGGTCAAGGATTACATAGCTGGTCGGTTAGTAAACCAGTGAGTCCGGTACGTGTCGTATATTAGAATTTTTCTAATGGTTTATCTGAGTAAACCATGAGTCTTGGGAGACTCATATAGACACGTAGGTATTTATTGGATAAATACTGAACGACTCATTCGAAGATTCCTGATAGATGGTACACCAACGTCAATAGGAATCTTTACGAGTCGAATAACATATTAGCTCATTTGACTTGTGATACCACTGTGAATATGTGAGATATCCTCCATGACAGTCACATCAACAATCTTTTAAGATCAGACCTCCACCTGTTCGTTGGGTATGGACTGATACTCACGATATCTTGTGATGTATCTAGAGAGGATTTGTCAGTCCCGTGTACGAGATTTAGGTGTCCAATTTATGATTCTCTGAAATCCTTGGCCGAGGTATGATTCGGAAACGAGTTCTGAATATTTATTGAAGAATCATAATTTTGCCGCGACACATGAATTGTTCATAGCGAAGATTTGACGTTTAATCTATATCTCCGGAACAATTCGGATAACCTATGACATATGGATTATATATATATATGCAATGACTTCGACTTGGATGGTTCAACTCGATTATCTGTGGTCCTCGTAATTTATGAGTGGATGAATTACGGACATGGAAATGGTTTCAATGACAGATAAACTTGATCCTAGAGAGTCACACAATATAAAGTGTACTCGTTGAGCACTTGGGCAATTAATTGTGGATAATTCGGATTATTCATAATATACACATGAGTATTAAATAATGTGTATTTGTACATGATACATAATTTAGATTAGATACACATTATTGACCTATTGGTTTTTGACACTTGTTTATTATTATTATTATTAATTAATTAATTATTAATAAAAATAAAATTGGAAGAATATTCTTGGAATATTTTTCCATGTATTTATTTTGTCATTTTGTTAATAATTAAATGAATTAATTAATTTGTTAATTAATTTATTTTGATTAAAGAATATTACTTGAATATTCTTTAATTTTGCAAAATTTTTATTTGTCAAACCATGTGTATTTGACACATGGATTTTTAATTAAAAAAAATCAAAAAAAATCAATTTTGGATTAGATCAAAATGGTGTCAATTTTTTGGCCACAAAAATTGTTAATTTTTGTTAAAAGAAATTGGCAAGAAATTCGGCCATTAGGGTTCATTTACTATAAATGAAAACCTGTTTTCATTTTACAAGTTTGAACCATTCTCATGTGTTGAGAAAAAAAGGAAAAAAAAAGGGGTTAGGGTTTGAAAATTAAACAAACAACACCAAAGAAGAAGAAATTAAGAAAAGTGGAGCTTGAAATTAATGTAATTAAAAGTTCCTAATTTCTAATTTCTAATTTTTGTTTCTAAAGCATGAGAATATGTATTAGATATGTATTTTGCATGACTTATATAAATATATATATATATATATTGGATATGTATATGGATAAAAATTTTTTGTGTTGATTGGTTAATAACCTTAATAGTTTTCCTTATAAGCATGTGTAATTAGATTAATTAGTGATTTAATCTTCAAAAAAATTTAAAATTGTCATTCTAGAGTGATTTTACCACTCTAAGGTTGCCTAGAATTGTTCTTGGGACTTTGTATTGTGGTGATTAAATTTGGTGTAAATGAATTGGATTAATTTAGTGATTAAATTGAATTTTGACATGAAAAATGGATAAATAAGTTTCTGAATCAGATCTGATTTGAGTACCTAAAACAGAATATTTTTCACGGAAAAGTATGTTATTTGGATGATTTTGGATGTGTATTGGGTCGTGGATTTATTCCGAAAATTGTTCCGAGGAGAAAACGCGAGAAAATGGTGAAATTCGCATCGAAACGGGCTCCACGCGTGCTGACTGTGCACCCAGCGAACTGGGCACTGTTCAGGCAGCCCAAGGGCTGACCGAACACTGCTCGAGTGACCGGGTTGCCCTGGCTCGGCTGTTGGTCAACCGATTTGACCGTTTGCCCGTTACGCGTATTATTTGTCGAAAAGTATTTTCGTAAAATAATTCGTCGTGCAACGAAATGTATTATGTTATTAAATGTTAATAAATAATATATATAAACTTATTTGGGTGACTTATAAATATTTGATATTTATTAATTTGCTCGGAAACTTTTAAAATATTTAAAAACCATTTTCGCCCTCCGCCGCGAGCTTCCGCTGTGTCAACCCCAACAAAATGGTATCAGAGCGTCTGATCCCACATCCAAAATAATTTTTTATGCCTTAAATATTTGATATTTAATTCAATTTATTTTACACATGCTTGAGAATTAATCGATTGTATTAATTAGTTTGGTTGTTTGACCATGTTTGTTAAAATCCCTATAATAAGGCTTTATGTTTTATTTGTGTACTGTACACTAATGGGTCTGTCTCGTCAATACGGATATAAATATTTTTCTTGATACCGTGGTTGTATCTGCCAAAGTAGTGCGGCTATGGTTGATGGAAATTTGTTTATATCGGTAAAACTTGTTTGATAAGAAGCAAATTCGAGCGAACGTGCATACCAATAGATGCCAAAGTAGTGAGGTGATGAATTATTACCTTGGATATGTACATTGACGAGTATTACCTTGAATATGCCCATCCAATAGATGCCAAAGCAGTGAGGGTCAGAAATGGTTCAGGACCTATTTAAAGAGTCATATTAGATGTGATTGGTAATTGTTTCCTACTTTCAAATATATTTGGGCACAATGTGCCAAAGCTGTGTGTTCAAATATATTTGTGAGGTCTACTTCCTGCTATAGAATTTAATTTAATTATTGAATTCTCGTATTTTGTTTAGGGATTATCAATTTATGTAAATTAGTGAGAGGGCATCCTTATATTTAAAATCCATGATTTGTTGGATGTTTTCTGATATTGATGAAATTACTTTTATCTGCTAACTCTTGTTTCTTTTGTAATGTTTGTGATGGCAGCTACTACGTTCACTAATCAATTTGCTCGTGTCCTGGACGCGAACAAATTGACTGGTCTTGAGAATTTTAGTGAATTGTAATTGGGTCTAAAGATTGTCTTAAGGTCCGAGAAGTTGGGTTATGTGCTGGATAATCCAGTGCCGCTGGATATTGCACCAGAGTCATTACCTGAAGAGAGGGAGGTATTTGAGAAATGGAAGGATGATGATTTGAAAGTCAAGTGACTGATTCTCTATTCTATGTCTCATGATCTAAAGAGGCAATATGCTGATATGCCTGACTCTTATAGTATTATAACTCAACTTTGGGAGATATTTTTAAACCAGGAACAGACCCTGATATATAGAATTTCTGTTGAATTTTTCCACGGTCGTTTGTCTGATGGCAAGCTTGTGAGTCCACATGTCCTGCACATGATGGATCTTATGGAGCAGCTTCGAAAGTATGACTTTCAGTTGAATGAGACTTTGGGCTGGAATTTGATTCTTGGCTCACTCCCACCGGCATATTCCCAATTCATTATGAACTTCAACATGCATGGTATTCAATGTTCCTACAGTAGGTTGCATATGATGCTTCAGACTGCAGATGAAGACATCAAGAAGGGTGTGCCGACACTCATCTCAATGTCATATTTTCCTAGTTCTTCTTCTTCTTCTCATTCTACGAGATCAGGCAAAAAGAAGAAAAAAAAAACAAAGAAGACTGGCTCTGGTGTTCCCCTAAAGGAAAGGTTGAAAACCAGGCAAGTCGAAGAAAAAGAAAGCAGTTGAGGACAAGTGCCACCATTGTGGAAAGATTGGACATTGGAGATGTAATTGTCCAGACTACATAGCTTCCGTCAGACGGGAGAAAGCCGCCGCATCAGGTATGTTTATTTTCCCTATCATTGATATCTCTTTGGCTTGTGAAACCATTAGTTCTAGATGGGTTTTAGATTCTGCTAGTCCGACTCACATCTGCAATTCGTTGAAGGGCTTAGGGTCAGTAGGATGCTTAATCTAAGCGAGATACAGCTGCATTTTGGGAATGAAGATTCTTTATCTACAGTAGCCGTTGGCGAATACGAGATTCATTTATCCAGAGGCAGCATCATTTTGACAGATTTTGTTTTTGTGCCTGGTTGTGTAGCTAATATTATCTCCCTGTTTGTCTTATATACAAAATGATATCATGTACATATTAAGAATCGTTCTATGTATATATGATATGAATGATGTTTTGTTACACAAATGTTCAAATTCGCAATGTCGTTATATATTGCATGCCATTAGAGATTTTTATGAAATCAGGGATAATAAACGTAAAAAATAACTGATATTGAATTGTGGCATATGCGGTTAGGTCATATAGGTGTACGACGCCTAACCCAGTTGGTTAAGAATTGTTTGATTAAGAATATAACCATACAATCTTTTCCAACTTGCGAATCTTGTATTCAGGGTAAAATGACCAAAGCCCTATTTACTGGTGTTGGACATCTAGCCACTGACTTATTGGAGCTCGTACATAGTGATGTATGTGGTCCTATAAGTTACACTGCTCATAATGGTTTTCTTATTTCGTAACATTTACTGATGATTTGTCACGATATGGTTATGTTTATTTGATGAAACATAAATCAGAAACCTTTGAAAAGTTCAAATAATTTCGAAACGAAATAGAAAAATAAACCGGTAAATTCATCAAATGCCTTCGATCAGATCGAGGTGGTGATATATGAGTAGTGAATTCACCGAGTATCTTAAAGAGAATGTGATTCTCGCTCAATATACTCCTTCGGGTACTCCACATCATAATGGAATATCTGAACGGAGAAATCAGACTTTATTGTATATGTCCGATATATGTTGAGTTTTGCCGATCTACATTACTTTTTTTGGGGGTATGCTCTTCTAACTATTGCACATCTGCTGAATAGGGTTCCTTCTAAAGCTGTTCCCACTACTCCATATGAGATATGGGTTGGTAGGAAACCGAACCTTA
Source organism: Zanthoxylum bungeanum (assembly GCA_019454045.1). Taxonomy (NCBI): domain Eukaryota; kingdom Viridiplantae; phylum Streptophyta; class Magnoliopsida; order Sapindales; family Rutaceae; genus Zanthoxylum; species Zanthoxylum bungeanum. The sequence continues at coordinate 174,705 of SKCR01025258.1, forward strand.
ATTATATTAGGGTCCTGCATACATCAAGGTGACACAACAGGATAAACTTTTGTCTATAGGGCGAAAAGTTAGGTTTGTTGGATATCCTTCGAATTCCAAAGGAATCAATTCTATGAACCCGAGCATCGAAATGTGTTCGTAGCTCGTTTTGCCAGATTTCTTGAAGAAGAATTCTTGGCAGAAGGTGGTAATCATAAAAGGTTTGAACTTGATGAAGTCCAACCTATAGATGACAAACCGATAGAGGACTCACAGGTTCAGACAGAAGCAGAACCTTATAGTTCCACTCTCCATAGGTCTACTAGGATATCGAGACCTCCTGAGCGATTGTATTTGATATAAGAAAAGATTCTCGATATGCTTCTCGTGGAGGAGACTGATCCGTATACCTATAGAGAAACAATGTTAGAGATTGATTCTTCTAAATGGCAGGAAGCCATGAATTCCGAAAATGGACTCTATGTATCAGAATCAAGTATGGGACGTGGTTCCGCTTCCTGAGCGAATTGTTCCCATAGGTTGTAAATGGGTTTACAAAAGGAAGCGCAAATTGATGGGAAGATTGAAACCTTCAAAGCCCGACTGGTTGCTAAAGGTTACACTCAAAGGCCAAGTGTGGACTATGATGAAACCTTTTCACCGGTAGTGATGCTAAAGTATATTAGAATTCTATTGGCTATCAGTGCTTACCATGACTATGATATTTGGCAAATGGATGTCAAAACAGCTTTTCTTAATGGATTTCTTGATGAAGAAATCTATATGGAAGAGCCGGAGGGTTTTATCTCCAGCCAAAATTCTGGCATGGTTTGTAAGCTTAAGAAGTCCGTTTATGGGCTTAAAAAAGCTTCACGGAGTTGGAATCTTCATTTTGATGAGGTAATCAGATTGTCTGGTTTTCTCAAAAAACTAAGAAGAACCTTGTGTTTATAAGAAGGTTAATAGGAGTATGATCGTGTTCTTAGTGCTTTATGTTGACGACATTCTGATCATTGGAAATGATCTTGGAATGATGCAGGGTGTTAAAGCATACCTCTGTAAAACCTTCTCCATGAAAGACTTGGGTGGAACTTCCTATATACTTGGTATAAAACTCTATAGGGATTGAGAAAGGAAGCTGATTGGGTTATCCCAATCTTCGTACATAGATAAGATCCTAGAAAGGTATAACTTTATCAATTGTAAAATTACTAATATACCTTTTCGACATGGCATTTATCTTTAGAAGAAGATGTGTCCTCAGACGGAAGATGAAAATGCCAGAATGTCTAGTTAGCCTTATGCATCAAGCTTAGGAAGCATTATGTATGTCATGTTATATACGAAGCCTGATATTAGCCATGTAGTAAGCGTTACTAGCAGATATCAGTCGAATCCAGGTAACGACCATTGGATGGCCGTTAACTATATCCTGAAGTATCTGAAAGGTACTAAGGATAAGTTTCTTATCTATGGAGAAGGTAATTTACAGATAAGAGGATATAATGATTCTGACTTTAAGTCAGATCCTGATGATAGAAAGTCTACCTCAGGTTTTGTATTTACTCTTAATAATGCTATACTCAGTTGGAAATATTCCAAACAGGGATCAACAACTAATTTTACCATTGAGGCAGAATACATTGCGACATCAGATGCTGCAAAAGAAGCTGTATGGATTAGAAAATTTATCACTGAGTTGGGAGTTGTCCCAAGCATCGAGGATTCGATCCCGTTGTACTATGATAATAGTGGTGCCATTGCACAAGAAAAAGAACCCAAAGCGCATCGGAAATCGAAACATTTGGAGTGAAAGTACCACATTATTCGTGAGAACATCACTCGAGGAGATGTTGCAATATGCAAGATATCTCGACGACATAGCAGACCCGCTTACGAAGGCATTGCCTCCGAGACTATATGATAGACATGTAGAGGCAATGAGTATTAGATACCATCAAATTTGACACTAGAGCAAGTGAGAGAAAATGTTGGAGATGGTGCTCGGCGCGCCAAATTTTGTTGTATTTATTGTAAATACAATGTACATTATACTTTATTATGAATAAAATTAAGTAATTTTCATCAATATAATCTTTTATATGGTAAAGGCGTAAAAGTCCTTATAATGAATAGTTGTGACATAATTGCAAAAGCGCCGCAATTGTTACTGAGAAATGTCACAATATAATTCATTCTTAAAATGTTCCCGGTCAAGGTTTACATATTTGTTCGGTTAGTAAACCCGTGAGACCGATACATGTCGTATATTAGAATTGTTCTAATGATTTATCTCAGTAAACAATGAGTCTTGGGAGACTCATATAGACACGTAGGTATTTATTGGATAAATACTGAACGACTCATTCGAAGATTCATGATAGATGGTACACCAACTTCAATAGGAATCTTTAAGAGTCCAATAACATATTAGCTCATTTGACTTGTGATACCACTGTGGATATGTGAGATATCCTCCATACATTGATGACAGTCAAGTCAACGATCTTTTAAGATCAGACCTCCATCTGTTCGTTGGGTATTGACTGATACTCATGTTATACTGTGATGTATCCAAAGAGGATATGTCAACCCCGTGTACGGAATTTAGGTGTCCTATTGCACAATCATACCTCGATTATCTGTGGTCCTCATAATTTATGAGTGGATGAATTACAGATATGGAAATGGTTTCCAAGCCATTTAAACTTGAACCTAGAGTGTCCCACAATATAAAGTGTACTCGTTGAGCACTTGGGCAATTAATTATGGATAATTCAGATTATTCATAATATACACATGCGTATTAAATAATGTGTATTTGTATATGTTACATAATTTAGATTAGATTCACATTATTGACCTATTGGTTTTTGACACTTGTTTATTATTATTATTAATTAATTAATGGTTAATTAATTATTAATAATAATAAAATTGGAAGAATATTCTTGGAATATTTTTCCATGTTTTTATTTTGTCATTTTGTTAATAATTAAATGAATTAATTATTTTTTAATTAAATTATTTTAATTAAAGAATATTACATGAATATTCTTTAATTTGGAAAATTTTGATTTGCCAAACCATGTGTATTTGACACATGAATTTTTAATTAAAAAAAATCAAAATAAATTCAATTTTGGATTAGATCAAAATGGTGTCAATTTTATGGCCACAAAACTTGTTAATTTTTGATAAAAAAAAATTGGAAAGAAATTCGGCCATTAGGGTTCATTTACTATAAAGTGAAACTTGTTTTCATTTTACAAGTTTAAACCATTCTCATGTGTTGAGAAAAAAAGGAAAAAAATTGGTTAGGGTTTGAAAATTAAACAAACAACACCAAAGAAGAAGAAATTATGAAAAGTGGAGCTTGGAATTAAGGTAAATAAAAGTTCCTTATTCTAATTTCTTGTTTTTGTTTCTAAAGCATGAGAATATGTATTAGATATGTATTTTGGATGACTTAAATATATATATATTGGATATGTATATGGATCGAATTTTTTAGTGTTGATTGGATAATAACCTTAATAGTTTTCCTTATAAGTATGTGTAATTAGATTAATTAGGGAATTAATCTTAAGAAAAAATTAAAATTGTCATTCTATAATGATTTTACCACTCTAAGGTTGCCTAGAATTGTTCTTGGGACTTTGTACTGTGGTGATTAAATTCGGTGTAAATTAATTGGATTAATTTAGTGATTAAATTAAATATTGCATGAAAAATGGATAAATAAGTTTTTGGATCAGATCTGATTTGAGTACATAAAACATAATATTTTTCAAGGAAAAGTATTTTATTTGTATGATTTTGGTTGTGTATTGGGTCGTGGATTTTTTCCGAAAATTGTTCCTGGCGAAAACGCGAGATAACGGTGAAATTTGAGTCGAAACGGGCTCCACATGTGCCGCCTGTGAACCCATCAAACTGGGCATTGTTCGGGCAGCCCAAGGGCTGACCGAACACTGTCCGAGTGACCGGGTTGCCCTGGCTCGGCTGTTGGTCAACCGGTTTGACTGTTTGCCCGTTACGCGTATTATTTGTCGAAAAATATTTTCGGAAAATAATTCGTCGTGCAACGAAATGTATTATGTTATTGAATGTTAATGACTAATATATTTAAACTTATTTGCGTGAATTATAAATATTTGATATTTATTAATTTATTTGGAAAATTTTAAAATGTTTAAAAACCATTTTCGCCCTCCACCGCGAGCTTCTGCTGCGTCAACCCCAAGTCCCATGTGTGTTGGTTGGTCGGTTCGGACAAAAATACGTTTTATGTCATTTTACGGAAAACATTTTCGTAAAAGTTTCGCGATATTTCTTAACTATTTTTGTCGTTATTTGATATCGAATATATATATGTTTAGGTGAAATTTGAATAAATTATTCATATTGGATATTGAATAGTTTATTCAGTAATTTAAAAAGTTTTAGAATTACGATTTTACCCGAATCGCGAGCTTCTGCTGCACCCGCGCCAAAATCCCAACAATAACTAAGTACTTTGGGGACATGGTTTGGTGTGTAGCTGTGGACGTTTTACATATATATATGGAGTTCACCCATTATTGCAAGAAGTAGAGAAATATCTTCCTTAAGGGTTGATTTGGTACTTGAACGGTTAGAGCACTCAAGTCTTTCTATTACGAATAGAAAGATTAACATTCATAATGGTTATGAATAAATCGTTCATTAGAGAATCAATGGTACTTAAGATAAAAATAATTAGAGGGGTACAACATATATTATGACCGGGATCTAATTACGAGATACTCGTGAAGGGTTAATCCGTATGTAATGATTATATCGATGAACACCGACGTGGTTCAGCTTAATTTATCATTGTGCGGCAACATGAGAGAAGCTTCGAGTTTTTAGTGAAATAACGTGGAGTTAATAATTCAAAATACTTAATTAAGAGCTTAATTAATATTCCGGGATTATTGGAGCTCGGAACCATAGGTCGATTTGGTCCCCGTGCAAGCTCAATATACTATAGCAGATTAAATATAATTGGATAGTCCAATTATATACTCACATATGAAAATATTATTAATATGATTTGTAATATTATTTTGTCACACTTGAAACTATATGTTAAAATTTAATATATCATTTTAATAAATTTATGATATTTAAACACATGTTATTAAATTATATAAGATATAATTAAATAAAGGCTAAATTTGGAATTTCCAAATTTTGAAAACTCTTCTGAAGAGCTTAATACATGGCGCTCGTATTGACGAGCGGAGCCATTGACCATGATTATAGAAACTCATCTTAAGAGTTTCCTGCAGTTTAAAAGCAACTATGTTATGCACAAGTTGACTTTTAATTTGACCCAGCTGCTTAATGAGCTCACCCACTATGAGTCCACAATCCTCGTAAGCCCAGTGTTGAGGCAAATGTTGCCGAGTCTTCAAAATCTGTAAAGAATAAGAAGAATAGCACTTGGAAGGCTAAGGCTAAGCCCATGAAGAAGAAGAACAAGAAAGGCTCCAAGTATGAGAAGTCCAAGGGAAAGTGTTTCCATTGCAACAATAACGGGCATTGGAAAAAGAACTGTCTTAAATACCTTACCATGCAGAAAGAGAAGAAAGCTACAGGTAAATAGGATTTACTTGTTATCGAATCTCTATTAGTGGAGGATGATAAATCCTCATAGATTGTTGATTCTGGAGCCACTAACCATGTTTGTTTTTCTTTGCAGCTACTTGAGTCATGAAGGGACCTTGCTGAAGGTGACTACACTATGATGATCAAGACAGAGGATGCCGTTTCTATTGGGGTTTTAGAGGGAAGCTCCAGGTAAACGCAGCGGAACACGGAAAATCAAAATTTTCCGATTTCAATAATTTTTCTTGGACAACTAAAATAAACTAATTTATTTTAATTATTGAATACTTAAAAACTGAAATTTTCACCTAAAATCAGATTTTTCATTAATTACTGATTAGCCCCGAAACTTTACATTTTGATCATTTTAGTCCTAAATTGTCAAATATAATTTTAATTCATTCCAAATCAATCCCAAAATGATTTATACATGAAAATACAAGTTGCAACAAAAACTCAATTTTTTGTCAAATTGCAGAGAGGGTGCTCAACTTTCCAAGATTTGCACTTTAGTCTAAATTTGTTCAAAACAACTCAAGATCAAATCCAATCAACACCCAATTAATTGTATATCATATATACATCATTATTTAACATATATGTGAAAAGCCCAAAATTTGGAAATGGAAATGAACCCTAATTTCTCAAAATTGTCCAATCGACCAATTAACACCAAATTAAATAAATTCAACACTTTAATTGAATTTTTACTACACCAAACAAGTTTCACCACCATGAATAAACTCAAGAATAATTCTAGGTCATCAATGAGTGGCTTAGAAACTCTAGAATGGCAACATGATTATCAAATAATCAAAAGAATACTTAATAACTCTTTATAAGCTTTCTTTAATCAATATACGTGCTAACATCTTTCTACCAAGTTCCCAACCATTCAATTACATACATAAAAGAATAGAGAAAATTCTAAGCTACCCATGTTGAAGCCTAGAGTCATAGAAATAATTTCTAAGTTAAAGAAAGTCAGAAAAACTTACAAATTTCTCAGATTTTTCAAGCTTCTCCTTTACTTTTTGTTTTTCCTTTTTTCTCTCAAACTTTATTTGTATTTAATTTTAGTTACTTGAAATTAATGAAATAAAAAAGAAACAAAACATTTTATATTTTTCAAGCCTTGGCCGAAAATCAACAAGAAATGAAAGCTAAATATTTCAATTTATTTTTCAATAAATAGATGAAAAATGAATTAATAAATTTGTGGTAATAAATCATTAAACCATTTATGAAATCCACAAATGTTCCAATTAAATCAAGCCATTTAATCCAATCATTTTAGGCCATTTGCTTACTTTAATAAAGTAACTAGATATTTATTATTTAATTAATTTAATCATTTAACATTTAAATAATCAAATAATTAAATACAAATATCTTAAATATATGTATAATCAAAATACATATATTGGTTATATATGTCAAATATCACAATTTGATATTTAACAAATGACCGAAAGATCCCAATCACATGTATTTTCGTTTAACCGTTAAAAGACTTATAAATAATCAATATTATTCGTAAAAATTGCCCTAGTGCTCTAGGAGTATATTTCATTAGTGACTCTCTTGGGTCAGTCATATTCGTCACGAAATCCAATTTCGTATCCATAATCTACCCACCCGTAAATTATGAAAAACACAGATAAACTCTCTGAACCATATAGGTCGAGGTTATTGCATACTGTAATCCCTTAGTCAAAGGTATCCAGATTATTCCAGAGATATAGATATAAGCGTCAAATCTTTATAGATATAATCGCGTCAACGTTTTTATTAGTAATCTTTTAATAACACTTAAAACTCACTTCTACAGTGTACCACGGGCCCATGAATTTAACAGATTACTAATTCCACATTGAATACCTATGCTCTGTACACAGAAATGACGGATCCTATCTTGATACGCACAAGATATTCGGAGTATCAATACACACCCAAAGAACAGACGGATATCTGATCTAAATAAGTCGATGACATGACTGCTATCAAAGTGTGGATGATAACTCATATATATACAGTGGTATCTCAAGTTAAAGAATCACTATGCTCACTCAACCTGATAAGATTCTTATTGACATCAGTGTAACATCCATTAAGAATATTCGGTGATTCATTCGGTATTTATCCGATATAAACACCTATATGTCTATACGATGTTGGGTTTCTATTAAGTCCCAAGGATCAATTCAAGCAATGAACATGTGCGAATACAACAAAAAAGCACGGCGGAATCATACTTACATTGATCGGTTATACGATGCAACGAAAACAAATCTTTTCCTCCATGGTGAAGCATTCGGCCATGCCAAAAATTGGTGCTCCATGAGTGTCTCCAAGCTCCAAGCTTTATTTGATGATTCTATGCTCATGAAAAAAATTCCCTATCACCTTTGTATGTACTCTAAAGTGTGCTAGCACATTGGAGATTTTGCCACAAATCTCATCTTTGTTCCTTCAATGTCTCGGCCAAACAAGACTTGGAGAAAGGAAATGGCCCTAGGCCGAATGGTGAGAAGAGAGGAAGAAGGCCCCTTGGCCGAATATAGAGAGAGAGAAGAGAGGTTAGAGTTGTGTGAAATGTTTTCCAAAAAAAAATATACCAAAATTTTGGTCAAAGCTTTTCAAAAAACCAAAACAATTTTGGAGGCAAAAATGTATTAAATGAATTCAACAACCCACATCAACTATTCACATCAAAAGTGACTAGACATCATATAACTCAAAGTGACAAGTGATTTGACGCTTGATGTGACTAGTGGTTTGACGCTTGATGTGACTTATGGGCCGCACTTGAATTCGAAATGCGAGTGTGCCCGCAAACACTCCCGGGCTCGGGTTCGCTAACTCTGAATTAACGAATTTTCCGTTGCGACGTAATTAAATAATTATGCCTAGCAAAATTACTATTCACGTCGCTAACGAATTAATTCTAAATTAACTCTTTTGCCCGATTAAAATCCAATTTTAATTCCTCGTCGAAATCCAATTTCGTATAATATATCAAATATATTATTTTATCGATTAATTCCAAATTAATCGTTCTCTCTCTTTAAATAATATTTTATCCCAGATATAATATCTCTGTAATTAATCCCAGATTAATTTTCTATTTCTTATAATTAATCCCAGATTAATAAAGTGCGACTCATACGTCATCGATGAATCTTCGGGAAGCGACCCATGAGATCCCTGGATATGTTGGCAGTAAATCCGATCGTCGGACTATCCGAACACGTACGTACCTAGTACTACATTTTTACCGATTTACAAGACATGGTTGGCTTCTAGTAAAGCACCGTGCCTACCCAATTTTCCAGAAATATTCTTACTGGAATATGTGATCTATATCAGGCGTAGTATACGTAGTATTGCGTATTTCGATCCAGTATCAGATGTCACGTGCAAAGCTTGGGGCTAGAATCATGTCTGCCTCGTACGAAGCACATATCTGATGACTGTAGTATATAAGAGCACTGGTTCCGTATCCTACGTGATCATCATCTCCATTATGACTGGAGTGATACTTCCATCTCGACATCACACCCAATACACTACGATTCTCAATATACCCAGAAGAGGCGTACACAAGACCTGTTAAAGCCTTGGACGACCAAAACCAAAGTATATTGATTGTCGCGAGTATTAGTGGTGCAAGTCTCAGGTTAAGACCAAATACACCTACCCTGATTTGGACTTCCATAGACACATAATAATACTACCAATGGAATTCCGAGGGGTCTATCCAGAGCGAAGCTGTTTCCGTACCATCGGTAAATACAACCTCCTATTACACTTGCATGAGTATCCTATACCCAAATATACGAGAACTATGTCGTTATGCTCCCACAACGCGCACAAGTGTAATACTAGTCTTTTCCGCATTATCGATGTCCAGTCTCGATAATACTACGACTAGGGATATTTTAATGATTAAACCTTCATGGATTGATACTGTCTCATATCTTATCAATCCGGAACTAATCATATGGACCTTCTGATTAAGAAATTAAGGAGTCTTTTAGAAAGCTTATTGGATTAAACACTAAAGTTATCATCACATGAATATTCCAAATATCATGTTCTACTATTTGCTCAACTCCGGGCTTAGGCCCGAGACGTCACTCTTATCAAATAAAGTAACTTCTCGGTTTTCAGGACTATCCTGAAGTTTTATTCCCATTTTGAAAATTAAAGTCGTTTAAAAACATTTTCACCCAGGATTATGTTTTAAACACTAATCTTTCAATTATCTTGATTCTAATAGTCCAACTATTTAATCAACGATTTTAGGTACAATATATTATAATGATTACTATAGTCTAACTATATAATCAACTATAATTCAATTGGTTAAATTCAATTATATTGATTACTATAATCCAATTATAAAATCAACTATCAATTGAAATAGTTTGAATACAGTCCAACTGTTTAATTAAAACAACAATTAAATATTAGTCCAACTAATATATTAATTTATTTGACGAAATATGTGTAATGAGCGCGTATAGCAAGTAACTAAACGAATATTGCAAATTTAATACTTGCCTCCCACTATTTTTCGGCGAGCCTCTAACCCTCTTTTGAGTACTCGGGAAATCCTATTTCCTAGTGGGCTAGGATCCCGTTAAATAACACACAATCTTGACTTTGGCCAACAAATTGTATGATAATTAACTAGGTAGATCTCTAAGATCAATTGGATCTCATCCAATTCCTAGATCCAGTAGGTGACATCCAAGTCCGAAATATATCTTATATATGCCATATATCCAATATATGTCCTAACCTTTTTCCTTTGAATCAACTAGCCTTGGCTTTGGCACAACAAACTTAGTGATCCCAGTTAAGCAGAACCCATTGACCTTGGAAAGCTTCGTAATCAATGTCGATGGACAAGAAGTGATCTTGACTTTGGCCAACAAATCACAACTTGGACAAGACACCAATATGGAACAAAGCCTTCATGATTCAAACACATCCGCGACAGACAAAGGTCTTGACTTTGGCCAACAAACCAGTGCTTGTCTTGGATCTTGAGTAAGAATCACTCAATGGAAGGAAAAACGCTTAATATTTTGTGAGGGTTTTTTTCGCGTAAATTGGCAACCAATTTATTATCTTTGTTAAGGTCTCATCATCATACACCCTTAAACATGCATTCTAAACACATAATAAGGCACATATAAATAAATAATAATGATATGTAGATGGATATTTAAACATTGTTCCTAGAACAAATCTCTCCATTTCCTCTCTCCCGCTAGCACAAGTATTACCTCTACCCGATTACATAACACTTCTAAGAAAACCTCATTTACATTGAGGGGAATAGGTGAGAAGAGAAATACACAGAGTCAAGAGGTAATAGGCTGGACACGCAGGTCCAATTAATAAATTCTAAATTTATAACAACAATTTCCAAAATTGCCCTCACCCATCTAATATCCATCCGATATACATTATTCATACATCGCATTCATGTATTCACAGAAGCATGTTATCAATCAATCTAATCCAATTAGTTAATCTGAATATTAATGACCATCCAATGTTCAAACAACGATTTGATTTTGCGCGAGTCCAACTCGTTTTACGAATAAGTACTCAAAGTACGAATTCTTGAATTAAATTAAACTACAATATTAAATCCCCCTCCTCCTGGAGCCTCTTTGCCTATATATACATGCTCTAGTAACGTGCGCCTTTATTGCTTCTTTGACTGCTCGTCCACTGGGTCGACTTCATGAGGAATTAATGCTGTTTTTTGCCGTTGTAGGCTGGAACAGATGGGTTAATGTGTGGTGTTAATGAATTTTTGGCGTTACGTAGGTTGGCATTTGGATGGCCCATCGGTTATGGGTGTTGGTGCTCATTGGGCCTGGGCCTGCATTATATCTTTGGGGTATGGTTAAGAGGCTTCTGGGGTGCATTCAGTAGTAGACCTGAAGCAAAAGAGGTCGAAATTACCCGTGGACCAAATTTGGCCCGTACAGTACCATCTATGAGGATTCTTCGAATGGGTCGTTCAGTATTTATCCAATAAATACCTACGTGTCTATATGAGTCTCCCAAGACTCATGGTTTGATGAGATAAACCATTAAAACAATTCTAATATACAACACGTACCGATCCCACAGATTTACTAACCGACCAGTTATGTAAACCTTGACCGGGAACATTTTAAGAATGAATCATATTGTGACATTTCTCAGTAACAATTACTGCGCTTTTGCAATTATGTCACAACTATTCATTCTAAGGTCTTTTACGCCTTTACCATATATAAGATTATATTGATGAAAAATACTTAATTTTATTCATAATAAAATAAAATTTACATCGTATTTACAATAAATACAACAAAATTTGGAGCGCCGAGCACCAACTCCAACAATCCCAACACACTGCACCTGGAATACCACAATAAAATGGTATTGTAGATAGAAGAAATTGACCCTACTAGACATGATAAGATCTATGTTTAGTTATAGCTCACTACCTAGTTCGTTCTGGGGGTATGCATTACGAACAACAATGTATATCCTAAATGTGGTTCCATCTAAGCTTTTTCCTAATACTCCCTTAGAGTTGTGGAGTGGTCATAAAATTAGTTTATGATATTTCCACATAATGGGTGTCCAACACATGTGCTGAAGAATAAGACTACTAAGTTGGAGCCACGTTCACATGTGTGCCTATTTATAGGTTATCCTAAGGAAACTAGGTGTGGATTCTTTTATAGCCCTGAAGATAACAAAATGTTTGTATCGACAAACGCCATATTTCTAGAGGAGGACTATATGAGAAAGTTCAAACCTCATAGAAAGGTGTAACTCGAGGAGTTACTTACTGGTTCAACCAGCACACCATCGTCAACAACAATTGATAAACACATAGCATATTTGACATCTGAGCGTCAGATGCAAGTTTGTTAGAATGATCTGCCACCTAGACGTGGTGAGAGGATTGTACGACAACCTGATCGCTATCTAGGAGTTGGAGAGGCACAAGTTGTCGCCTCCATCGATGGTGTAGATGATCCATTGACCTATCCTAGTGTAATGGATGATTCTGATAAAGAGGAATGGCTCAAAGCCATGAAGCTCGAGATGGAGTCTATATACTCCAACTCGGTGTGGGAACTTGTAGACCAACCTGATGAGGTAAAATATATATGTTGCAAGTGGATCTACAAGAGAAAGAGGGGAGCATATGGAAATATACAAATCTTTAAGGCTAGGCTAGTGGCCAAGGGTTATACTCAGAAAGAGGGAGTTGACTATGAGTGTAGGACATGGCGACGCAGCCCAGGCTCGCGGCCTGGTCTGGAGTACGGAGTAGCCCGCGGGGGACTAAACCGGAGAACTAAAAATGGAGTCACCACCCGGTGTGAACCGGGAAAATGATTTAAGGCCGCACTCACCCCTCGCAAGGGAAGACCTCAAACCATTGGGTTCGGAATGGTCCCTTACTTACGCCACTTGTAATGAGATTATTTGTGCAATAACTTAACCGAATCTACGCAACATATATATTCAGAGATAACATATATCTAGTTCGCATTCAAGAGAATAAATCCTATATCTAAGTTTGCATGCTTTAAAAGTAGGTCGTCACAACGGGAAACATACGATATCACACAAATATCTCATGAGCATGTTGAATTATCAAACACGAAAAATAAATAACAATCTAAACATAAACGTACATTAGACTCCTATTGTGAAAGAAAATAACTAAATCATGCATAAAGAAACAACGTACTAACGACTAAATCATGCTTAAGAAATAAATAACGTACTGGACTAAATCATGCTCGAACACAAGGTTGGATGAAACAAATATTTGTGTCTCTCAAGTGGTACATGACATTGTATCCTGAGTGCAAATCGCAATACCGTCCATTCGGATTCGGCTACGAAATTTACGTCCGGGTTTCCATCCGATATACCGCAAGAGAGAACACATATTCCGTTCATCCGGAAATCACATCATGCACCAATCCACAATACTCATGTGAAATAAAGTAATAAAATAAACAAAAAAATAAAGGATAATAAATAAAAGGGGTGCCCTCAGGTCTAACCTCTTAAGTCGTCTCTCGGAAGCGCGTTACACTGCCATCGAAAGGGTTGATGCTCTGAAACTCCTTCGGATCACTAGTTCAACGTTTTCCTTCACTTTTTCACTGTTTGGGCTGCTATTTTCACTCTGTTTCATTGCTATTTTCGCTGTATTTTCTAGTCATTGTATTGAGGTAAATATGGGACTGTTTCAGGGGCTACTGGAAGGGAGTTTGGCGTGAAAGTCAAAGGCTATTTCAGGGGTATTCGGGCGTGTTTAGGGGCTAACTTCAAGGGTAGTTTTCGGTGGTTCAGGGGCTGGTTTCAGGGGCTTTTTTCGGTGTTTTAGGGGTTGGTTTATGGGGCTATTTTTTGGGGCTTATTTGCGTGAGGTGTAAGGCTGCTTGAAGGGGCTTATTTGCGTGAGGTGTAGGGCTGGTTAAAGGGGCTTATTTGCGTGAGGTGTAGGGCGTGAAGATGGGCAGTGTTTTCACGTGTGATGAATTACAGTGGCTGATGCGTTGAGGGGTAGTGGATGCGTGTGTATGGCTGCATGCAAGGGCAGTATTTGGCAGTGTTTTATGTGTGCCTTTTGTGCATGCAAGAGCAGTATTTGTGGGCGAGAAGGAGGGCAATATGTGGGTTGTTTTCAGGATGTGAATGGAGGGTAGCTGTGAAAGGTTATTTTCTTTGCTTGTTCATGCGTGGCCTGTGAGCTGTGGACATTGTTTGTTACTTGAAGAGTGTTAGCTGGTCGATGTGGGACATTGTGTGATGAAGGAATGAGCAGTTTGTGAGGGGCGTTCTGGATGAAGGCTTTAATGTGAGGTTAAGGGATGGATGAAGGCTGTTACGTGAGTGGGTAATTTGTGGGCAATGGTGGGTGTTTTGAGGGCTGTGTGATGCGGCAATAGAGGAATTGATTTGGGCGTGAATGAGAGTGTCTGAGACCATAGAGCTTAGGGTTTTGGTTGTTTTTATAGGGGAGTGTTGCATGGGTGAGGTATGGGTGTTGCATGGGTGAGATATGGGTGTTGATTATGTGTTTGGGGTTTGTTTATTATTGTGTGGGCGTGAGGCATGGGTGGTGAATAAGGGTTTTATCATTTTGGTTGTTTAATGGGATGCATGGTTTTTCTTTGTTGGTTTGTGCTTGGTGTGGTTCTTGTTTTTTTGTTGGTTTCTGTTTGGGGTTTGTTTGTGATTCATGCATAGGCTCATGTGTTTTGTTGTTTTGTGTTTTGTTTAATGTGAGTCTTGTTTGTTTGTGTTTTGTTAGGTTGAGATGAGAGAGAGGAGAGGGTCTATTATTTTTGTTGTTCACGCGAATGAAAGGGGTTTTGTTTGTGTAGGTTTTGTCTTGTTTTGGGTTTGGGCCATGGAGTTAATAGAAAGAGGAGAGAGGGGGGTGGTGAGTTTGTGTCTGTTTAGGGTTTGGGCCAGGGATAAATTTGAGACATAGGTCCAACGAGCAAATCCGAGGCTAAGCAAGCGAATTAAATCCAAAAATGTGTTAATTCTTGACTCTTCCCTTCCGACGTCCATTTTCCGCGACTTCCATAATTAAAGAGGTAGTGTCTCCATGTGAGACTCATCATAGGGACTTATATGTAAAAATACAGTGCCTACAATGAGGAAACTTTCTCCCCAGTAGCCATGCTCAAATCCATTCGCACTCTTCTGTCCATTGCCGCATATTATGACAATGAGATTTGGTAAATGGACGTCAAGACTGCATTCTTGAATGAAAATCTTGATGGCTGTATCTATATGGTACAATCAGAGGGGTTCATAGCCAAATGTTAAGAGCAAAATGTTTGCAAGCTGTAAAGGTCCATTTATGGAATCAAACAAGCATCTCCACCTTGGAACATAAGATTTGATACCACGATCAAGTCTTATGATTTTGAGACGAATGTTGATGAGCCTTGTGTATACAAGCGCATTATTTATGGGAATGTGTTTTTTCTTGTTTTATACGTTGATGATATTTAACTCATTGGTAATGATGTAAAGATATTATCGAACGTGAAAACCTGGCTAGCTAACCAATTCCAAATGAAAGATTTGGGAGATGCTAATTATGTTCTTGGGATCTAGATACTTCGGGATTGCAAGAAATGACTGTTAGCTATGTTATAGATATCCTACATCGACAAGATCCTTGTATGATTAGGGATGCAAAATTCTAAGAAAGGAAATTTCTCTTATCGATATGGAATTCATTTGTCGAAGGAACAGTCTCCTAAGACACCTCAAGGAGTTGAGCAAATAAGACATATCCCATATGCATCAGCAGTTGGTAGTCTCATGTATTTTATGTTATGCACGAGACCAGACATTTGTTTTGCAGTGGTAGTAGTCAGTAGGTTTCAGTCTAACCCAGAATTGGATCATTGAGTGGTTGTGAAAGACATTTTCAATTATCTTAAGAGAACGAGAGATTATATGCTTGTATATTCCGGTGAGGATATGATCTTAAGGTGATATACGAACTCTGATTTTCAGACAAATGTCAATTCTAGGAAATCAACATCTGGATCAGTGTTTATCCTCGGTTGTGGGACTATAGAATGGCAGAGTATAAAGAAATCTCGTATTGCTGACTCCACCATGGAGGCTGAGTTTGTAGCAGCTTGTGAAACAGCTAAGGAAGCAGTCTGGCTCTGTAAGTTCTTGGGAGATCTGGAAGTCGTTCCACATATGGACAAAACACTCACACTTTATTGCGATAATAGTGGTGCAGTGGCGAATTCAAAGGAACCAATAAGCCATAATAGAGAGGAAATATCATCCCATCAAGGAGATAGTGCAGAGATGAGATGTTTCTGTCACAAAGATTGCATTCGTAAAGAACCTGGCTGATCCGTTTACAAAGACCTCATCGGCTAAAGTGTTTGATGGTCACCTAGATGGTCTAGGATTACGTGACATGTCCCATTTGCAATAGTGCAAGTGGGAGATTTTTGGGTATATGCCCTAGAGTTTCATGTAATGTAAAAAATCTTATATTTTATGAAATAAAATGATGCATTATTCATTTATCAAAGTGTTTATTTTAATATCGCATATTGTAAATTATCTTGTTTACCTTAGATTACTCATGTGCATTCAGACTGAGTGTATGAATGTTATACACAAGAGGATTTAAGTCTAAAATTAGTAATCTAAAATAGTCTATAGAGAGCAAATAAAGTGGGTACTCTTTGATGGTTTTTCTATAGATGCGGTCCATTCTATAACTGTATGGCGATCTTGATCCGGGATCGTCCATGTGGAGACATGAGAATAGATGAACCTTATATGATGTGATCATATAGGACTGGACACAGATAGAAATGAGTTTCTTATAATATCCGTTAAATAAAGAAATTCATTTTGATTTACTAGATGTCATATAGAGATTGATTTTAATCCTGAGCGTACTACGAAATCCTGCATGGCAGACTATGTCTTTTGATTTACAAAGGTGAGGTTGGTGTGGCAATTCCGACCAATAACTACGTACTTTGGGGACTTGGTTTGGTGTGTAGCTGGGGACGTTTTACATAGATATGGAGTTCACTCCTTGCGAAAAGTAGATGAGTATCTTCCTTAAGGGTTGATTCGGTACTTGAACGGTTAGAGCGCTCAAGTCTTTCTATTATGAATAGAAATATTAACATTCATAATGGTTATGAATAAATCGTTCATTAGAGAATCAATGATACTTAAGGTAAAAATAATTAGAGGGGTATAACAGACATTATGACCCGGCTCTAATTACGAGATACTCGTGAATGGTTAATCCGTATGTAATGACTATATCGATGGAGACCGATGTGGTTCGGCTTAATTTATCCATCTGCGACAATGTGAGTGCAGCTTCAAGTTTTTACTGGAATAACCCGGAGTTAATAATTCAAAATATTTAATTAAGAGCTTATTTAATATTCCGAGATTATTCCCTAAAGCATTTCCACTGCACCAAGAAAGTGGTTCCTTAATATTATACAAAAAATATATATTTATTCTAATTATATATATGTATTTCTTTGAATGAAAACACAAACCAAAATAGAATCTCACAATGAAGTGACTCATGAAAAATTCTAGGTCACTCAAATATGGTCAAGTGATTCTAGAATGGTACTCATAGCTCTAAGCTTTCATTACACTATAATTTTATGTTTATGTCTAACATAAATATTTTGACCCAATCACACGTATGTTGTGTTTATGCTTCCAAAGCATCCAAACATAATTCATTAAATTAATTTCAACTTCAACCTATGTTATTATATATCCAATACATAATACATCACTATATGTTTCGCTAATGATAACTCACTAATAAAAACATAGCTTTAGAATAGATCAAACTTACCTAACAAGCTTGATTCCAAGATCCAATCTTCTTCTATTTGTTGAAAAATACAGAGAACTTCCAAAACTTCTTTAAGCACTTCTTTTACTTAGGCTAATATCTTCAATACTTGCATGTTTTAGTTTTCTCAAGCTTAGTTAAAAACTTGCTGAAACTTGCCTTTTTATAGTGAAGCTTATGTAATTTTTTATTAATAAAATATCTAATCAACTTTTAGGTAGGCTCAATCCAATTTGTTCGGATATGTATAATTAGGTGTGACTAATCACCTTTGTCTACCACTTTGATTTAATCTAATTAAATTAGATAAAGTTTAACCAATTGATTAGTTCATTGTCTACCACTTTGTTTTAATTCAATTTAATCAAGCCAAATACACCTATTATTATATATTTTATAATTACTAAAATATCCTCAAATGGTAGAGATATTTATGAAATTACAACAAAACCCTTGTGTGATTTTTGGATTAATCCATTTGGATCAAAGAAAATAATCAATGTTATCCAATAACATTTAATTATTTGATTGATAATTATAATATTAAATATTATTTATTATCAAACATTATCGGCTACCCAAGTCGTCAACGAGTACACTTCATATTGTTGGACTATCTAATTCTAGACACGTTCGTCATATAAGCGTAACTTATATGTATCTCCGAATTCAAGAAAGAAAATGAATGACTTTTCTAAACTATACAAGTCGAGGTCATCATATATGTTTAACAATCCCTATGTCATAGGCTATCGAGTTGTGTTTAGGAAATATAATTTACATCGTCAAGTTTTCGAGGCGCACATCTCATATTATCGACATGTCCATGATTCTTTACAACTAATCAGAACATTGTTTTTGATATATATGGGATCCACCCTAGGTGATCGGCTTTGGCCAAAGTCTTAAAAATCAGGACTTACTCACATGGATACGTAAACCCCTTATAGTATACATACGAGCCGATGAATCCTATCTTGATATGCACTTGATTAACGAGTGCATCGGTCCACACCCAACGAACATCTAGTGGTCAAACCTGAAAGGTATCAAACATATATGACATCAAAGTGTGGATGATCACACATAAAATCAATGATATCCTATAGTGAAAGGATCACATATGTTACTCGACTCGATGAGATTCCTATTGATGATGGTGTGTACTTCCAACTATTAGGAATCATCTGTGAGTCATTCATTGTTCGCTCCAATGAATACACACATGTCTATATGACCTTCCCTTGCTCATGGTACATCGAGTTAAACCATTGGAACTCCAATTCCAATATACGACATGTGCTAGTCTTCTAGCTTATAGGAATTTGCATGTATTCCAAAACCAACGACTATGAATATTTACTTTAAGAATAGTTTATAATAGTAATACTCTCCCAATGTCGGACCACCCAGTGTCCAGTATTACTACATGACTATTTTAAGATCGATGTCATTTTCAAAATATTTATTTCAAACTAATTTGTATAATGACAGTACCATTACCAAAGTTGAAATGAAAATATAGTTATTTTATTAATAAATAATAAAATATAATATACAATACATTATTTGGATTGGCGCTCCAAGCACCAACTCCAATAAAATTCCACTTGCTTAGTGTCAATGCGAATGGTACCGAAGTCCCATCTCCTCCGCATGTTTATCGAATAAATTATAAGGTAAGGCCTTAGTAAGCGGCTTTGCTATGTTGTCTTGTCCTTGAATCTTTAAGACCATTACGTCTTTTCATTCAATGATTTCTCTAATCACGCGATATTTCATTTCCATGTGTTTAGGTTTTGAATGAGCTCTTAGCTCATTAGCCTGCGCTATAACTTCATTTTTATCACAGTACAATGAGATTGGATCCTTAATACTAGGCATAATGCCAAGTTCTGTGATAAAATTTGTAATCAAAAAAGCTTATTTAGCAGCTTCCAAAGCCGATATAGATTCTGCCTCAGTGGTGGAATCAATTGTTGAGCCTTACTTTGAACATCACTAACAACCGCACCACCATTAAGGGTAAATATGTATTCAGATGTAGACTTTCTATCATTATGATCTCCTTGGAAAAATGAGTATGTATAAATCTTATCTTGTAGCTCATCTTCTCTATATATAAGAAACATATCCTTAGTACCTTTAATAAATTTCAGGATATGTTTCTCTGATGTCCAATGATCATTGCCTAGTTCAGATTGATATCAGCTAGTAATACTGATGCTGAAACTGATGTCAGGTCTTGTACATACCATAGCACACATAATGCTTCCAATACAAGAAGCATATGACAAGTTAGATATTCTAACTCTCTCTTTCTCAGTCTAAGGTGCAATTTTATTCGAACGATGTATGTTGTAGCAAAAAGGTATATTTACTACCTTATAGTTGGTAAAATCGTACATTTCTAACATTTTATCTATGTACGTGGATTGCGAAAACCCTATAAGCTTCCTTACTTTATCCTATTAGAGCCTTATACTTAGTATATAAGAAGTTCTTACAAAGGTAGGATTTCACACTTTGAATCAATCATATATCATTTTCAATGATAATGATATCTTCTTCATACAAAACAAGGAATACTATCATATTCCCACTGAGTTTCTTATAAATACACGGTTCTTCCTTATTCTTGATGAATCCATATAATTTAATTGTCTCATCAAAACAAAGATTTCAGCTTCGGGATGCATATTAAAGTCCATAAATAGACTTATTAAGCTTACAAACCAAGTTTGAAGTTTCACTGGATACAAAATCTTCTGATTGTTCCATATATATATCCTTCTCAAGGAATCCATTTAGGAATGTAGTTTTCACATCCATCTGACATAACTCATAATCGTGAATTGCAACAAAGGCTAAAAGAATCCTAATGGATTTTAGCATGGCTACTGGTGAAAAAGTTTCCCCATAGTCAATCCTTGGACGTTGAGTGTAACCTTTCGCTACCAATTGGGCCTTAAAGATTTCAACATTTCAATCGGGCCCTCACTTCATTTTATAAACCCATTTACAACCAATAGTTTAACTCCTTCAGGAAGTTCAACCAAGTCTCATACTTGATTGTCATGCATATAATCCATTTCATATTTCATGGCTTCCTACGATTTTTCTGAATCGATATCCAATATCGTCTGTTTATATATAGTCAGATCCATTTCCTGAAAGAGGAGAATAACGAGGCTCGTATCATACATTAAAGACAGTCTCTCTAGAGGTCTTGATATTCTATTCGACCTACATAGAACATGTTTTGTAGATCATTCAACTAATTGAATCTCTGGTTCCATCTCAGGTTCCATATTATATATGGGGTCGTAGAAACAGCTTTCGATGGAACTCTATTAAGTATATGAGCAATAGTAAGTAAAACATAACCCTGAAGGTAAATATAGAAGATTTGTATAGCTCATCATAGATCGTACCATATCCAATAAATTACGATTCTCCACTCAGACACACAATTGTGTTGAAGAGTTCTGGGTAGGCTATATTGGGCAAGAATCCCATTATACTTTAAATAGCATCAAAATTCTTCGCTCATGAATTAACCACATTTATCTGATCGAAGATACTTGATTAATTTCCAATTTTATTTTTCTACTTCATTTCGAATTATTTTAAACTTTTCAAATATTTCTGATTTATGTCTCATTAAATAGACATATCCATATCTTGACTTATCATCTGTGAAAGTCATGAAGTATGTTGAACCATAATGAGTGACATGATTTAATAGACCACATACATCACTGTGTATTAACTCCAATAAATATTCAGCATGATGTCTAACATCAAGAAATTAGGCCTTTGTCATTTTCCCCTGGATACGTGACTCATAAATCGGATAAGGATTTAAGGTAAGATCTCCAATCAAACCATCTTTA
Organism: Zanthoxylum bungeanum; assembly: GCA_019454045.1. Taxonomy (NCBI): domain Eukaryota; kingdom Viridiplantae; phylum Streptophyta; class Magnoliopsida; order Sapindales; family Rutaceae; genus Zanthoxylum; species Zanthoxylum bungeanum. The sequence continues at coordinate 196,665 of SKCR01025258.1, forward strand.
ACCAATTTTGATATGCGTCTAACACCTATGTGGCCAAATCTCATATGCTATAATTCAATATTATTTAATTCAGATCATTTACTTGTATTTTCCTCTATATTAAAGACATATCTATATATTTCCAGAACATAATGACCGTTAGATAAAGAACATTCATATATCAAATAATTATATTTACCATATAAATATAAAGCACCATCTTTAATGTTTATTTTATATTCTTTTTTATCCAATATCGATAACGATATGATTTATCTAATAAGAGAGTGTATATAATAATAGTCATGTAAAATTAATTTACATCCATTATGGGGATCTAGAACAATTGTTCATATGATCTTGACATCCAATGTCTCACTATTGCCAACTCTAAGGCAGATCTCCCCTTTGTTTAGCCTTCTTATAACTCTCATGGCTTGCATGGAGTTGTAAATATGAGTAGGACTACCGGTTTCTAACACCCAACCACTATTTGCATATAAGGTTAATGCGATGTCAATAATAGGAAAATACAAAGCATACTTGGGTTCTTACTTTTCCTTTTAGCTCTAGACAATCACATTTCTAGTGTCCAGACTTACGCGGTCTTGTAGTTTGTTTCTTAGAGTCTTTCTTCTTATTTCCCATTTAATCTTCTTAGACTTCCTAGAAGTTTTTGAAGAGGTTGCTCCACTATGGAGGTATAAAGTGGGATTTCCTTTCTTCATGCTCTATTGAGGGTAACATGTTGTGAAGCTTTTCATATGAGGCTTGCATCAAATGCATGTGAAAGTTTAACACAAAGCCATCATATGTACAAGGTAAGGAAGATTGAATCGTATTTTGGCCTAGCTTGTCATCTATCATAATGTCATGTCATTCCAAATATCAGATCTGGTCAATCATGTTCAAAACATGAATGCCAAATGCTCCTTCATCCTTGAGCGTAACATGGAACAATTCCTTAGACCTCCGATATATCACAATTTCTTTACTTTGAACAACTCATATAGTGTTCTCATAATACTCCACGCATTTGGTACATATATGTATGTGTAAGAAAATAAGGAACAATTTCGATAGATATTGGATTGAGTGTAACATACCTCAATCGTTCTAAATCCAAGACAATACGCATGTTCATTTCCAACTCAAAGTAGTTCTCGGCTCTTTTTAGTTTATTGGAATTTAAAAGTCGTGCTAATGGATTTACGACAACCATCTACAAGACAACAATTAAACACTAGAAGAACATTTTTATTTCAATATAAAAACACTAATACGATTATGGATTTTAAATCTATTAGTTCAATCTCACTATTTTACGTAATTATGTAATCTCCCTTAGTGGAAAAATCGAAATTCGATAATTAAATTTCATAGCGAGAAGTGGATCATATGATATTTACTTCAACCTCATAATATTGACGGCCTTGATATTCATAAACTCATTAGGTAGACTTCAAAGGTCAATTACATCCATCTGACTCCTAAGTTTGGTCTTGAACCATTTCTTATCCTCACAATAATGACGGTATTAGATTAAGACGTGTTCCAGATGTGTATATTTGTCAATTTGCACTAATGAGCTTCGTAAGTACACCCTCACAATAATGACAGTATTGGTCATAAGTAATAAGAACTCATGCATCTCCGTATTGACAAGAGGAACCATCCAACAATGCTCAAACATTATTAATATTAATACCTAAAATAAAGTAATCATTTAATCACGGGAGATTTATGACAATCAAGTCATTAACATGCTTGGGTCAAAATAAAAATTACGGCATAGATTCAAAAATATATCAAACATGCAATATGTGTTGTGTGGTTAAAACCTGCTCTGATGTCGTTCAACTGGGGCGGTTGTGGGACCCATATGGTTGGATCGGTGTTATGCGCAATGAAAATGGGTTTAACCTGTTGTAATTGAGCATGATTGTATTTTTTAATATGTTAATGGAACACTATATTCCATTACAAGTGTATAGGGAAAAAGCAGAGATGAATCGAAGTCGGAAAAAATCAAAACTGGAAAAAATCGGTCCAACGTGTTGTGCGCACCTAGCGCACCCTTGCACATGCTGCTTGTGCAGCTTGCTTGCACGCTGCAATGCATCAGTAACAATTTATTCATTTTTTTTTTGAAAAATCGTAAACACTTTTAAAAACACCCAAAATAATTTTAATTTCAAAACCAACATCAACATATGTTATACAACAAACACACACACACAAACAAACACACACACACACACACATATATATATATATATATGTATGTATTTCTTTGAATCAAAACACAAACCAAAATAGAATCCCACGATGAAGTGACTCATGAATAATTATAGGTCACACAAATGTGGTAAAATGATTCTAGAACGCTATTCATAGCTCTAAGCTTTCATCTAGAGTTCCAAACTCTAATTTTATATTTATGTCAAACATAAATATTTTGACACAATCACAATCATATCGTGTTTATGCTTCCAAAGCATCCATACACAATTCATTAGCTTAATTTCAACTTACAAGTTATGTTATTATGTATCCAATACATAATACATCATTATATGTCTTACTAATGATAACTCACTAATGAAAACATACCTTTAGAGAAGATCAAACTTACCTAGCAAGCTTGATTCCAAGATCCAATCTTCTTCTCTTTGTTGAAAAATGCAGAGAACTTCCAAAACTTCTCTAAGTACTTCTTTTACTTAGGCTAATATCTCTAGTACTTGTATGATTTAGCTTTCTCAAGCTTAATTAAAAACTTGCTCAAGCTTTCCTTTTATAGTGAAGCTTATGCAACTTTTTATTAAAAAAAGTTTTAATCAACTTTTAGGTAGGCTTAATCCAATTTGTCCAAATATATAAGATTAGATGTGACTAATCACCTTTTTTTACCACTTTGATTTAATCCAATTAAATCTAGATAAAATTTAACTAATTGATTAGTTCATTATCTACCATTTTGATTTAATCCAATTAAATCAAGTTAAATACACCTATTATTACATATTTTTTAATTGCCAAAATATCCTAAAATGGTATAGATATTAATAAAATTACAACAAAGCCCTTGTGTGATTTTTGGATTAATCCAATTGGTTCAAAGTAAAAAAATTAATATTTTCTATTAATATTTAATTATTTTTGTAGCATCCCCCTCTAGGAGATGTTACCGGCAGGGAATAGACTGATCTATCCTCTTGAGCCTCTGACTTTATGACTTTGATCCATACTACAACTATATCTCAAATGTAAACTCATACATGGGACCATTGCCCAAATCAATAACATGCAATGTACTTTAATACTTATAATTATATACTCAAATACACTTCTCTTTACAACTTTGTAATGGACACTTTTAACTTATTACAATGACTTATACAATACTAGTGTATGCATGCAACTTTACTCCGACTCTGACTGGACTATAACTTTGTACTCGATCTGTAAGACTCAAACACCCTACTGACTGCCATCAGTATCCATCCTCTCGAGCTCATCCTCCGGGTAACCTGCAAGACAAAAAAACAGGGAGTGTGGGGTTAGTTCGTTTGAACGACCTAGTGAGTGGATAGTTTAAAAATAAAAACCTGAAATACTTTACAAAACTATCATTTGTTTCTGAAATCGAAATCAATTTCAAGAAAACACTCTTTTCCCAAAACTCTTTCGTATATGAAAACCAATCTTTTTCTGTGAAACTTTATGGAATAACTAAAGTTAATAATTTGGAATAATTAATATTTTGGGATCTCGGAACTGTAGGTCCATTCGGTCCCCGTGTTAGCCGATTACACTACAGAAATCCATGGACTAATTGGATAGTCCAATTATGAAGTCACTTGAAAAATATTAAATAATTGAGAATTATTTAATGACATAATTATTAATTTGTTATATATTGTAATATTTTGTAATTATATATTAAAATGTTTAATCTATTATTTTTATATTAATGATTATTAGATAATCATTTAATATAAGCTTTGATTTTTTTTTTCAAATCAAATGTATAATTTATATAATGATATAAGTTACATTTTAAATTTTAATGTCAAATTAAATGATATTTGATATCATATTTAATTTTTGAAATTAATAATCTTATTGTGATAAAAATACCCTTGACCGAATATTAATATTTATATCAGGGTTATGGTATATTTTGTGTAAGCATAATCTTAACATAAACCCTAAATATAAATATAAAGTGTTTCTTTTATAAACATAACCTTAGCCATTTTGTCATATTTTCAATGAGATTGAAAATGAGAGAAAACAAAAGAAAATAAAAGGTAAAGTTTTCTCAAGAAAGTTTTCATCAAGTGAGTTGATATGATCCCACTCTCACGGGTTTTTTTATGGAGAGAGATAGCACAGAAGATCGAGTGGTAGATTCGATCCTTCATACTTGATCTCACGTCATAGACCTCATAAGCAAATTTGATATTGCCAAGTGTGGCAACCTCACGCATGCTGATTATTGATGGCTGATTTTCGTTCGAGGGGCAAATAGGTAAACTCACTCCTCGAACAATCCTCCCTCAAATGTGAATTTATTTGGTTTGGGGACCAAAGTCAAACTTAGAAAAAGATGGAAAACACACAGACAAGACAGATGGTTTATCATGGTTCGGCAGAATGAATCCAACCTATATCCATGAACACAAGGGAAAATGAAGCTTTTATAACATGGTCGGGTATTATCGACCTGCCTATCTCTCGAGCTCATTCTGACCGACCTCTTACAAGATCACACTTACACTTAAGCTTTTGTTCTCTATTTTACAAGGTATAGGTGAAATAGATTTAGCTAACCCTTTATAATGAATTCTCAACCCCTTTATATACTAGGAAAAATTCTACTATTATACTATCCTCATGACGTCAGCCTTGTGAATCTACCATTAATACCAGGGCTCTCTTCCCCAACTACTCTATGGAAAGTAGCTCTACCACTTATCATCACATTAAACTATGCCACTTTTGGCCACTTCCACATGCTACCTCCTGTTGGACAAAATGACCCATAGCGTCACTATTTGCACAGATCATTGTTTTGTTGTAGCAAATTAACTATGTGACAAGGAAATTGCACTCTCATCATTTGTGATTAGATCACCATAGATATATAACTGAAGAGAGGTCCCTATGATTAGTTCCTGGACTGAGAATGATATGAGACAGTATCAGTCCCCGAAGGATTAATCATTAAATATCCCTAGCCGGAGTATTATCGAGACTGGACATCGATAATGCGGAATAGGCTAGTATTGCACTTGTGTGCGTTGTGAGGGCACAACGGCATAGTTCTCATATATATAAGTATTGGATACTTATGCAAGTGCGATAGGAGGTCGTGTTTCACCGATGGTACGGGAAACAGCTTCGCTCTGGATAGACCCCTCGGAATCCCATTGGTATTACGACTATGTGTCTATGGGAGGCCGAAATCAAGGTAGGTGTGTATAGTCTTAACCTGAGACTTGCATCGCTAATACTTGCGATAATCGGTAGACTTTGGTCTTGGTGGTACATGGCTTTAACCGGTTCTGCGTACACCACTTCTGGGTTTATCAGAGAGTCGTAGTGTATTGCGTGTGATGTCAAGACGGAAGTATCACTTCAGTCATAATGGAGATGATGTCACGCAGGATACGGTACTAGTGCTCTTGAGTGTTGCGCAACCAATCGAGATATTGTGACCAGGTCATGAATATCCGATTATAGAGACTATGTTACCAGGCATCCGATATGTGCTTCGGACGGGGTAGACACTTATCCAGCCCCAGCCCTAGCACGTGACTATCCGATACTGGGCCGATATGCACAATACAATCGTATACTACGCTTGATAACAGATCTTAATATTCTTAAATGGATATGTCCGGAGAATTGGGAAGACTTGGTGCTTTGCTAGGAGTCGACCTTGTCTCGTAAATCGGTAGAACGTAGTACTTGGTACATACGTGATTCGGATACTCCGACGACCGTATTTACTGCCAACTTATCCGGGGATCTCATGGGTCGCTTCCCGATAATCCACCAATGACGCACAACTCGCACTCTTGAATAATCTGGGATTATATAGAAGAGAGAGAAAATTAATCTAGGATTAATTACGGAGATATTTTATCTAGGATAAAATATCGTCTAGAGAGAGATAACGATTAATTTGGAATTAATCGGTAAATTAATATATTCGATATATTAAATGAAATTAGATTTCGACGCGGAATTAAAATTAGATTTTAATTCGGGCGAACGAATTAATTTAGAATTAATTCGTAGCGACGTGAATAGTGAATTCGCTAGGCGTAATCATTTAATTACGACGCGACGGAAAAATCGTTAATTTGGAATTAGCGAACCCGAGCCCGAGTGTGATTGCGAGCGCATTCGTATTTCGAATTCAAGTGCGGCATCGCAAGTCGCATCAAGCGTCAAATCGATCGTCACATCAAGCGTCAAATCAAAAGTCACTTTGAGTGATTGATTGATTGATGATTGATTGATGGATTGATGGATTGACTTGCATCACATCACTTTATTAAAGTGACATGTGAATAGTTGATGTAAGTTGGTGTAATAGTGTTTGGAGGGAAAATCATTTACTTTTGGTTTTATTTAAATCAATTAAGTAATTGGTTTTATTATTTTTTCTTGGAAAATATATAATGCTTTTTGGAAAAGCTTTTCAATATATATTACACAACTTTCTTCTCTCTCTTTTTCTCTCTTCTCCTCACGCCCAAAACAAAAATGGACTGGTTTTTGGAAGCCAAATGGCGTGAATCAAAGGGAAGCAAGAGTGGTTTTTCATGGTGAGAAATCAAGTCCTAGCACACTTACGAGTCTTGCGAAGGTGGTAGGGAGGTTCACCCATGAGCCGGGATCCATCGGACGAGGCTTGGAGCTCCGTTTCTCAACTCAAAATTCTGTTTTTGGAGGCAGTGGACTGTGCAGTTTGGCGCCCTTGGCAGTGAGCATTTTTGGCTTCATTCGTCTCCAAATCGACTCAACCAATCGATGTGAGTATTCTGCTATCTCCGTTGGTGTATTCGCACATTGTTTTCATTTCTTGTTTGATCTTGGGACCTAGATTAATACCAACAATGGCATCAAGAGCCTAGGTTCAAGCATGAAAAATGTAGGGCTTAAAATTTGGGTAAATGTTTGTTGAGCATGATTTGAATAAATTGATTGTTTAAGTATGCTTATAACATGTTTAATTTCATTTTGGTTGGACCAATTTGTTGAAAAATGATTTGGAATTATTTTCCCCAAATATTTGACCTTGGCCGAATATGATGGATATTTGGAAATCTTGGATTTTTTCATTTTAATTCATTGGATGAGTTATAATGATGTAGGATGATGTTGATTTGAGATTGAATTGGATTTAATTTTGAATTGGATAAAAATCCCTAAATTCCTTATGTTGGCCGAATTGGATTATGCCCTTGAATGTCTTGGTATTTTGATTTTAGGACATTGGATGTATTGGAAATCATTTAGGATGTTGATTTAATGTCGATTGTGGGTTCGATTGGATTGAAACCAAATCGGACACAAAATCCATCCTTTAGCCGAGAGCATTAAGCATGTAAATGGGTTTGA
>SKCR01025259.1:0-155797 GCA_019454045.1 Zanthoxylum bungeanum
ATATGAGAACTATGCCGTTATGCCCTCACAACGCGCACAAGTGTAATACTAGTCTATTCTGCATTATCGATGTCCAATCTCGATAATACTACGACTATGGAAATTTAATGATTAAACCTTTATGGATTGATACTGTCCCATATCTTATCAATCAGGAACTAATCATATGGACCTTTCATCATTTATACAACTTGGTGATCTAATCCCAAATGATAAAATAGCAATTTCCTTTGTCACATAGTTAATTTGTACAACAACACCATGATCTTTACAAATAGTGATGCTATGGGTCATAACTGTCCAACAATCTCCCACTTGGCCTATAGCCAATCACTCAAGTGTCCAACACCCAAACTATGTACGGTTCGCTCAAACTTCTGCTGAGAAAAAGGCTTTCGTCAGCGAATTTGCATGATTATCGTCTGATGTAATTTTTTCGATCATCACATCGCTACGATGTATGACCCGAACGAATCAGATGAATAATTGAAGTATATAACTGGATCGTTGATGAGACCATTAATTCTTTAGCCTGTTCTGTAGCCTAGCTCAGCTGCTAACAGAACTATTCCTAATCTGATTAGGATTATTATCAATCCAGAAGGCTTCTATTGCTGCCTCAGCTGCAGCAATAATCCACTTTTGTTGTTTATTCGGTAACAGTATCTTGCTTGGAAGATTTCCAGCTCACTGTTCCGTTATTCAAACTTTATAGTATCGTTCTTACGACTAAAAGTTGTTTTACCGGTTAGGAAACTTGCAGCAGTGAACCCAGTCACTTCAAGTTCTCCTTCTCCATAGCATAAGAAGGCATCCTTAGTTCCTCTAAGATACTAAAGGATGTTCTTAACATCAATCCAGTGACTATCACTTGGATTGGCCTGATTGTGAATCCATGTGCTCAAAGCATATGAGACACCAGGTCACGTATATTTTTCAATGTACTAGTTCTCGGAGAGTATTAACAACCTTTGGATCTATCCTAGTAGATCTTTATTTCTAGAATAAAGGTTGTTTCTCCCAAGAATTCTACGGAGAATTTTTTTTTTATGAAAGCCAAGCTTTCACCGATTGTTTTATGGGAAAATCATTTCCAAGAAATGACATATTATCATTATTTAGGACTTTCACTGTAATTGCGCTCCCACTAACCTCCTTATATACACAAGAATCATTTTCGTCTTGAATTAAATCATATACCATTATGATTACATCAAAACGATAATTCCAAGAACACTATGCTTGCTTCAATCCATCCATGGATCAAATAACCTGCAAACCTTGTTAGCTAGTTTTGGTACGACAAAACCGTCAGGATGTTGTAAACATCCTCCAAAAGGTTTCCGTTAAGGAAATCAGTTTTGGCATTCAGCTGACATATTTCATAAATGAAACATGCAGCTTTAGCAAGCATTATCCAAATGGATTTACCATGGCAACGAATAAAAGGTTTCGTCGTAATCGACACAATGTTGATAACGATACCTTTCCACTACAAGCCTAGCTTTGTACGTTGGTATGTTGCCTTCCACGTATGTCTTCCTTGAAGACTTATATAGTACCAATAGGCACAATGCCTTGCGGTACATCAACTAGTATCCATACTTGGTTGTTATTCACGGAATCCATTTCGGATATCATGGCACTTTGCCATAATAGGGAGTCGATACCTTGTATCACTTCCTCATACGTTGTCAGTTCGTATTCCTCAATAAGATTAACATCTTTATGAGGTGAGATCAGAAACCCATACCCTAGGTTGTTTTCTGACTCTCTCCGACTAACGTGGTTTTTGTGTATTCGAAGATTATTGGTATAGTTTCTTCCCTGGTGAACTATTTGTGTTCCATTAAGGAATCAATGCCTGGAATAGTATTACTCTGATTTTCTTCGAGTTTTACTTTCCTCCCACTTACCACTGCATATAGGTATTCCTCTTAGGAAAACCGCATGGTGAGCAACAATTAAATTGTTCTCTTGTGAGATGTATAAGTAATATACTTTGGTTTCCCTAGGATAACCTACAAATTAGGCATTTATCCGATTTGGGTTCTGGTTTGGTATCATCCAAACATATGCCCATCATTCCCAAATCTTCAGGAATGAGAAAACACAGTTTCTTTCCTGATCATATATAATATGAAGTCTGTCTAACAGATTTTTATGGAACCTTATTCATAATAAGTTCTGCACTGTTAATACGTATCCGTTGAAGGAAATGGTAGCTTAGAGCGACTCATGATTAACCTTATCATGTTCAACAAGATTCAGTTTCTCAGTTCGGACACACCGTCAAATTGACGTGTTCCGGGAGGAGTCCTCATTGAAAGAATGCTATACTCTTTCAAGCATATGAGAAACTTATTGCTTAAGTATTTTCATCATGGTCTAATCGTGATGGTTTAATACTTTAGCCGATCTGTTTGTCGACTTCGTGTCGAAACTCTTTGAATTAATCAAAAGTTTTCGATCCGTGTTTCAAAAGAAACACATAACCATAACACGATGCCACATCCGTAAAGGTCACGAAACATTCATATCCACATCTATCCTAGCTAGATATGGGCCCACTTACGTCACTATGAACGAGGGCTAACAGATCGGTGGCACTTACACTTTTACCGAGTAAAGGTGTTATTGGCACTTTGCCTAATAAACTAGATTCGTAGACATCATTTGAATGGAATCAAATTTGTCCTAGTACCCACTCTTCGAAAGTGTGGATATACGAGTCTTGTTAATTGTGTCCCAGACAACAATGCCACTTTTAAGTCTCAACTGATTTATTCAGTTTGAGCTATTTGTTTGTCCTGTTATACGTTTGAGATTTATTTATATTCAAAATATAAATACTGTTATTCACATCTAATGTGTTTATCTCAATATCATCTTTATATAATAAAACACTTTAGTGTTCTAGAATATAAAGGTATACCCGCAATGGGTTAAACCCTGATATAGGGATAATGTATTTAGTCAAACTAGTTACATTTTAACAGTTTCCTAATTTAAGTACACACCCGAAGGGTAGTTCCTAAACTTAGGTATCTACGGTTAAAAAAGTGACTTTCCCGTTCTCAATTCGCAGATAGATCTCAACTGAAGTCAGTATCCTGCTTTTCAGCAGATTCTGCACACCAGTACAAATTTATGTACCACATCCAGTATCTAAAATCCAATTTGAATACTAGCAGTGAACATATTTTATGACAAACATATTTGAAGTTAGAGCCTTGTCCGTTTTTCAATTCCTTCATGTCTGCCTTGTCCATACCGCAGTCACGCTTCTGTGATCCCCGTTTGCCACAATTTAGGCAGACATCTTTGGGATATGTCCTTTATCTTCCCAGAAGATTATAATGATTTTCCCTTTGCCTTTTTCGGTACCCCAGAAGCCTTTGGCCAAGCCTTGGCCTTCCGGAATGTCGAAATAAGATGCGCGCCTTGCGCTTCTTGCCTTATTGCAAACTTTGGCTTTGACTCCTTGAGTATAGCCATTAACTCTCCAAGAGTTTACTATTGCAATTTAGTACTTCTAAGATCTTAGGATAGATCTATGAAGATCCTTCAATTTCAATATCATACTTTAAGGATCTAATCCTTAGTTCTGATTAAGAAATTAAGGAGTCTATTTGGCAAGCATAACGGATTAAGCACTAAAGTTATCATCACATGAATATTCCAAATATCATGCTCTACTATTTGCTTAACTCCGGGCTTAGGTCTAATATGTTATTTTATCAAATAAAGTAACTTATTAGTTTCCAGGACAATCCTGAAATTTTATTCCCAATTTGAAAATTAAAGTCGTTTAAATACGTTCTCACCCAGGATTATGTTTTAAACACTAATCTTTCAATTATCTTGATTTTAATAGTCCAACTATTTAATCAACGATTTTAGGTACTATTTATTATAATGATTACTATAGTTCAACTATATAATCAACTATAATTTAATAGATTAAATTCAATTATATTGATTACTATAATCCAATTATAAAATCAACTATTAATTGAAATTAGTTAATTCAAATATATTGATTACTATAATCCAATTATAAAATCAACTATAAATGAAATAGTTTGAATACAGTCCAACTGTTTTATTAAAACAACAATTAAATATTAGTCCAGCTAATATATTAATTTATTTGACGAAAAATTTGAATGAGCGCATATGGCAAGTAACTAAACGAATATTGCAAATTTAATACTTGCCTCCCACTATTTTTCGGCGAGCCTCTAACCCTCTGTGGAGTACTCGGGAAACCTCGTTTCCTAGTGGGCTAGGATCCCGTTAAATAACACACAATCTTGACTTTGGCCAACAAATTGTATGATAATTAACTAGGTAGATCTCTAAGATCAATTGGATCCCATCCAATTCCTAGATCCAGTAGGTGGACATCCAAGTCCGAAATATATATCTAATATATGCCAATATATCCAATATATTGCCTAACCTTTTTCCTCTGAATCAACTAAGCCTTGGCTTTGGCACAACAAACTTAGTGATCCCAGTTAAGCGGAACCCATTGACCTTGGAAAGCTTCGTAATCAATGTCGATGGACAAGAAGTGATCTTGACTTTGGCTAACAAATCACAACTTGGACAAGACATCAATATGGAACAAAGCCTTCATGATTCAAACACATCCTCGACGGACAAAGGTCTTGACTTTGGCCAACAAACCAATGCCAGTCTTGGATCTTGAGTAAGAATCACTCAATGGAAGGAAAAACGCTTAATATGATGTTGAGGGTTTTTCGCGTGCAATTAGCAACCAATTAATTATCTTTGTTAAGGTCTCATCATCATACACCCTTAAACATGAATTCTAAACACATAATAAGGCGCATATAAATAAATAATAATGATATGCGGATGGATACTCAACACATTGTTCCTAGAACAAATCTCTCAATTTCCTCTCTCCCGCTAGCACATGTATTACTTCTACCCGATTACATAACACTTCTAAAGAAACCTCATTTACATTGAGGGGAATAAGTGAGAAGAGAAATACAAAGAGTAAGGAGGTAATAGGCTGGACTCGCAGGTCCAATTAATAAATTCTAAATTTATTACAATAATTTCCAAAATTACCCCACCCATCTATTATCCATCTGATATACATTATTCATGCATCGCAATCATGTATTCACACAAGCACGTTATCAATCAATCTAATCCAATTAATTAATCTGAATATTAATGACCATCCAATGTTCAAACAACGATTTGATTTTACTCGAGTCAAACTCGTTTTACGAATAATTACTCAAAGTACGAATTCTTGAATTAAATTAAACTACAACATTAAATCCAATTTAATATGTATTTAATACTAACTCATTATTTAATTCCAAATTAAATATTACACTTTATTAACGAACCTTTACGACTTAGATTCTAAATCTAACAGTTACGGGTCTCAAAGCCCGATTAACATCCAATGTTAATTTAATTAAAGTCCAATGGGCTTTTAATTAATTTCTTAAGGTATAGACTTTTGGTCAACATGGGTCAAACCCAAATACCAAAGCCCATTTAAGGAATCACCCTTATTTGCCAAGAAACCAATTTAGGCCCATTAGGCCCAATTAAAATAAAGGTCCATTAAGTCATAATTGGACTTTATGGAAATGGTTTTGGGCCCAATTGGATCCAACCAATTTAGCCTAAACCAATCTTGGTACAACCAAGCCCATTAAACCCAATTACAACTTTTCAAGCCCAATTTCCAAAATAGGCCCAATTAATTAAATTACCAAATTCCAAATTTCATAACTTAATTAACCAAATTAACATTTCCTAAATACTAATTCACTCAATTAATTATGCTCATTAACATCAAAACATGTCCAACACATTTTAATCAAAAAATCAAGTCATTTTCCGCGCTAAAACCCCAACAAAAATGGTATCAAAGAGAGTCTCATCATACATCCATTACATTTATCATGCTTGATATATGATATATAATCCAATTTTGATATTTGAACATGCATGTAATTTAGATGTTTCTTAATTTTTTGATTCTACGCTAATGGAAAACATAACTGAGATTTAATGGTTAAGTTATGTTTTCCCAGGTAGAATTAAATTGTTGAGAAATTGATCTAGATTAATATCTGTATTTGATGTAGAGTAAAAACCCTCTTTAGGAATATCCCCGCTTAAATAAGGCATTAAAGTAACTAGTATTAGAAATACTTATTTTTTGGTTCGCCTTGTCATTACATATGAAAATGATTTCATGATGCTGTAGCTGTATCGTGCCAAAGCTGTGTAGTTATGGCTGATGGTAGTTCATTTGTGCCGTTAGAACTTATATGATAAGAGACAAATTCAAGTGAAAGTGGAAATCCTGAATATGCAAAAGCTTTCAGAACTACATCGATAGCTTGAATTTGTTATTGACAAGTGAAGCCTTGATACGCCTCCTTGTGAACGTGCCAAAGCTGTCACAATGAGAAACGGCCAGGACCAAAATCAGGAGTCACAGTGAGTGTGATTGACAATGAGTTGTCTACCCGTGAATATACATAGGCGAGAACGTGTCAAAGTTGTGAGTCAAAATATATTCATGGGGTCCACCTCTCACTATGGAATTCAATTTAATTATTGGATTCCCGTTTTCCATTGGGTATTAGGGTATTATGTAAAGTAGTGGGAGGCACTGCTGGGTTAAAAAAATCCATAAATAAGGCAGTATGTAATATTATGAAAATTATTGCTTATGTTGTTTCCGTTATTCTATTGTGTATATAGAATTAAACTTTAATCCACTGCATGCATATTTTATATATATGTTTTCTGACTTTCCTTATGGTTGGAGATTTCTAGAATAGGTTCTAGATTAATAGTAGGCTTGGATATTGTTAGATTAGTCAAAACCATCGGGAAATGTTGTTCCGATTTTCTTGAAAAATCAAAATGGTTAGTGACTTAGTTACTAAATCACATTAGGTAATCTAAATAGATATCCGTTTTAGGATATAATTCTGTAGATAGAATAGTTTCTTTTGCAGTAAGAATTAACGTGAATTAGTTCATGTCTCGAGATTCTTGACTGCATTAAGAAAACCCTATTAGGTATTTATTTATCTGATAATGACGTTTCTTGGCTTTAGTGACCTTTAGAGGTCATATGTCTGACATAATTTGCTCATTAATTATTTACAATTGTTGTGAATGGTTGAAAGTAAATAATAAAGCTAAAGAAAGGAGATGCGTATAGTTGTCTATAGAGAATATTGATTTTCACAATACGACGACTGTAGGTATTGGATACCAGATCTCCCGTCTAGTTATTTAAAATATTATTTAGTAATTGTTTTGATATTTGATATCAGAACTTGTGACTATTGGATAGTTACTTGTTCTTTATAAACAGTTATTTCATATTTTAAAATTACTAGTAGTTTCATTGATGAAGAGATAAACATTAAGAAAAATATTCGGTTTAGTAAATAACTTAGAACAATGCTTTATGAGATTTTATCACTTAAGCATTAGATGTTTATTCTGTATGGTAAAGGATGGTCTGATACGAGATCACACCATATATCCATATCCATTTAATGAATATTGTATTTGGGAATGTGATAAAATTTCATTTAACCAATGATCGTCATTGGACCACATATTTATTAAACTAATACATTGGATGTATGTAGTTTAATGAATTATAAATTGCCTTGGATAATTTTCTTTACTTCGTAACTTAGTTAATGAGTTGTCATGACTTAATTACGTGTTTCTAAAAGAACACATATTGAACGTCTTGAATGGTTCGAGAACATTCAATATGTTTCTGATGAAACGCGGATAGAATATTTTGAATGGTTCAAAGATATTCGATTTGAAGTTTTGAGAACTATATCTTTAAAATTCATCATGAGTCTTTGAATTGTTCAAAGATGTTTGATATGATCAAACATATGAATTTATGGCAATTAGTTCTAAGGTTTATGATTCTTACTCTATATTATTCTTCTATGATTCCATCGTGATGGAATTGGTTAGTATGAGAAATCAAATCCTATACGATTTGATTCATTTGATATTGAGTGTTACAGAATTAGTTTCAATACTCTTGGGGATATGCTATAGTAATGCTAATTCATCATTTTAATTAATTTTCCATTAGTTTTTACAGTTATATATATGATATATATAAGTAGAAAATTTGAATCTTGAAAAGTTTGAGATTTGAATCTTTCTTTTGTATAATGGTTATATAATTGAAAAGTATTTATGCCTCGGAGGTACAAGCAAAAGTTTGTCATTTATTCTATTTAATAGAATATTATATTCTATTTGATAGAATATCTTTTCTATGATCCCGAGTAGTAAAATTATTTTATTACTTGGTGTGTAATATTAGATGTTAACGATTGTAGAAAAGACTTGACTTATTGAAGTTAAATATGAGAGTGATAAACTATAAATGGAATATTAATAAGATGAAAAGACCCTTAGAAATCTTCTATATAAGTCCAATAGGATGTCAGAATCATGTGCGAAGTATTTAATACTAAATGGTTCTATTATTTTCTTATCGAAGAAAATTATCCTATAACTTATAGTGGGAGCGATATTTGATATCGATTTCAAAAGTTAGCATTGAATCATAGATTTAAGATTTTTTGTAGCTTACTACGATCAAGTTTTTGAACTTGATTAAGCTTTCGTTCTGAATCATTCATAAAATGTACAAATGGTTTCCACGGTAAAAGTAGAGTGAGCTTATTAAAGGTTTGACCTTTATAGTATGACAGTGAGAAAGGTTATACTCAACAATCTATTATAGATTTTGAGGAAACTTGTCTCTCGTCACACTAATTGAACAATTAAGGATTTGTTGGTTAATGTTGATATTAAACTATGTATTTTAGGTAGGAATACAAAGTGGAGTTCCTGAATGGTTTCTTCGAAGAAGAGATCCATTGTGATTTCTTTGCTTGAAGAGTTCGTTCTAGAATGGCCCTGGAGTTTGTATTTTGTTAAGATCCCAGTTTGATATATCAGCTTATAGAGCCTATTGTAGACTCAGATGAGCTTTCTGAAAATCTGTGTTCTATAATTTTGATATTAGTCAGATTGTCTGATTTTATCAAAGTATAGAGAATATATATGTGATAATAGGGTCAGTGAGAGCGTACAAATTTATTTCTAGTGTTATATATCCTAACGACATTATCATTATTAATGTAATAATAAGATGTTTATAAGGTAAAAGGTTTACCGAAGTCATCTTTTCTTCATGAAAGCAGTGGGAGTAGTCTTTGTTATATTCGATATAAAGTTTTATATATGATATAAAACAAGAGACTTGTGAGATACTCCCGTTAGTCGTGCATTAGATATGATCTAATAAATGACACATCAAGACTATCTGTGTGACAATTAGTATAACTGTTTGACAGTTAGTATTTCTCTTGTATATAGTATTCATCTTTCGTAAAGGATGATTCCTTTATTGAAAAGGAAATTGATTAAAATGTCTAGTCAATCTTATGTATCATAGGATGATGGTATAATGTATATTATATTATGTATGATTAAAGATATCACTTTAATTGTAATTGTTATGAGTTATTTTGATACGATATAGACCATAAGATGTGTCTTGAAAATGTTCTTTGTTATCTTTGAGATATTAAGAGCGAGTTTTTTATTCATGGAGAATATAATCTGTAACCATTAGCATCAAATTAGTTTTGAGTCTAATTATGACATTAGATGGTCTATGTCATATAAAGTCAGAAAAGATGCAGTGGGAGTGTCACAGTTGATTCTACTATATTAGTGGAATTATTTGTAACTTATGAAGTATTGACTTGTGAAGTTGCATAGTGACCTTATAGATTAGAAGTTTTGATATTAATGTTGTGCTTGCAGTTGTCTCATAATATTTGGATTTGATCTCTAAATACATAGACAACTCACTAGCTATAGCACAATATTGATATCGCATCTGAGTCATATTGATGTATAACTTAGGTTATACAATATATGAATGATGTTGGTGTTGGGGTTTTGGGCGAAGGGCGCAGCGGAAGCGCGGTTCGGGCGAAATAATAATTTTAAAACTTTGTAAATTACCGAACAAATTATTCAATATCTAAAATGAATAATTTATTCATATTTCACCTAAACACATTTATTCGATATCAAATAACGACATAAATAAGGTAGAAACTTCGTGAAACATTTACGAAAATATTTTTCCGCAAAATGGCTTAAAATACGTTTTTGACCGAACCGACCACCCAAAAATTATAGGGACTACCCAGGTCAGCCCCAATAGTGTTAGGACAGTTCATGGGCTCCCCGAACAGTGACAACTTCACTTTTTGGACAGCCGTCACCCGGTTGGCTCAAAAGTCACCGGTAACGCCATTTTTTGCCGTTTTCGCTTATTTTAACTTCGAAACAATTTCTGGCAATTTTTCCAACACCTAAAACACATCCAATACATTTATATGACATCAAATTCATCAACATAAATCCATATTTTCCAGAACTGATCCAGAAACCAAAAATGCCAATTTTTACTACTTTAAATCCTATTTTTCAATATTAATCCAATTGATCAAAACACCAATCAAAGTAACCACACATGAACCACCCAAGAACAATTATAGGAATTACAAGAGTGGTCATAACACTCTAGAATGGCAACATGTCATCAAATGAGCAAATTGGATGTATATTACAATAATAGCACCCAAAACACTTCACACATGCATCATCACTTCCAAATCCATCAACCAAAACCAAAAGCCCCAATTTTCACAAACAAAGGAACCCTAGAACTATTCTAACAATTCAAGAAAATAAGAAACTAATTTCCAAGCTTAGGATTCTAGAAGATTACCTTTAATCTTTTGATTTCCTAAGCCTTTTCTTGAATTTTCCTTCATTTTCTAACTTGAATCATCAAGCAACTATGAAACCAATTTTCTTATGAAGCTTTCGGCCAAGGTGGGTTGTAATGAGGAAGATGAAATTTTTTTTACCTTAAAAAATCCAAGTGACCGACTTACAAAGGGCTTTTTTGGTCATTTTGGAAAAAATAATTCAATTAATTATAATAAGCTTTAATGTTAGCAAATCAAATTTTCACACATTAGGCTTAATAAAATCATGCCATGTGTTTCAATAATAATTAAATATATTTCACAACATTTATGAAATATGGATATTATTTAACTATTCAAATATTTAACAATTAAATATCTAAATAATTAATTAATATAATTATTATTATATATGTATTTTTATTTACAATAAATAACAAATACATATATTAATGACATGTGTCAAAGTCTCATTTGACACTTAATTAATGTGTATCTAATCAAATTATGTATAAAATATAAATAAACAATAATTACGATTGACCAAAATCCCTTAAAGCATGTGTTTTCGTTTAACCGATTAAACGATTCGAATTAAATCATTTAATCTGATTAAGTATTATGAATAATCTGCATTATTCATAACGTGTTGCCCAAGTGCTCAACGAGTACACTTCATATTGTGGGACTCTCTAAGTTTAGGTTTATCCGTCACGAAATCTAATTTCGTGTCCACAATTCACCCACTCATGAATTAGGACGACCACGGATAATCTCGCTAAACTATGCAAGTCGAGGTCATTGCATACGTATAATCCCTCCGTCACAGGCTATCCATATTATACCTGGGATATAGATTAGAACGTCAAATCCTTTTGGTATAATATAGTCGACTTTCAATTTACGATCTCTAAATAACACTCGGAACTGATTTCTGAAGTTATACCATGGCCATGGATTTACTAGATCACAAACACGTGCATGATGTCTATGCCTTGTACTTAGGACTAGCGGATCCTATCTTGATACGCATAGGATATCATGAGCATCAGTCCACACCCAATGAACAGGCTGAGGTCTGATCTAAATAGATCAGTGAGGTGACTTCCATCAAAGTGTGGAGAATAACTCATATATCCATAGTGGTATCTCAATTCGAAGGACCACTATGCTCACTCAACTCGAGAAGATTCCTATTGACGTTGGTGTACCATTTATTAGGAAATCTTCAGTGAGTCGTTCAGTGTTTATCAAATAAACACTTAAAGTCTATACGAGTCTCCCGAGACTCATGATTCACTGGGATAAACCATCGGACCAAGTCACGATATACGACATGTACTGGTCTCAGTGAATTTTACTAACCGACCCGTGTTAGTAAATCTTGACCAGGAACTTTATTTAAGGACATACAACTTATAGTGACGCTTCCCAATGTCAATTACAAACTACGTTATAGCTGCACACTACATTGAAATTAGATTTTAATTCGGGCGAACGAGTTAATTTAGAATTAATTCGTCAGCGACGTGAATAATGATTTTGCTAGGCATAATTATTTAATTACGTCGCGACGAAAAATTCGTTAATTTAGAATTAGCGAACCCGAGCCCGGGAGTGTTTGCGGGCGCACTCGCATTGTGAATTAAAGTACGGCCCATAAGTCACATCAAGCATCAAATCACTAGTCACATCAAGCGTGAAATCACTTGTCACTTTGAGTGATGTGATGTCTTGTCACTTTGGAGGTGATGACCAATTTCTTGGAGCACTTTTGGAGCAGAAAACCGTGAGCTTCCATGGATGAAAGCTTGAAGATTTTCGTTGTTCCTCGCATCGTAAAAGTCGTTCATTGTAAGTATTCCGCATCTTCTTTGAGTATTCACACATGAGTTTCATTGGTTGATTTGATCATTGGGACCTAATAGAAACCCAACAATGGTATCTTGAGCCATTTTGAGCATGAAACTTGAATTAGGGTAAAGTTGGGTAAATTGAATTTGAGCATGTTTTGATGAAATTGATTGTTGGAATATGCTTATATTATGTTTACTTTGAGTTGTGCATAATCAATTTTGTGAAAAATAGATTGGATCAATTTTCCCCTAAAGATTGGCTTGGCCGAATCTACTATTGCCCTAAATGTCATGGTATTTTTTGTTTCTTTGATCATTGGATGACTTGAAATAATTGGGTAATGTTGATTTAAGATTCAATTGGATTGGATTTACAATTGGACATAAAAACCCTATAATGCCGAGACAAAGAAAGCATGGAAAATGATTGATTTTTGATTAAAATGTGTTGGACATGTTTTGATGTTAATGAGCATAATTAATTGTACAAATTGGTGTTTTGGAAATGTTAATTTGGGTAATTAATTATGGCATACACTTTGGTTAATTAAGTTATGAAATTTGGAATTTGGTAATTTAATTAATTGGGCCTATTTTGGAAATTGGGCTTGAAAAGTTGTAATTGGGCTTAATGGGCTTGGTTGTACCAAGCTAGGTTTAGGCTAAATTGGTTGGATCCAATTGGGCCCAAAACCATTTCCATAAAGTCCAATTATGACTTAAATGGACCTTTAATATTAATTGGGCCAAATGGGCCTAAATTGGTTTCTTGGCAAATAAGGGTGATTCCTTAAATGGGCTTTGGTATTTGGGTTTGACCCATATTGACCAAAAGTCCATGCCTTAGAAATTAATTAAAAGCCCAATGGACTTTAATTAAATTGACATTTGATGTTAATCGGGCTTTGAGACCCGTAACGATTAGATTTAGAATCTAAGTCGTAAAGGTTCGTTAATAAAGTGTAATATTTAATTTGGAATTAAATAAATGAATTAGTATTAAATACAAATTAAATTGGATTTAATGTTGTAGTTTAATTTAATTCAAGAATTCGTACTTTGAGTACTTATTCGCAAAACGAGTCGGACTCGCGCAAAATCAAATCGTTGTTTGAACATTGGATGGTCATTAATATTCAGATTAATCAATGGATTAGATTGATTGATAACATGCTTGTGTGAATACATGGTTGCGATGTATGAATAATGTATATCGGATGGATATTAGATGGGTGGGGGCAATTTTGGAAATTGTTGTAATAAATTTAGAATTTATTAATTTGACCTGCGTGTCCAGCCGATTACCTCCTTACTCTTTGTATTTCTCTTCTCACATATTCCCCTCAATGTAAATGAGGTTTCTTTAGAAGTGTTATGTAATCGGGTAGAAGTAATACTTGTGCTAGCGGGAGAGAGGAAATGGAGAGACTTGTTCTAGGAACAATGTTTAAGTATCCATCCGCATATCATTATTATATTTATTTATACGCGCCTTATTATGTGTTTAGAATGCATGTTTAAGGGTGTATGATGATGAGACCTTAACAAAGATAATTAATTGGTTGCCAATTACACGCGAAAAACCCTCAACATCATATTTAGCGTTTTTCCTTCCATTGAGTGATTCTTACTCAAGATCCAAGACTGGCATTGGTTTGTTGGCCAAAGTCAAGACCTTTGTCCGTCGAGGATGTGTTTGAATCATGAAAGCTTTGTTCCATATTGGTGTCTTGTCCAAGTTGTGATTTGTTGGCCAAAGTCAAGATCACTTCTTGTCCATCGACATTGATTACGAAGCTTTCCAAGGTCAATGGTTTCCGCTTAACTGGGATCACTAAGTTTGTTGTGCCAAAGCCAAGGCTTAGTTGATTCAGAGGAAAAATGTTAGGAAATATATTGGATATATTGGCATATATAAGATATATGTTTCGGACTTGGATGTCCACCTACTGGATCTAGGAATTGGATGAGATCCAATTGATCTTAGAGATCTACCTAGTTAATTATCATACAATTTGTTGGCCAAAGTCAAGATTGTGTGTTATTTAATGGGATCCTAGCCCACTAGGAAACAAGGTTTCCCGAGTACTCCACAGAGGGTTAGAGGCTCGCCGAAAAATAGTGGGAGGCAAGTATTAAATTTGCAATATTCGTTTAGTTACTTGCCATATGCGCTCATTCAAATTTTTCGTCAAATAAATTAATATATTAGCTGGACTAATATTTAATTGTTGTTTTAATAAAACAGTTGGACTGTATTCAAACTATTTCATTTATAGTTGATTATATAATTGGATTATAGTAATCAATATATTTGAATTAACTAATTTCAATTAATAGTTGATTTTATAATTGGATTATAGTAATCAATATAATTGAATTTAATCTATTAAATTATAGTTGATTATATAGTTGGACTATAGTAATCATTATAATCAATAGTACCTTAAATTGTTGATTAAATAGTTGGACTATTGGAATCAAGATAATTGAAAGATTAGTGTTTAAAACATAATCCTGGGTGAAAATGTATTTAAACGGATTTAATTTTCAAATTGGGAATAATGATTCAAGATAGTCCTGAAAACTAAGAAGTTACTTTATTTGATAAAATAACATCTTAGGCCTAAGCCTGGAGTTAAGCAAATAATAGAACATGATATTTGGAATATTCATGTGATGATAACTTTAGTGCTTAATCCATTATACTTGCCAAATAGACTTCTTAATTTCTTATTCAGAACTAAGGATTGGACCCTTATAGTATGATAATGAAATTGAAGGATATTCATAGATCTATCTTTAGATCTTAGAAGTACAAATTGCAATAGAAAACTCTTGGAGAGTTAATGGCTATACTCAAGGAGACAAAGCCAAAGTTTGCAATAAGGCAAGTAGCGCAAAGCGCATCTTACTTCGACATTCTAGAAGGCCAAGGCTTGGCCAAAGGCTTCTGGAGTGTGGAAAAATGGGCAAAGGCAAAATCATTATAATCTTCTGGGAAGACAAAGGACATATCCCAAAATGTCTGCCTAAATTGTGGCAAACGGGGACACGGAAGCGTGACTGCCATATGAACAAGGCAGACATGAAGGAATTGAAAACGGTCAAGGCTCCGACTTCAAATATGTTTGTCATAAAGATGTTCACTGCTAGTATTAAAATTGGATTTTGGATACTAAATGCGGTACATAAAATATGTACTATTGTGCAGAATCTGCTGTAAGCAGGATACTGACTTTAGTTGAGATTGATCTGTGAATTGAAAATGGGACAATTGTCGCTGTTTTAACCGTAGAAACCTAAGTTTAGGAACTACCCTTACGGTGTGTACTTAAATTAGGAAACTGTTACAATGTAACTAGTTTGACTAGATACATTATCTCTATATCAGAGTATAATCCGTTACGGATATACCTTTATATTCTATAACACTAAAGTGTTTTATTATATAAAGATGATATTGAGATAAACACATTAGATGTGAATAACAGTATTTATATTTTGAATATAAATAAATCTCATACATATGACATGACAAACAAATAGCTCGAACTGAATTAATCAGTTGAGACTTATAAGTGGCATTGTTGTCTGGGACACAATTAAAAAGACTCGTATATCCACACTTTCGAAGAGTGGATACTAGGACAGATTTGATTCTATTCAAATAATGTCTACGAATCTAGTTTATTGGGCAAAGTGCATATAACACCTTTACTTGGTAAAAGTGTAAGTGCCACCGATCTGTTAGCCCTCGTTCATAGTGACGTAAGTGGGCCCATATCTAGCTAGGCTAGATGTGGATATGAATGTTTCGTGACCTTTACGAATGTGGCATCGCGTTATGGTTATGTGTTTCTTTTGAAACACGGATCGAAAACTTTTGATGAAATCAAAGAGTTTCGACATGAAATAAATAAAAAGATCGGCTAAAGTATTAAACCATCACGGTTAGACCACGATAAAAATACTTAAGCAATAAGTTTCTCAAATACTTGAAAGAGTAGTATTATTTCAATGAGGACTCCTCCCGGAACACGTCAATTTGACGGTGTGTCCGAACGGACAAACCAAATTTTGTTGGACATGATAAGGTTAAT
This sequence comes from Zanthoxylum bungeanum, assembly GCA_019454045.1. Lineage (NCBI taxonomy): Eukaryota > Viridiplantae > Streptophyta > Magnoliopsida > Sapindales > Rutaceae > Zanthoxylum > Zanthoxylum bungeanum. Next base: position 16,834 of record SKCR01025259.1, read on the forward strand.
CATGAGTCACTCTGAGCTACCATTTCCTTCAACGGATACGCATTAATAGTGCATAACTTATTTTGAATAAGGTTCCATAAAAATCTGTTAGACAGATTACATATTAGATATGAACAGGAAAGAAACTGGGTTCTCTCATTCCTGTAGAGTTGGGTATGCTGGGCATATGTTTGGATGATACCAAACTAGAACCCAAATCGGATAGTGCCTAAGTTGTAGGTTATCCTAGGGAAACCAAAGTATAGTTCTTATACAACTCACTAGAGAACAATGTAATTGTTGCTCGCCATGCAGTCTTCCTAAGAGGAATACATATATGCAGTGGTAAGTGGGAGGAAAGTAAAACTCGATGAAAATTGGAGTAATACTATTCCAGGCACCGATTCCTTAATGGAACACAAATAGTTCATCAAGGATGAATCTATACCAATAATCTTCGAATACACAAGAACCACGTAAGTCGGAGAGAGTTAGAAAACAACCTGGGGTATGGGTTTCTGATCTCACCTCATAAATATGTCAATCTTATTGAGGAACACGAACTGACTACGTATGAGGAAGTGATACAAGGTATCAACTCCCTATTGTGGCAAAGTGCCATGATATCCGAAATGGATTCCATGTATATCAACTAAGTTTGGATACTAGTTGATGTACCGCAAGGCATTGTGCCTATAGGTACTGTATAAGTCTTCAAGGAAGATATACATGGAAGGCAACATACCAATGTACTAAGCTAGGCTTGTAGCGAAAAGGTATCGTTATCAACGTTGTGTCGATTACGATGAAACATTTTACCTGTTGCTATTGTTAAATCCATTTGGATAATGCTTGCTGATGCTGCATGTTTCATTCATGAAATATGGCAACAGAATGCCAAAACCGCTTTCCTTAACGGAAACCTTTTGGAGGATGTTAACAACATCCTGACGGTTTTGGCGTACCAAAACAAGCAAACAAGGTTTGCAAGTTCAATTTGATCCATGGATGGATTGAAGCAAGCATTGGGTTCTTGGAACTATCGTTTTGATGTAATCATAATGGTGTATGATTTGATTCAAAACGAAAATGATTCTTGTGTATATAAGGAGGTTAGTGGGAGCGCACTGACAGTGACTGTCCTAAAATAATGATATGTCATTTCTTGGAAATGATATTCCCATAAAAACTATCGGTGAAAGCATGGCTTTCATGAAAATTCTCCGTAGAATTCTTGGGAGAGACAACATTTATTCTAGGAATAAAGATCTACTAGGATAGATCTAAAAATTGTTGATACTCTCCGAGAACTCGTACATTGAAAAATGTATGTGACCTGGTGTCTCATACGCTTTGAGCATATGGAGTCACAATCGGGCCAATCCAACTGATAGTCATTGGATTGATGTTAAGAACATCCTTGAGTATCTTAGAGGAACTAAGGATGTTGTCTTATACTATGGAGAAGGAGAACTTGAAGTGACTAGGTTCACTGTTGCAAGTTTCCTAACCGATATAACGACTATTAGTCATAACAACAGTACTATAAAGTTTGAATAACGGAACAGTGAGCTGGAAATCTTCCAAGCGAGATACTGTTACCGAATAAACAACACAAGTGGGTTATTGCTGCAGCTGAGGCAGCAATAGAAGCCTTCTGGATTGATAATAATCCTAATCAGATTAGGAATAGTTCTGTTAGCAGCTAAGGTAGGCTACAGCACTGGCTTAAGAATTAATGGTCTCATCAACGATCCAGATATATACTTCAAATATTCATCTGATTCGTTCGGATCATACATCGTGGCGATGTGATGATCGAATAAATCGCATCAAATGATAATCATGCAAATCCGCTGACGAAAGCATTTTCTCAGCTGAAGTTTGAGCGAACCGTACATAGTTCGGGTGTAGGACACTTGAGTGATTAGCTATAGACCAAGTGGGAGATTGTTGGACAGTTATGGCCCATAGCATCACTATTTGTACAGATCATGGTGTTGTTGTACAAATTAACTATGTGACAAAGGAAATTGCTCTTCTATCATTTGTAAGTAGATTACCAAGATATATAAATGATAGAAGGTCCATATGATTAGTTCCGGATTGAGATGATATGAGACAGTATCAATCAAAAAAGGTTTAATCATTAAATATCCCTAGTCGTAGTATTATCGAGATTGGACATCGATAATGCGAAATAGACTAGTATTACACTTGTGCACGTTGTGAGGGCATAATGGCATAGTTCTCATATATTTGGGTATAGGATACTCATGCAAGTGTAGTAGGAGGTTGTGTTTTACCGATGGTATGGAAAACAGCTTCGCTCTGGATAGACCCCTCGGAATTCCATTGGTAGTATGACTATGTGTCTATGGAAGTCCGAATCAGGGTAGGTTTATTTGGTCTTAACCTGAGACTTGCACCGCTAATACTTGCGACAATCAATATACTTTGGTTTTGGTCGTCCAGGGCTTTAACAGGTTCTGTGTACGCCTCTTCTGGGTATATTGAGAATCGTAATGTATTGGGTGTGATGTCGAGATGGAAGTATCACTCCAGTCATAGTGGAGATGATAATCACGTAGGATACGGAACTGGTTCTCTTATGTACTGCAGTCATCGGGATAAAATGACTAGGTCATGTTTATCCGATTATAGAGACTAGTTACCAGACATCTGACATGTGCTTCGGACGGGGCAGACACATTTCCAGCCCCAGGCCTTGCACGTGACATGCGATGCTGGATCGAAATACGCAATACTACGTATACTACGCCTGATATAGATCACATATTCAAGTAAGAATATTTCCTGAGAATTGGGTAGGCACGGTGCTTTGCTAGAAGCCAACCATGTCTTGTAAATCGGTAAAAACGTAGTACTAGGTACATACGTGTTCGGATAGTCCGACAACTGGATTTACTGCCAACATATCCGGGGATCTCATGGGTCACTTCCCAAAGATTCACCGATGACGTATGACTCGCACGTTATTAATTGGGATTAATTAATGAGAGAGAAAATTAATCTGGGATTAATTACAGAGATATTTTATCTGGGATAAAATATTAATTAAAGAGAGAGAACGATTAATTTGGAATTAATCGATAAAATAATATATTCGATATATTATACGAAATTGGATTTCGACGCGGAATTGAAATTAGATTTTAATTCGGGCGAACGAGTTAATTTAGAATTAATTCGTCAGCGACTTGAATAATGATTTTGCTAGGCATAATTATTTAATTACGTCGCGACGGAAAATTTGTTAATTTGGAATTAGCGAACCCGAGCCCGGGAGTGTTTGTGGGCGCACTCGCATTGCGAATTAAAGTGCGGCCCACAAGTCACATCAAGCGTCAAATCACTTGTCACTTTGAGTGATGTGATGTCTAGTCACTTTTGATGTGAATAGTTGATGGAGGTGGTTGTAGGCTTAAATGCCTTGACTTTTTGAAAGCAAAAATTGGTATATCATTATTTGATTTTTGGAAAATTAAATAAGTGTATTAGATACACAAACCTACCTCTTCTCTCTCACTCTCTCCCTCTCACGGCCAAGGGCCAAATCTCTCTCAATCTCTTGCCAAAATGCCGAGAGCAATAAGGAAGAAAATGTGATGATTTTGTTGCAAAATCAAGAGTGCTAGCACACTTTAAGAGTCTTGCGAAGGTGATAGGGAACCGCACCCGTGAGCATGGAATCACAACACAAAGCTTGGAGCTTGATGGAGGTGATGACCGATTTCTTGGAGCACTTTTGGAGCAGAAAACTGTGAGCTTCCATGGATGAAAGCTTGAAGATTTTCGTTGTTCCTCGCATCGCAAAAGCCGTTCATTGTAAGTATTATGCAACATCTTTGAGTATTCGCACATGAGTTTCATTGCTTGATTTGATCCTTGGGACCTAATAGAAACCCAACAGATATGTGGTGCGATCTTGTATCAGACTATCTTTACCATACATAATAAGCATCTAACGCTTATGTGATAAAATCTCATAAAGCATTGTTCTATGTTATTTAGTTAATCGAACATTTTCTTAATGTTTATCTTTTTATTAATGACACTACTAGGGTCTTTGTCTAATATACACGCACTAAATCAGATTTAGTTTCAATCTAATCATAATTAGATATCTAATCGCAATTAGATCGAATATGTGTATAAAAGACAAGAGGTGCTACCATTAATAAGTAATATTATGGAAAATGGAATTGCTCGTATTTATGAATCGCACATAAATACGATCCGGATTGGCACTCCGAGTACCAACCCTAACAGTTGGCTAAGGGAAACGATTGGGTTTGTTGGAGAAACTCAATATGTTATAGCGGACCTATTTGCTATTGTCTACCTCTTGAGTGCTGGGTTAACTCTTGAAGACCATGAGTATGTGATACACATTGATATGTGTATATGATACCATGGATTGGCACTAGAGCAAGTGGGAGAAATTGTTCGGGTTGGTGCTCAGAGTTCCAATCCGGATCGTATTTATGTCTGATTCATGAATACGAACAATTCATTTTTCCATAATATAACTTACTTAATGATAGCACCTCTTATCCAATTGTCTAATTCAAAAAATTAACCATGAGCTTCCTAGGGTAGTAATTGGCCAAGCATGGATTTTGGGGAATTTTGATCTAATCAATTTATCACAAAATCAATGATGCACAAATCCAATTAAACATCATACAAGCTCAACCAAACCATCAATTTTGCATTTTCATGCTCCAAGCAAAAATACCCAAATTAAAGTTTATAAACTCAAGGATCCAAATCATGCTTAGATCTCACTCGGATACCATTGTTAGTGTCTTAGACATGCCACATGATCTCTAAGTGTGATTATTATGTGAATTAATCAAGAAAATTGCAGAATACTTACATTGATCAGATTTAGGATTTCAAAAATTCCATAGATGTTGAAACTTCCAAGCTCATGGGTGAGTATCTCTATTACCTTCAATTGACTCCCATATGTGCTAGTAAGAACAAAATTAACCAAAAACTGCCCTCCAAGAGAAGCAACAGTTCGACTAACAGAGAGGAAGCAATCGGCCTGGCAAAGGCCATCCTTCAAACAGAAACCCAATTGCCTTTCGGCATGTACAAAAAGGAGAAGCAGAGTCCAATTGCTTTCTTTCTAAAAGAAAACCAAAATAATGCTTTTGCCTTTTTCTTACAAACCAGAGGCCATTCGGCCTTCTCAAAAAAAGAGAATTTTTAATGGCCACTCACTTTTTCATTTCTTAAAATTAAAAGTAAATGTTGCTTTTTTTGTTTCGGCTAGAGAGAGAGAAATTAATAAATTCCAAAAATTCATTAATTATATTAAACTTGGTAGGTATGATGTGTAACAAATCTAATTTAATTTATTACCAACCACTTACATCAATTGTTGACAATTGATGTAAGTCATGGGTCCCACCCATTTAATTCAAAATTTGGTTGGCTTACACAACACAATTAGGGCCCGGTTCGTTTAATCCGACTAAACAAATTTTCCGTCGTGACGTAATTAAATCTAAATTAATTAAATAATTATGCCTTGCAAAATTATTATTAAAGGCGCTTACGAATTAATTCCAAATTATTTCGTTCGCTAGAATTAAAATCCAATTTAATTCCGCGTTGAAATCCGATTTCATTTAATATATCTAATATATTATTTTAGCCCAATTAAATAAATTAAATTGTAAAATCTAATTTAACTATTAAATTTATTTTACCGATTAATTCCAAATTAATCGCGTTCTCTCCTCTCGACGAATTTAATCCCAGATAAATTCTCGACGCAATTAATCCCAGATTAATTCTTGACGTAATTAATCCCAGATTAATTTTCTGTCTCTCATAATTAATCCCAGATTAATTTTGTTCGAGTCAAATATCATCGGTGAATCTTTGGGATGCGACCTAAGAGATTCCTGGATATGTTGGCAGTAAATACGGTTATCGGACTATCTGAATACGTGCGTACCCGGTACCACGTTCTTACCGATTTACAAGACATGGTTGGCTTCTAGCAAAGCACCGTGCCTTCCCAATTCTCCAGAAATATTCTTCTATGGAATACAAGATCTTTGTCAGGCGTAGTATACGTAGTATTGCGCATTACGATCCAGTATCGGATGTCACATGCTAGGCCTGAGGCTGGAGTTGTGTCTGCCCCGTACGAAATATATATCGGATCACTAACAACTAGTCTCTCTATGATCGGAAAGTCATGACCTAGTCATACTTCCCCGATGGCTATAGCACTTAGAGTACCAATTTTGTATCTCTGCGTGATCATCATCTCCATATGACTGAAGTGATACTTCCATCTTGACATCACACCCAATACACTATGATTCTCAGTATACCCAGAAGAGGCGTACACAGAACCTGTTAAAGCCCCGGACGACCAAAACCAAAGTATACTGATTGTCACAAGTATTAGCGATGCAAGTCTCAGGTTAAGACCAAATACACCAACCCTGATTCGGATTCCCATAGACACATAGTCATAATACCAATGGGATTCCGATGGGTCTATCCAGAGCGAAGCTGTTTCCGTACCATCGGTAAACAGAACCTCCTATTACACTTGCATGAGTATCCAATACCCAAATATATGAGAACTATGTCGTTACGCTTCCATAACATGCACAAGTGTAATACTAGCCTATTCCGCATTATCGATGTCCAGTCTCGATAATACTACGACTATGGATATTTAATGATTAAACCTTTGTGGATTAATAATGTCTCATATCTTATTAATCCGGAACTAATCATAAGGACTTTTATCATTTATATATCCGAGTAATCCAATTACAAATGATAAAAGAGTAATTTCCTTTGTCACATAGTTAATTTGTACAACAACACCATGTTCTATACAAATAGTGATGTTATGGGTCATAATTATCCAACATAAATTACAAGATTTTGATATATGCCTTATGTAGTTGTCAAGAAAGTGTGAAAATATAGAGATTTTAAGATAAATAAGTTGGTTTCACATATTTTATTTCGATTGTCATGATAAAAAAAAAACTATTAAAATTGATGATCTATGGGATAAACTATGATGGGATTGATTCATACACTCACTGCAAGAATCTAACTGAGATGAATTTAATTTGTTTAATGAAGTTAAGACTATTTACAACATATTGAAGTTTTCTTTGAGCCATTGTCATATTATATAATGATCTTTAAGGTATTTCTGTGAGAATTTGACCATGTTATATTTTCTCATTCATATGTTTGTTTATTTAGTAGTTTTAAATGATGTTTGTGGGTCATAATTGTAAGCTCTCACGATACTATAACTCATCCAATAGGATCACATAGGGGTTTAAAGGTTTATTACATACATTAAATGCAAATGTGATCCCAACAAAAATGGTTTAATTAGTTAATTTGTTATTTATTTTGTTGTTTTCATTTGGTCATTAATTGAGGACAAACAATAATTCAAGTTTGAGGTGCGATGATTGTACATAATATATAATTTTCAAGTGTATTTACTATTTATTTCCCTCACTTTAATGTTCTTGAATATGTTAAATGCACTAATATTCTTGATTTTATTGTTTAGAGTACATTATATGAAAATTTAGGTAAAAAGGAGAAAAAATCCAAAATTTTCAATTTACACCAGTGGCTTCTTAATTTAGGTAGCATTCAGTAGTTTGAACATAACATTCTCATATGATGATAAATTGAGGGATTCAAGTTGTATTGAATAGAAAATTTAAATATTTACAATGTTTTAGTTTACATCAAATACTAAATAGACATCCATCATGTTCAAATATGAGCTGGAATATAAAGTTTTTACACTATCCAGCTGTGGCGCACCACCAAAATCTTGTCATGGGACACTAGAGATTGTTAAAAATAGTTTTAGTGAACAATAAACAATTAGTGGAACAACACTAGTCCCTCAGTGGCGCGCCATCAATGTGATAGATCTTGAATAGAAAACTTGGTTTTTATAAGAGAATATCTAGGGTTACTTCATTTAGGTTTTTGGAACGGAAATAAGCATTTTTTAGGCTTAAACACATTCTAAACCGAAACATCATTCAAGAAATACCAAGAACAACAAGATCAAGCAAGAATCGAGAGAATATATTAAAGAATTTGGATATTGGAGATTGACATCCTTCAAGATTTGTTTTCTTTATCTCTTCATTATTAATTATTTATTGCTTATTATGTTGAACAAAATGTTGTTGTTTATTTTTTTCATCATGAACTAAATTTTATTTTAGGAATGCAATGAAATCTAAAAGTAAACTTTATTGATTGAATTTCTTTTATGATTGATTTGTGATTTTCTATGTAAATTATTTATCAGTCTTTATTTTTAATGTGTTTTATTGCTTGATAATCATAGGATAGTTGGGGTAAACTCTAATGAACTTGACAAAGAATGTTTTGGTTTAACCTTAGAAATTGATAACACTTGATCTTATTAGTAAAAATAGATTTCCTTACATGATAGATACATCTGCAGAGCAAGCATAGCCATAAGTAGAACTTGATCTTAATGAGTTTGATTTAGGATAATTATCTTACATATATACGTAATTGTACTGAATTGAGCATTTCCACTTGACCATTGATAGGGGCTTGTAAATAATTTTGTATTCTATGTTAACAATTCATCATAGTTGTTCAGTTATAAAGGTAGGAGAAAGATTTATGGGAATATTATAGGGAAGTTGTGATCCTAAATTATTTTCATCTTTTTACTTTCAAATGTTTAAGTTTTTCTATTAACTGCTTTAGTTTAATTTAATTAGCTTTCATATTCTCATTACTTTTCATAATCGTTAATCTAGATAAGATTATCATTGAGAAAATTTGATATTGGACATTAATAACGATTCCTCGTATATTACTTATACGATATGTGCGTATGTGTGCTATACGAAAATCACTATTAGTGATGCACGTATGTCATGTAAATTCTCAAGACAGACATGCATTGTAAGGTCTACTATAGAGTCTACATTCATAGCATTAGACAAAGAATAAGAAGAAGTAAAGTGGCTTCGAAAATTTATGAGAGGATATTCCAAACTGACCAAAATATATGTCAGTCATTAGTAAATATTGTGATACTCAATCGATTATTGGGAGAGCCCAAAATATAATTTATAATTGTAAGTATCGACACATACGTCGAAGATATAATCGAAGATACAATATTGATTATATCAAATCAAAGTAAAACTTAATTAACCCATTTACTAAAAGTTTTATCATTACAATAATTTTGTAATATTTAAGTTATTATTATGTATGTATTATTGTTTGGAATGTGTGTATATCAATAAAATAACACTTCCCTGAATAAGATTGCCAACAGCGTGCTGGCCTGCGGACATCATGGGCGGCAGCACAGCCTGCGGATATCATGTACACTCATGACTATCTATTTTTATGACATTTGTAAACGATATTGATATATTGAAAAAAAAAAATGGACCTAAAAAGTAATTTCAATCATTTAGTTTAATTAGGGAGACTTGAATCCATCATATTGATTAATTAACAGTTCAAATTGATCATATTTAATTATTTTACTTTTCATGTGTCTTGTTGCTTAAAAGGAACGTATGTTTAGTGTTACAATTATCTGAGCATCTATGACCAAATCTAGGCTGTCTTGGGAAAGAAAGCGTGCTAGAAGAGTTCAAATAATTATTATAATCTTCAAAGGTTGTTGAGATGAATTTGGGAGAATATATATATATATATATATATATATATATATATATATATATATATATATATATTAATGTTAGTTGTAATAATAATTATAGATGAAAAAACTTTAAAAAACTTTCCTGCTCCGGCGTAGATCTGTATGGATTCAGAACATTCGGATTCGGAAATATCCGAGTCTGGAATTAAAACTTTTAGACTCAAGTGGCGGAATTTTGGATCCGTATGAATTTAGATTCGGATCCGAAATTTTATTAAAATATATAAATATAATAAAATAGAATTAAAAATACAAAAGAATGGAATTAAAAATAATACAAAATACAAAATATAAATATAAAAATAAAAATAAAATAATGTAATTAAAAATTTAAACAATATAAATATAAATTAAAAAAAATTAAAAGTCTGAATTTCTAGATCTGATCTAGGTGTGCCTGCTTCCGGATCCTAATACAGACCTATATATATCCACCAAAACTTACCCGAATCCAGATTTTGTCATTTCTAATAATAATATATGTAAATGTTCTTTTAGTATATAGATTTGAGTTAATTATAAAGTTAATTTATGTATTTTTAAAATTTACTCAAAAAATATTTTTATGTCAAAATCTATTGAATTATGCTATATTTTTCAACTAATGCCCGTGTGATTTCTTAAAGCCTCAAGTTTTATTTATATTGCCATTGAAAAGTTCCAACACCGACACATATAATAATATATATATTTTGAATAATTTTTTTTTGACTGCAAAAAATTGATTTATACTTTTTGTTAGGCTACGTGAACCCCCGACCCCACAACCTAATTAGCTAGTTCTCGTGTGTTACAGATATGCATGATTTTTAAATAATTTATAAACAAATAAATCAAAGTTGTTTATACAAAAATGATTCAGGATCAAACTTTACGTAATTTTGAATTTTAGTAACTCATCAATACGGAGTGTTAACATCTACTAACGTAAATAGGATAACGTCATCTATTTCATTATGTTAATAGAAACGTTCAATGAATGTGATTGAGTGAAAGTTTGTAATGGGAACATGCATGTATATTATATTTTAGTGTAAAGAAATTAAGCACTTGTTGGCACAGATGTCAGCTTTGTCAGATATTTTTTTTTTCTTTTTTAATTTATTATTCAAGTATTGTTGGTGTATACTTTTGGAGGTTTAATGGAAGAACACGAGTCATGTGAAGGAGGACAATCTAAAAACCTTCGTTGACGCCTCCCTAATGTAACACTCCAAATCCGGAGATATTACCGGCAGGGAATAGGCCGTCCTATCCCCCAAAGTCTTTGACTATTTGACAACTGATAATTTCATTTCATATATAAACTCATGCACAAGACCAATGCCCAACTCGCCATCATACATAACACTCCTCATACTAAGTACTCAATTTACTACACATTATAACTTTGACATTGAACACTTATGATGCATGACATATATATTATTCACTATATAACATATATGATGCATAGGTCAAATCAAGATCAATTAAGCAATGAAATGTGTGAATACAACAAAGTAATCGTTTGCCCGAATTAAAATCCAATTTTAATTCCGTGTCGAAATCTAATTTCGTTTAATATATCGAATATATTAATTTTATCGATTAATTCCAAATTAATCGTTCTTTCTCTTCAAATAGTATTTTATCCCAGATAAAATATCTCTGTAATTAATCCTAGATTAATTTTCTCTCTCTTATAATTAATCCTAGATTAATTATGTGCGAGTCATACGTCATCGGTGAATCTTCGGGAAGCGACCCATGAGATCCCTGGATATGTTGGCAGTAAATCCGGTCGTCGGACTATCCGAACACGTACGTACCTAGTACTACGTTTTTACCGATTTACAAGACATGGTTGGCTTCTACCAAAGCACCGTGCCTACCCAATTCTCCAGAAATATTCTTAAAGGAATATATAATTTGTATCAGGCGTAGTATACGTAGTATTGCGTATTGCGATCCAGTATCGGATGTCACATGCAAGGCCTGAGGGTGGAATTGTGTCTGCCCCGTACGAAGCATTTATCGGATCTATGGTAACTAGTCTCTATAATCGGATAATCATGACCTAGTCATATGATCCCGATGACTGCAGTACTAAAGAGTACTAGTTCCGTATCCTGCGTGATCATCATCTCCATATGACTGGAGTGATACTTCCATCTTGACATCACACCAAATACACTACGATTCTCAATATACCCAGAAGAGGCGTACACAGAACCTGTTAAAGCCTTGGACGACCAAAACCAAAGTATACTGATTGTCGCAAGTATTTGTGATGCAAGTCTCAGGTTAAGACCAAATACACCTACCGTGATTCGGACTTCCATAGACACATAGTCATACTACCAATGGAATTCCGAGGGGTCTATCCAGAGCGAAGCTATTTCCGTACCATCGGTAAACATAACCTCCTATTACACTTGCATAAGCATCCAATACTTAAATATATGAGAACTATGTCGTTATGCTCCCACAACGCGCACAAGTGCAATACTAGTCTATTTCGCATTATCGATGTCCAGTCTCGATAATACTACGACTATGGACATTTTAATGATTAAACCTTAGTGGATTAATATTGTCTCATATCTTATTAATCCGGAACTAATCATATGGACTTTTACCATTTATATATCCCGGTAATCCAATTACAAATGATAAAAGAGCAATTTCCTTTGTCACTTAGTTAATTTGTACAACAACACCATGTTTTGTACAAATAGTGATGCTATGGGTCATAATTGTCCAACATTTACCGTTGCGACATTATTATTAAAGTCGCTTACGAATTAATTCTAAATTTATTTGTTTGCCCGAATTAAAATCCAATTTTAATTCCGCATTGAAATCTAATTTCAATTAATATATCGAATATATTATTTAATCGATTAATTCCAAATTAATCGTTCTCTCTCTTCTAATCGAATTTTATCTCAGATGAATTATTGCCGAAATTATCCCAGATTAATTTTCTCTCTTATAATTAATCCTAGATTAATTATGTTCAATTCAAACGTCATCAGTGAATCTTTGGGAAGCGACCCATGAGATTCTTGGATATGTTGGCAGTAGATTCGGTCGTCGGACTATCCGAACATGTGCGTACCCCGTACCACGTTCTTACCGATTTACAAGACATGGTTGGCTTCTAGCAAAGCACCGTGCCTACCAAATTCTCGAGAAATATTCTTTTAAGGAATACATAATATTTATCACGCGTAGTATACTAAGTATTGCGTATTACGATCCAGTATCGGATGTCACATGCTAGGCCTGAGGATGGAATTGTGTTTGCCCGTACGAAGCATATATCGGATCACTAGCAACTAGTCTCTTTAATCGGATAATCATGACATTGTCATATTATCCCGATAGTTGCAACATATTATAGTACTAGTTCTGTATCCCTGAGTGATCATCATCTCCATATGACTGAAGTGATACTTCCAATTTGACATCACACCCAATACACTACGATTCTTAATAAACCTAGAAGAGGCGTACACAGAACCTGTTAAAGCCTCAGATGACCAAAACCAAAGCGTACTGGTTATCGCACGTATTAGCGATGCAAGTCTCAAGTTAAGACCAAATACACCTACCCTGATTCGGATTCCCAAGACACATAGTAGTATTACCAATGAGATTCCGATGGGTCTATCCAGAGCGAAGCTGTTTCTGTACCATCGGCAAACAGAACCTCCTATTACACTTGCATGAGTATCCAATACCCAAATATATGAGAACTATGTCGTTACGCTTCCATAACGCACACAAGTGCAATACTAGTCTATTCTGCATTATCGATGTCCAGTCTCGATAATACTACGACTAGGGATATTTAATGATTAAACCTTACGTGGATTGATACTGTCTCATATCTTATTAATCCGGAACTAATCATAAAGACTTTTATAATTTATATATTCAAGTAATCTAATTACAAAATGATAAAATAGCAATTTCCTTTGTCACATAGTTAATCTGTACAAAAACCACAATATCTTTTACAAATAGTGATGCTATGGGTCATAATTGTCCAACAATCTCCCACTTGGCCTATAGCCAATCACTCAAGTATCTAACATCTGAACTATGTACATGTCGCTCAAACTTTTGCTGAGAAATAGCCTTCGTAAGCGGATCTGGAATGTTGTCATCTGATGCGACCTTCTCGATCTTCACATAACCACGATGTATGATCTCATGAATCAAGTGGAAACATCGAAGTACATGCTTGGATCGTTGATGAGACCGCGGTTCATTAGCCTGCGCTATAGCCCCGTTATTGTCACAATACAAAGGAACGGGCTCAGCTGGTAACAAAACTACTCCTAATCTAATTAGGAATTTACGGATCCAAACTGCCTCTTTTGCTACCTCAGCTGCAGCAACATATTCCGTTTCTGTTGTTGAATCGGCAACAGTCTCTTGCTTGGAAGATTTCAAGCTCACTACTTCGTTAATCAAACAAAATATGTACCCAGATTGCGACTTACAGTCGTCTTTATCGGTTTGGAAACTTGCATCGGTAAACCCAGTTACCTCAAGTTCTCCATCTCCATAGACTAAGAAAGCATCCTTAGTTCGTCTAAGATACTTAAGGATGTTCTTAACCGCAACCCAGTGACCATCACCCGGATCGGCCTGATAGCGACTACACATGCTCAAAGCATACGAGACATCAGATCGCTTATATATCATGGCATGCATGATCGATCCGACTGCAGAAGTGAACGGGATCCGACTCATGTTTTCTCTCTCATCTTGAGTTTTAGGACACATGTCCTTAGATAGAGAGACGCCATTTGACACTGGCAACAATCCCTATTAGACTGATCCATGTTGAATCTCTTCAACACTTTGTCAATATACGAGCTCTGGGAGAGTCCAAGCATCTTTCTAGATCTATCCCGGTAGATCCTTATTCCTAGAATAAAAGTTGCTTCTCCCAGATCTTTCATGGAGAATTTTAATGAAAGCCAAGCTTTCACCGATTGTAGCATAGGAATGTCATTGCCAAGAAGCAATACATCATCAACGTAAAGGATAATGAATGTTAGTGCGCTCCCACTAACCTTCTTATATACACAAGGATCATCTTCCTTTTGAACGAAATCATATTCTTTTATGATCTCATCAAAACGTTGGTTCCAAGAACGTGATGCTTACTTCAATCCATAAATGGATCGATTTATTTTGCAAACCTTGTTTGCATGTTTTGGTACGACAAAACCGTCAGGCTGTTGCATATAAACATCCTCCAAAAGGTTTCCGTTAAGGAAAATGGTTTTGACGTCCATTTGCCATATTTCATAATCGAAATATGCAGCAATAGTAAGCATTATCCGAATGGATTTAATCATGGCAACAGGTGAAAAAGTTTCGTCGTAGTCGATATCATATCATTGACGATACCATTTTGCTACAAGCCTAGCTTTGTACGTTTGTATGTTACCATCCATGTCGGTCTTCATCTTGAAGACCAATTTCCAACCAATAGGCTTTACGTCTTCTGGTGCATCAACCAGTGTCTAAACTTGGTTGGTATAACATGAAATCCATTTCAGACTTCATGGCATCTTGCCATAAAGCAGATTCGATACCTTGTATCGCTTCCTCATACAAAGCCGGCTCATTATCCTCAATAAGATTGATATCTACGTGAGGTGAGATCAGAAACCCATAACTCTCAGGTTGTTTTCTGACTCTCTTCGACCTATGCGGTTTTTGTGTATTAGAAGATTGTGGTACAGTCTCATCCCTGATGAACTGTTCGTGTTCCGGTAAGGAATCGGTGCCAGGAACAGTATCACTCCGATTTTCATCGAGTTCTACTTTCCTTCCACTTACCACTGTATTTAGGAATTCCTTTCCGAGGAAAAACGCATGTAGAGCAACAAATACCTTGTTCTCTTGTGGGTGGTAGAAGTAATATCCTTTGGTTTCCCTAGGATAATCTACAAATAGGCACTTATCCGATTTGGGTTCTAGTTTGGTACCATCCAAACATTTAACGTATGCCCAACAATCCCAAATCTTCAGGAATGTGAAACCCGGTTTCTTTCCTGTCCATATTTCATATGGAGTCTGTTGAACAAACTTTGACATGACCTTATTCAAAATAAGTATTGCATTGTTCAATGTATATCCCCAGAAGGAAATTGGTAGCTCAGTTCGACTCATCATAGACCTTACCATGTCCAACAAAGTTTGGTTTCTCCGTTCGGACACACCGTTTAATTGAGGTGTTCCAGGAGGAGTCCACTGTAAAAGAATACCATACTCTTTCAAGTAATCGAGAAACTCATTGCTCAAGTATTCTCCACCACGGTCCGACCGTAATGTTTTAATACTTTTGCCGGTCTGTTTTGCTACTTCGTGTCGAAACTCTTTGAATTTCTCAAAAGTTTCTGACTTGTGTCTCATAAGATACACATAACCATAACGCGATGCATCATCCGTAAAGATTACGAAGTATTCATATCCACCTCTAGCCTGGCTAGACATGGGCCCACATACGTCATTATGAACAAGGGCTAACAGTTCGGTGGCACGTGCACCTTTACCGCTAAAAGGTGTTTTAAGCATTTTGCCTAATAAACAAGATTCGCAGACGTCATATGAATTTGGATCAAATCCGTCCAAGTACCCACTCTTCGAAAGTGTGGATATACGAGTCTTGTTAATGTGTCCCAGACGACAATGCCACATATAAGTTTCATCTTTGTTACTTAATTTAAGCCTTTTGTTTGTCATGTTATATGTTTGAGATTGATTTATATTCAAAATATAAAGACCATTATTAACATCAGCACTACATATCTCAAAATCATTTTTATAAACAAAACACCCGGTGTTTCTGAATACAAAAGTATACCCACATTGGGTTAAACATGATACATATATAATGTTTCTAGTCAAACTAGGTACATAATAGCAGTCTGATAAATTAAGTACATACCCCGAAGGCAGTTCCAAAATGTAGGTCCCAACAGCCAAAACGGCGACTCTAGTCCCATTTCTAACTCGGAGGTCGATCTCTCCTAAAGCCAGTCTCCTGCTAATCTGCAGATCCTGCACATCAGTACATATATGAGTACCACAACCAGAATTAAAAATCCAATTTTTAAAACTAGAAGTAGACATGTTTATTTCAATAACAAACATACCTGAAGTCGGTGCCTTTCCCGCTTTCACTTCCTTCATGTGCGCCTTGTACTCACAGCAGTCACGCTTCCATTGACCCCGTTTGCCACACTGTAGGCATACATCTTGGGATTTGTCATTTGTCTTCCCAGAAGACTTTGATGATTTGGCCTTGCCCTTTCTCTTCTTCTTATTCTTCACACCTCCAGAAGCCTTCGGCCAAGCCTTAGCATTCTGAGATGTCGAAGCAAAGTGCGCCTCGCGCTTCTTGCCCTTTAGAAGCTCTTTTTCTGCCTCTTTTAGCATTGCCATCAACTCTCCAAGAGTCTTTTCTTAGTTCATCATATTGTAGTTCATGATGAACCCACTCCAGCTTCCAGGAAGAGATTGTAAGATCAAATCTATGGAAGTCTCAGCCTCAAAGGTTATGCCTAGCTGACCCAGCTGTTCGATGTCAGCAATCATCTACGACACATGGTGCTCGACAGATGTACCCTCTGACATTTGAGAGTGAAAGAGCTTCTTCTGCAATTCATACTTCTGTGATCTAAGGTTAGATCAGTTAAAGTCCCTCAATTTCAACATCATTTCGTGGGGGATCCAATCACTTGTTTTGACGACGAAATTGTGGGGTCATTGCAGCAAGCATGACGGATTGAGCAGTTGAGTTGTCATCACTGTGAGTCTTCCAAAGCTCAAGCTCAAGTGGCTGCTCAATTCCGAGCTTAGGCCCGAGAGGTCTCTCTATCGTATAGAGCATCTTCTCAACTCCCAGGAAAATCCTGAGGTTCATATCCCAGTCAGGAAAGTTCACCCCATTAAAGACATTTTCCCCCATGATAATGTCCCTAACGTTGATCTTTCTAGCCATCTTAATTGCAATAGTCTAACTATTCAATTAACGATTACGGGTACAGTCCAACTGTGAAAATAATAAAATATTAGTCCAACTAATATAAATATATAATGACGAAAATAATTTGAAAGCGCGTATTTGGCAAGTATTTAAACGAAATTGCAAATTTAATACTAGCCTCCAACTATTTTTCGACGAGCCTCTAACCCTCTGTTGAGTACTCGGGAAACCTGGTTTCCTAGTGGGCTAGGATCCCGTTAAATAACACACAACCTTGACTTTGGCCAACAAGTTGTATGATACTTAACTTGGTAGATCTCTAAGATCAATTGGATCCCATCCAATTCCTAGATCCGGTATATGGACCTCCAAGTCCGAAACATATATACAATATATATGTCAATATATCCAATATATTTCCAAACCATTTTCCTCTGAATCAACTAAGTCTTGGCTTTGGCTCAACAAGCTTAATGATTCCAGTTAAACGGGACCCATTGACAGTGGGAAAGCTTCGTAATCAATGTCGATGAACAAGAAGTGACCTTGACTTTGGCCAACAAGTCACAACTGCCCAAGACATGCGATACATAACAAAGCCTTCGTGGTTCAAACACATTCGCGATGGACATTGATCTTGACTTTGGCCAACAAACCAATGCCAATCTTGGATCTTGAGAAAGAACCACTCAATGGAAGGAAATCGTTTAATATTTGATTGAGGGTTTTTCGCGTAAATTGGCAACCAATTTATTATCTTTGATTAGGTCTCATCATACACCCTTAAGCATGCATTCTAAAAGCATAATAAGGCGCAGAATAAATAATAATGATATTCGGATGGATATATAACAAATTGTTCCTAGAACAAATCTTTCTATTTCCTCTCTCCCGCTAGCACTATTCTAACTTCTACCCAATTACATAATACAATAAAGAAACCTCATTAACATTGATGGGAATTGGTGAGAAGAGAAATACAAAGAGTCAAAAGATAAAAGGCTGGACATGCAGGTCCAATTTATTAAATTCTAAATTTATTACAACAATTTCCAAAATTGCCTTCACCCTTCTAATATCCATCCGATATATATTTTTCATACAATACATTCATGTATTCACACAAAGCATGTTATTCAATCAATCTAATCCAATTAATTAATCTTTGAATTAATGACCATCCAATGTTCAAACAACGATTTGATTTGCGCGAGTCCAACTCGTTGAAGAATAAGTACTCAAAGTGCGTATTCTTGAATTATATCGAACTACAATTTTAAATCCAATTTAATTTGTATCCAATACTAATTCGTATTTAATTCCAAATTAAAAAATTACACTTATTTATTTTCCTTTTAGACTTAGATTCTAAATCCAAACTTAATGGGTCTCAAAGGCCCAATTAACATCCAATGTCACTTTAATTAAAGTCCAATTGGCTTTAAATTAATTCATAAGGCATGAGCTTTGGCCAATATGGATCAAACCCAAATGCCAAGGCCCAATTTAGGAATCACCATATCTGCCAAAAATCAATTTAGGCCCATTAGGCCCAATTAAAATTTAAAGGCCCAATTATTATATTTGGACTTTATGGAATGGTTTTAGGCCCAATTTGGATCCAATCCAATTGTCCTAAACCAAGCTTGGCCCAACCAAGCCCATTAAGCCCAAATTACAACAATATTAGCCCAATTCAAATTAAAGACTAATTTTAATTATTATAAAATTCCAAATTTCACATTAATTTTAATTAAAGTGTAATAGTCATAATTAATTAGTTAAACCAATATTTCCAAAACACCAATTAAACTAATTAATCATGCTTAAATTAAAAAACTCATGTCCAACACAAATTAAAGCAAAATCAATCTATTTCATGCTTCTATAGTCACAACAATTTGGCATAATTAATATCCAATTTTTATTTCAATCTAATTAAATCAATAATCAATATACACATCATGCTTTAAACATATCCAATGGTCTAAAATCAAAAAATCACCATGATATATGTTAGGGTTCATATCCGGCTTTTGCAAGGAAAATAGGAAAAATTTATCCAATCAATTTTTTCTCAAATTTTAAGATGCACAAATCCAATTCATCATCATCCAATCTCAACCAAACAAACAATTTGAAGAAATCATGCTCAAAACATAAAAACCCAAATTAAAGTATATAAACCCTAAACTCATTTCATGCTTAGAAAAGGCTTTGATACCAATGTTAGTGTTCCTAGAACATGACAAGGATCTCTAATCATGATTCAGTGTGTGAATATTCAAAGAAGTTGCAGAAGACTTACATTGAACAGATTTAATGGATGAATGAAGTTCAAAACTTTTACATGTTTGAGAAGAGCTCCAAGCCTTTCTTTGTGTTCCAAACTCAAGGGATTAGTTTCCCTAACACCTTGTGTGGATGCTGGTTTTCGCCCGAGGTCCACAATCAGAATTTGTAGGTTGGGCATTAGTGATCCTGCAAAACAAAGGTAGAGTGAGCGGGAGTACTGCCCACCGGTGTGGTGGGTGCCGGGGGCACTCCGACGCTAAAGTCAGTAGAGGAGATGAGCTATAAAACCGTAGGATGGAGAACAAGGGCAGATATTACCTTGATTCCCGTGTTATGCCGTGAGGGAGGTAGGTGAGAGGTGCTGGGGGCTATAGAGAGAATATTCTCAGGCTATGAGTATGAGAGCTTGCCTCATCGTCTGTGGAGACTTTGTTTCCTCTTATACCCCATTCCAGGTGGGACTCATGTATGCCTTAATTGTCATATGCTTTAGATGCTTGTAACGGTCGAAACATGAAGAGGCAGTTATGGACAGTCATGGAGAGGCAGTTATGGATAGTTATGGAGAGGCAGTTATGGGTTTGGGTATCGGTCTTTGGGTATGGTGTTTCTCCGAGCTTGGGCTTGCACGATGTCTTTGGGTTCGGTTAGAGGTTTTCGGTGGTGCATTTAGCAGTGGGCCTGAGACGAAAGGTCGAAATTACCCTTAGACCAAATTTGGCCCGTACAGTTTGTCCCATACTTTCTAAGTCAATGAGTCCTTAGCTTGGAGAGTTTTTGACGCGTGTGTCGCCTGGGGCGAGACCATATGATGTAGATATACATTAGCGTTGGTGCTTCCTATTAATTGAACCAAACGAATGTAAAGTTATGAACTTGACTCTACATGATCCATTGTGGATGTGTCCAGTCGAATGAACTGAATGAAGGTCAGGATCATGTACTTGGCTCTACATGATTATTTGGGAAGTACCCAGCTAACTGAACCTGTTGAAGGTTCAATGTGTATTTCACACGACATTTGTCGTATAGACTGTAGGAAGTCCATGTCTTTTTTTGACTCGCATGAGTCCATGGGAAATGCCTCCGGTTGACTGAATCAGATGAAGATTCAGGATAAATTTCATACGACATGTGTAATCTATCTCTACAACTTGACTCGACGTGAGTCCATGGGGATGTCCCCAGTCGACTAAACCAGATGAATGTTTCAGGATATAAGTCATACGACATGTGTAGTTCATGTCTACAATTTGACTCGACATGAGTCAATGGGGGATGTCCCCGGTCGACTGAACCAGATGAAGGTTCATGATATAATTCATACGACTTTTGTAAACCATGTCCACAACTTGACTCGATATGAGTCCGTGGGGGATGTCCCCGGTCGACTGGACTTGATGAGGCCAGTAAGATATAAGTTATATGACATGTGTAGTTCATGTCTACAATTTGACTCGACATGAGTCAATAAGGGATGTCCCCGGTCGACTGAACCAGATGAAGGTTCAGGATATAATTCATACGACTTTTGTAAACCATGTCCACAACTTGACTCGATATGAGTCCGTGGGGGATGTCCCCGGTCGACTGGACTTGATGAGGCCAGTAAGATATAAGTTATACGACATGTGTAGTTCATGTATACAATTTGACTCGACATGAGTCAATGAGGGATGTCCCCGGTCGACTGAACCAGATGAAGGTTCAGGATATAATTCATACGACATGTGTAGTTCATGTCTACAATTTGACTCGACATGAGTCAATGGAGGATATCCCCGGTCGACTGGACTTGATGAGGCCAGAAAGTTATAACTTATACGACATGTGTTAAACCATGTTTTTGACTCGATAGGAGTCCATGTGGGATGTCCCCGGTCGACTGAACCAGATAAAGGTCAGTCGATTGGACCTGATGGAGGTCCTATCATATGGAGGCTTTGTAGAATGGTCTTTGTCGTCGGATGGGCTTGATGTTGTCCATGCGTATGGAAGTGTATGAATTTTATGGTTTTTTCAAGATTTAATAGCTTCATTCAATAGGTTGTGAGTTGATGTCCATTGACTATTTTATATACTTAATTCTTTCACTTCTGTCGTGTCAAATGTGATCCTTTGGCCATGCATTATACTACAAATTTTTGTTTAGTGAGCCATATGGTGACATATAACAATGGGAGTTTTGTCTATTGAAGTCGGTCGATTCGGTAAAGCTTGTGTTGAAGCCCATGCAGTCACATAATATTAAGCTCAATATAGTGCCACGTCCAGCCACATGCGCAAAGTAGAGTAAAGTTTGATCAAATACATGTATGAATATTCTTAAAGAACATATTCCATATACTATAGGCCCATGTTTGCTTGAAGCTTTTTGGCAGGCCCATGAAGCAAGTCCAAAACTAAAGAGAAAATGAAAGGTAGAACCAAAGCCCACATTGCATGCATGCATGAAGAATACAAGAAGCATACAGCCTATTCATGCAAAATTTTATCCCACATCACCTGAGAAGGCACCTGAGAGTAACGTGCTTCTTGCATAACCAATAATATGCAGAACATTGTACGTGGTGTTTACATAACTCGACGAGTCTATGTGTACCAGAACTGCGGCCGACTCGAGCTCATCATCCAGGTTGTTTGTCTCTTCTTGTATGGGGAGGTGTAGCGTGGGTTCCTCAAATTAGCACTCAGGTGATTTAGCACGCATCTTTTGCAGTCGAATGATATTCATGCATGGTTTGTCACCAAGCTTGGTGAATGATGATGCTTAATCTATACCCTCAGTGCCTTCATTGAGGATGTAGAGCCTTAAACTATTTCGTTGAGCTCTTGGATTTTGGAGGAGTAAGGGTTATGCAATGAGCTCTCAATTTCGTTCGGTCCAGAGGGGTGTAGTTCGTACTGGATCCGGTATGCCGACAATAGATGATGGTGATGATACGCAAAACCCTTGTAGTTGGAAATATGATGGTTTGGTGACGACACTACTGAAGGGAAAATAATTTAGTTGTGCAGAATTATGGAAGCTGGATCCATCTCAGATGAGAAATACAATCATGTCGGTTGGAGGGCATTCACGTAACTGGAGGCATACATGTGCTACGTAGCTTGCTTATCTTCGGCGCGTTAAGTCGTCTCTTATGTACTGATCGAATGGGCTTGTTGGGGAAGCAAAGGCATGGGCGAGTGGGCCAACTTACAGGCATGAAACCCCAAGCTGCGTAATTAGGTGACATTTTTCTCCAAGTGGTGCTTTTTCATGCTACATGTGCCCCTTTATTGACTACTACATCCCGCTATAGGCTTTTAACATATGGGGCATAGGTTTGTGTCTGTGAGCTGTATAACATCTTCGTGGGCCTACCTTTGCATGTTTGGGCTGGCTTTTTGGCAGCTTCTTCGTGCAGAACAAGGGCAGATAGAGGAGATTAGCTATAAACACCGTAGGATGGAGAACAAGGGCAGATATTACCTTGATTCCCGTGTTATGCCGTGAGGGCGGTAAGTGAGAGTTGCTGAGGGCTATGGAGAGAATATTCTCAGGCTATGAGTATGAGAGCTTGCCTCCTCGTCTGTGGAGACTTTGGTTCCTCTTATACGCCATTCCAGGTGGGACTCATGTATGCCTTAATTGTCATACGCTTTAGATGCTTGTAACGGTCGAAACATGAAGATGCACTTATGGACAGTCATGGAGAGGCAGTTATGGACAGTCATGGAGAGGCATTTATGGATAGTTATGGAGAGGCAGTTATGGGTTTGGGTATCGGTCTTTGGGTATGGTGTTTCTCCGAGCTTGGGCCTGCACGATGTCTTTGGGTTCGGTTAGAGGTTTTCGGTGGTGCATTTAGCAGTGGGATTGAGACGAAAGGTCGAAATTACCCTTAGACCAAATTTGGCCCGTACACCTTGAATGACTCCTTGAAAGTGCTAGCTTGAAGAAAATTTGCAACAAAATTTCTAAGGGAGATGGATAAGCTCTCGGCTTTTTGAGGGAATGAGAGAGAGATAGTTGCTTTTGTTTTTGTTTATTTAATTTTCTAAAAATCAATTACAAAAATCAAATCTCAAAGTTGGTATATCTTTTTCAAAATAAAGACAGTGTGTTGGATTTGGTTAGTGTATAAAACAAGCAACCCAAGTTTTTCACTCAACCTTTAACCACTTCCATCACTAGTCAAACTAGATGATGTAAGTCAAGTGGGTCCCACCACTTGTAAATTCTGAATTTAAGTCGAACAATCCAACACGCAACTTCGCTCGGGCCCGGGTTCGTTTAATTCCGAATTAACGAATTTGTCGTTGCGACATTATTATTAAAGTCGCTTACTAATTAATTCTAAATTAATTCGTTTGCCCGAATTAAAATCCAATTTTAATTCCGCATTGAAATCTGATTTCAATTAATATATCAAATATATTGTTTAATCGATTAATTCAAAAATAATCGTTCTCTCTCTTCTAATCGAATTTTATCCCAGATAAATTATTGCCGTAATTAATCCCAGATTAATTTTCTCTCTTATAATTAATCCTAGATTAATTCCGTTTGAGTCAAACGCCATCGGTGAATCTTTGGGAAGTGACCCATGAGATTCCTAGATATGTTGGCAGTAAATCCGATCGTCGGACTATCCGAACACGTGCGTACCTCATACCACGTTCTTACCGATTTACAAGACAAGGTTGGCTTCTAGCAAAGCACCGTGCCTACCCAATTCTCCAGAAATATTCTTTTAAAGAATACATAATCTTTATCAAGCGTAGTATACTAAGTATTGCGTATTACGATCCAATATCGGATGTCACATGCTAGGCCTGAGGCTGAAATTGTGTCTACCCCGTACGAAGCATATATCGGATCACTATCAACTAGTCTCTTTAATCGGATAATCATGACCTTGTCATATTATCCCGATAGTTGCAACATATTAGAGTACTAGTTCTGTATCCCTGCGTGATCATCATCTTCATATGACTGAAGTGATACTTCCATCTTGACATCACACCCAATACACTACGATTCTCAATAAACCCAGAAGAGGCATACACAGAACCTATTAAAGCCTCGGACGACCAAAACCAAAGCGTACTGATTGTCGCAAGTATTAGCGATGCAAGTCTCAAGTTAAGACCAAATACACCTACCCTGATTCAGATTCCCATAGACACATAGTCATACTACCAATGGGATTTCGAGGGGTCTATCCAGAGTGAAGCTGTTTCTGTACCATCGGTAAACAGAACCTCTTATTACACTTGCATGAGTATCCAATACCCAAATTTATGAGAACTATGCCGTTACGCTTCCATAACCCGCACAAGTGCAATATTAGTCTATTCCGCCTTATCGATGTCCATTGTCGATAATACTACGTCTAGGGATATTTAATGATTAAACCTTACGTGGATTGATACTGTCTCATATCTTATTAATTCAGAACTAATCATACGGACTTTTATCCTTTATATATTCAAGTAACTAATTAAAAAATGATAAAATAGAAATTTCCTTTGTCACATAGTTAATTTGTACAAAAACCACAATGTCTTTTACAAATAGTGATGCTATGGGTCATAATTGTCCAACATGAATGTACTTCGAAAAATCACTGCAATTAATTGGGATGGAATCTAAGGCTTAAATTTTAATATAAAGAAACTTCATGTGTCTAGTTCATGTTGATTTTTATTGATCTTAATTTCAATTTCGGAAACATAAGTTCAAAGCTGAATTTCAGGGGTGATCAGAAAAGAAAACTTGGTATATTCGCAGCAGGTCATCCAACTTCAAAAATTCGGTTTGGCTTCATGCTAAGTCCACAAATTCTAATTTTTGGATATATTATTCCCTTATGTATCTAATTTATCCCAAATTTTATAGATCTTGATTCCGACTTCAGAAACTCAAGTTATAAGATAAAGTTCAGGGGCTATCCAACTGAAAAACTGGCACAGGGGCATCAAGTTACCCAACTTCACAAATTCGATCCGGTCTCATCTTAAGTCTAAAAATTCTAAATTTTGGATATGTTATTATATTATATCTCTATTTTACTTGGAATTTTAAGGTTCATCATTTGGAAATCAAAATCTCAAGTTACAGCCTATTATTTATGACCTGTCTAGAATGTAACTTTGTTAAATCTTACTGCCCAACATACTAATTTCACCACTCTCTTAATTTAATTTAATTAGGCCACTACCACCGGATTTCAGCATATAAAATACATAAACAATCCTCTTATCTTCAATATCTACATTCAAGAATCAACCTCAATCCCCAACCTCTTATATACTATTAGATCAAAGCATCCATACTAGAGTCTTAAAAGTTTCAGCACTAAATCAAATTCTTATCATAATACATATCATTCCTAGCACACTTCATCATTAATTTCCATCAAAGCAACAACAACTCATTCTCTAAAAAATAATGACACACCGGGCCCTTTTTTACATGCAATGCACAATTCCATTCTTATATTATCATGAAATGCATAATCTTGCATGCTAGTAACTTAATCAAAGCTAATTAAGCAATTCCAAATCCTAGGGTTCATAAGGTGTGAATTTGGGGCTTCTAAAATTCAAGTTCAAAACTGAAACTAGAAGAGGGGAAGATGATAGAGAGCTTACTTGCATGAAGGGAACTTGAACTCATCAATTTTTCCTTCACCACTTGGCATGAGAAAGAAGAAATTTTAAGGTTATTTTTTTTTTGGAGTCAAAATCGTAACTTGAGAGAGAATAGAAGATGATGAATAGTCCCTACTATTATAGTGTTTAGGAGAGATTTTTGCTTATAAATGAATGGTCTAGAACTTGCCACATCACTCAATTCTAGTAAATTCTTGAATTTACTGTAGCTGCTACTGAAAACTCGATTTTTGACATTTTTCGGTTTCTAATTTAGAAAAATATTCAACGCAAAAGTTATAGGCTTCAGTCTTAGCTTTCTGACGATATAAAATTCATAAAAACTAGAGTTCGTATGAAAATGTTATGCCCCAAATACTAAGAATTTTCCGGATTTTACCTTGGAATACATTCTGTATCGGAACTGCGAGAATTTTACCGAATGTTTAAAAAAAATCTTCCATGAGCTCATACATGCTCAAACATGATTTTTATCATGTATCTTGAGTTTGATAACGTAGTAGTCATCAGACTCTGGTAACGTACAAATCACCGAATTATCGGATGTTATAATTCTCCCATGCTTAAATAGGATTCTTCCTCGAATCCTCTTTAAAATCAAAGCCTGGGATCTGCCTAGGTTTGAAATTCATGATATTGAATACCTTACCACAAGTCACCAGGTTCACAGTTATTTCCAAAGCACCCACTTTCAACTGACTATATACTCATAACCTTTGTCTCATCCTACCACTTCTTGATGTTCTCCAATGTGCTATCATTACACCACAGGACAATGTGAATATCATGTCAACCTTGAATGCCATGACTAGGAGGTCATAACTAAGGTTGTATACTAATTTATCTGTGTGAATTCTTATTTTGTTGTAACTATTATGCATCATTTGAGATTCCATTTAAATTGATAACGAAGATCTCTGCCCGGCTGATCATTTACTATATGGCTAGTAGGCATATGATATTCTTCATCTTTCTTGATATCTACTTCATAAACAGTACCTCTTGTCATGCTTGGGTAAATCATTCCAGAGTTCGTGGCTACTAACCAATAACTGCGAGAGTTTATTACACTCCTCCTAACTTCGAGCACAACTACTGTGCTATACCAAATTCTTAGTCTCAAATATCTCAAACACACCTTGGGTTCGCTAAGAACATTCTGGCTTTACTAGGGCCTAGTACAGTTATTATATAATCTCTCAAATATCTCAAACACATACCTTGGGTTCGCTAATAACCTTCTGGCTTTACTAGGGCCTAGTACAATTATTATATACTATCATGAATTCTCTAATCTCAAAGGCTCATAAGATTTCAACTCAAGATAACTTCTTTTATTACGAAACAACTATTCTATATTCATCAAAATAAGACCTCCATATGTATCAAAGAAAACTCATTTATAAACATTTAGCTATGCTCAACATTTCTTGTCCTAAATAAACCTTTTTCTCAAGACCTCTAGTTATGCTTAATATCTTATTTGACTAATAAAGTTCTTCTTAGCCCATATTTTTTACTCTCTCAAGAAATACTGGTGTCTCTATGGTTGGGCTTCCCACATTCTCATTCCGGGATAAATAAATTTACAAGAATGATCTTGTCATTATAACGATGCTTACTCGATACTTCTTTAGCTCTACTTGCTCGACTTGATCTTAGTATTCTTTCTCATAGCTTAGCTAGTTATTCTCTATATTCTCCTTGCTAAGTTCCAACTGCTTATGAGCTCCTGCACTTAAGATGTTAATTCTGGGCAGTTTTTCTAGTGATCCTTCTTAATTAGCCAAAGATTCAGCTTATTTATATGCATACTTGTGCTTGAACTGTATTTCCTATTATTGTCATCGATGCTAGTGATTGGATTCTGACTAATGCTCATATTCTTCTCATACCTGAAATTTCGTTGATAATCTAAATCTGGTTAATCGCCTTTCACACGACTTGCTCTCTATACTTATTTGCATCATATATATCCCCATTTTTTTGTTCCCATAGCCTTGCGTTATCAATGGTCGCTAATCAATATATGTAAATATACACAACTCATAAATCTTATCTTCATCTGATGATCGTTTACACATAATATACCTTGATAACTCACATACTGCACTGAATGCAGCATTATAGTAAACTTATCTTCTAGATTCCATATTATACTATATATCTACCAAACCACCAATGCTCGTGGCTACGGTCATCCCAAACCCGTGGTGGTTTGGTCAACTTAACTATTGTCGGGTACTTCATATAGATTACATGAGCTAAAACGTAATGGATCTTTGGTTTCATTCCAATATTGAGAAATCTAGTTGTTACGTACTTCTGTCATTGCTTATTTAATATTCTCTCTCACGTCTTCGCACCTAGATAATTCCACTTCCAAACTTTTTTTTTACTTAGTGTTCTTTTCGTCTATTTCCCTGCTCTATTCTATACCTGGAACTTCGGTGGTCTATGTCTTTGTCCCCTTATCCGAATGATATATTCTATTACATATCCGCAATTATGTCTAACGCTGGTTCTTTGTATTCCTGTCGTTGATTGACTGCTACTTTATATCTTTATTACTTCATCTAGACAACTTCTTTCTGAAATCTTTTACTTAGAGTTATATCCTTCTTCTATCATGTTCTTATACTAAGTCTGAAAATTTCATTTTCGGTCTTCTTCCACTATGCATTCACTTGTTTCTGAGAGTATCTTGAGGAAATCTTCGAGGTCCATCTTCGCTGTTATTGCATAACGAGGGTTGGGAGGGTGGGGATTGGTCCTAAAGTCTTTCTAGTTGTGGTGATCTCACTAACTACCCATGCTGTAATTGCATATATTACTCATTTATAAGCCTATGACTCCCTTGTTTATATATCTGGTGTTAGCTCATGCCCTAAGGTACTTCTGTTGGGATCTATTTGAATTACATTCTTCAATTTTATTCGTGAATCTTTTTGGGCCATTAGTCATACTACCTCTTATTGAGGACTTCTATTAAGTTCATGCTCTCTTAAATTCCTACCGTACATCTTCTATTATTCTTCTTTACTAAGTTTTTACTCTATTACTTGACTTTTCTCCTTATCTCGTTTTCTTGAATCCATTAAGTCATCACTACTGAATCTTTGACTTAAGTGTTGCTTTCTGACTAATCTTCTTTCTCTTAACACGGTGGGAAGTTCTGTATGAGTCATAGGTTTTACTTCTGAGGGTTGTTATATGCGTCAAATACTCTAGTCTTTTATTCCTTATAGCCTTTACTTGCTTAAATGCCTTCAATCCTATGATGGGGCATATTGCTTCTTTTAGACTTCGACTAAACATACCTCGAATCCCAATCAACCTATCTCATACAAGATATTACTGTCTTCTGATCCTTATCTAGGCCCTGTTGAGTTTCTGGGTTTGAGTGTCACATGATCTATCTACCTTGTCCAATGCTCTCATTTACTTATCCAAAACCTTTTTGGGCTCTAGGACGAGGGGTGACTAAATGCATTTCATAGAGACCTGAGAACACACATTACTGTTACTTGCCTAGGTTTAGTGACAATTTGATTATGTGTTTATACATTTACTAGAGTTGGGGTACTGGATAGCAAAGTTATCGTTCATTCTGTTAGGATCCACACCAACTACTCAATATCTTAAGGGTTCCACTTCTTTTATCAACTATCCTGAGGCCTCCCCTTGCATCTCTAATACTATATGTACTAAACTTCATTGTCACTTTCACATCATTCTTTACTGTTTCCACATCTTATCTCTTGGCTCTAAGCCGTACTACTAGGCTATTTAATGGTTCTTTCTTATGGGCTACTTTCTAGACTCTTATCTTTTTGCTTTTGCTATACATTGTAGTTATGTCTTTTTAATTCTTATTATTTGTACTGGTACTCTGTGTCCTGGTAGAGCCTATCACTCATGTAAGGTATGTATGAGATAGGCTCCGTCAAGACAGCTTCTTTGACCGGTATCACATATAATTTGGGTAACTTAGGGCTGTATCTCTGTCAGGTTTCTTGGCCGAGTCTACTAATCATCTTTCTCTTTTTTTTTCTTCTTTTTTATGACCTTCATTTGTTTGCTTACAGGCCTAGGTTTGGGGATCTAGAATCTCTATATCCCTTCTTGACGTCTCTAGTCTATCGAGACTCCCATGTTAAATTCCAATCTCTTACCTCTCTTATGCTTATGACTATCCTTTGCTATTCAGAGGTCTTGCCATTTATACAGGATATTCAAAAACTATTGATTTGGTTTGAGGGAACTTCTTGAGGAAGAAATGAATCTTGCGAAAGGGAGGAAACCTTACATAGGTCTGTTTGGCATTCTTACTCTTACTCAGACTTACCATATTCCTTTTACTGCTATGTTCTAGTGTTCTCTTTATCATATATTTCTGTATTTCTCCCACTTACCGTCCCTAGTTACTTGAACCTCTTTGTATCATTCCTTACTTTTCTTTCTAGCTTTCTCTTTCTCTTCCTACTTCCTTTGGTGTACCCTTAGAATTTTACTGTTCGTCTTCAAGACTTACCTTGGACATTTCGACAATGAACCATGGTAACTACGGAAGGATTTTCAAAGAGTATAGTTTTTATTTTCTTAAATGAGGATATTCAAATAGTTCAGGAATTCTTACTAACTTGTCTATAAAACTTTAAGGATGTATTCAAGGATTGGATACTGGAAAGGTAACGCCTCGTATACTAGTATCCCTGACATACAACATATACAAGACCCTAGCACTCTGCCCACTACAATCACTGACTCCCTAGACTATGCCTGATACCATCTTTGTAACACCCCCAATCTCGAGATGTTACTGGCAAGGAATAGGTCTCCTATCCCCCAAAGCCTCTGACTGTTGACAATTGATAATTTCATTTCATATATAAACTCATACACAAGACCAATGCCCTACTGTAGGCATTGTATTTTGCATTTGAAACCCGATGATGAGTCTCATTTGGAGGCACTACCTTTTGAGTCACGGAAGCCGCAGGAAACGGATATCGGAAGGGGAAATTCAGAATAAACAAGGTTCACTATTTTCGTTCGTGCTGCGTTCGTGTATGCGTTCGAACGGTAAATAGATTGCAGGCGTTCGTGCCGCGTTCGAGGAGGCGTTCGAACGATGTCGGTAATTCTGGTTTTGCTGCTAGCCTCACATCAAGCCCAATTCGCCCAAGCCTTGGCCCACACGCCCAAGCCCACTTAAAACAATATTTAACACATGGTGAAATCAAAACAAATCTAAAAATCACATACCAATTAAATAAAACATAAAATATAATCATACCTAATCTAAACCAATCAAATATAATCATACCAAGTTAAAATCAATCAACCAATATATTTCCCAAACTTAAATATTGTATGCCTAATCAACATAAATTAAATATTCAACCTTCCCTATCTAGCCAAGATTTGTCCCCCCTCAATCTTTGACTTCCCTTATCCAACACCAAATCAAATCATTTTCCTTGTCAAGCCTAACCATTTGCCTATAAAAGAACCTTCACCAAACTTCTCACCCTAGCTAGCTAGCTCATACACAACACACAGGAAAATTACAGGAAGAACCACCCAACACAGTAAGCAAAAGAATACAGAGGAAACGGCAGCGAAACCACAAGGAAAACAGCAGCAAAACAGACTCGAAACAGTAGCTTGAGCGGCAAAACAGAGAAGGAAAAGGCAAACCAGTGAACCAGAAAAGTTGCGGAGCTTTACCCCTTCCGATCTTCGTGAAACGCGAGTCCGAGAGACGGCTTAAAAGGTTAGACCTGAAGGTACTTTTCACACTCATCTTTATTTGATTTTGTTATTTATTTTGATTGTATTTTACTTGTTTGTTAAATCTTGTTTGTATATGATGTGTGTTGTGGGTATTGGATGAATGGAAGTGTCGTCTTTTGTGTATATAGGATGGAAACCCAGACGTAAATTCCGTAGCCGAATCTGAATGGACGGTAGTGTGGTCTGTACTTGGGACACAACTCCACGTACCGCTTGAGTAAACAGCACCCTCTTTTGTTTGTGTTGCTTTTGTTTATTTTTCGTCACTTGAATTCTGTATGTTGTTTATTTATGCATGATTCAATCGAGCGCATGGGCTTAGTAAGTGGAATGAAAAATCCCCTATGGGGAGGGGTTAAAGCCCTTTACCACGATGCTTTGCCGCGCGGTTGATGTGTGTTCGGTTGGATGCAAGATACGTTCAATCGGGCATACTTAGTTTGATATTATTGTCTTTATCTTTTTATGCATGGTTCAATCAAGCGCATGGGCTTAGTAAGTGGAATGAAAGATCCCTTATGGGGATGGGTTAAAACCCTTTACCACGATGCTTTGCCGCGCCGGTTGATGTGTGTCCGGATTGGATGTAAGATGTGTTCAATCGGGCATACTTGGTTTTGATATGATTGGCTCTATTTTTGTATGTATGATGCGATCGAGCGCATGGGCTTAGTAAGTTAGTCCAAAGGTCCTCTATCTGAGAGACGAAGAGCCTAAAAGGCCACCTTTGTGACACTACTTCGCCGCGCGGACGAAGTGTGTTTGGGTTGAATGTACGTTCAATTGGGCATACGAAGTCCTACACTTTTGTTGTCTTTATTTCTGTGTTGTGATGTGACGCGCATGGGCTTAGTATGTTTGTCTAAAGGTCCTCTCTTTGAGAGATCAAGAGCCCCAAAAGGCCATCTTTACGGCAGTACTTCGCTGCGCCCCTTTATTTTGTTGTTTATGTATTGCGTCCCATTTCATGCATCAGGTATGTTCCCGTTCGAACGCGTTTACGAACGCAACTCGAACGCGCATGCATTTTGCCTTATCATGCATCAG
The DNA here is from genome assembly GCA_019454045.1 of Zanthoxylum bungeanum. Lineage (NCBI taxonomy): Eukaryota > Viridiplantae > Streptophyta > Magnoliopsida > Sapindales > Rutaceae > Zanthoxylum > Zanthoxylum bungeanum. The sequence goes on from SKCR01025259.1 coordinate 50,406, forward strand.
GTCTCATTTCCGTTCGAACGCGTTAACAAACGCCATACGAACGTGAGCATTCTGTTTCATTTCCATTCGAACGCGTTAACAAACGCCATACGAACGTGAGCATTCTGTTTCATTTCCGTTCGAACGCGTTAACAAACGCCATACGAACGTGAGCATTCTGTTTCATTTCCGTTCGAACGCGTTATCAAACGCCACACGAACGCGAACCTTCTGTTTACCGTTCGAACGCGTTTACGAACGCTACAAAAACGCGCACACACTGAACTGAGTCTGTCTTATCATATTCATGCATAATTGCCTCTTGGTTGATCTTTCTTGTATTATGTAGCCAATCATATTATTTGTATTCCTGCATTTATCCATTCTATGTGTTCTTGGGATGATATTCAAGCATGATTAGGCTGTTAGCATATTATTTGGTTAATAGGTTCATGAGATAGTACTCAAGCATGATTAGGTTGTTCTTAGTTTTCCATGATCGAGAATGTTCACGAGATTGCCATGTGATGTTGCATGTTGTGATGACTAATTCCCTGCATGTAGAGTTAGAAGCATGATACACTTGGAAATAAGTGCTACTTAAGCCTGATAAATTATCATATAAATCCTGTCATTACAAGTGGCATAAGTAAGGGACCATTCCGAACCCAATGGTTTGAGGTCTTCCCTTGCGAGGGGTGAGTGCGGCCTTAAATCTCATTTTCCCGGTTCACACGGGTGGCGACTCCATTTATTCTCCGATTTAGTCCCCCGTGGCTACTCCGTACTCCCGACCGGGCCGCGAGCCCGGGACAGCATGCGTCGCCCCAGATTTCTGTGTTCCCACAGTCTGGCGACTCCACTGGGGATAGAGAATCGGCCCCGAATATTGACTTGTGATGTTTGGATTTATGTTTTAATTGACCGTGTCTATAGTTGATAAAGTGAGGGTTTAATCAAAGGCATTTTGAGTCGGTAATGGTTTGGTGTCTTCATTCATTCACTACCTTTCTAGAGGAAAAGCTGTGAAAGCACCTAGATAGCCATCTACTCGTAGCCTATTGTGATGGACTAATTTGGAGGACTCGTTGTTTATTCCTGACAACAAGCGATAAGAGCCTAAGAGGCTTGGGTATTTAAGTGAGCCTCGCTCCACCTTCCCTCTGGGGGATCTACAACGGGAAATCCATTTGACAGTCCGTCACACACCATAGCTCATTGGCACGTACCTTAGTGTTAAAAAAAGGGTGCGCTCACTTGGTTGCTCGAACCCTTGAGCGTGGAGACCTAGTTGTGGGCCATCCTTCGCCGGTGAGAGCCTTTGTCTATACTCTTGCTAACCCATCCATAGACCGAGTTGGCTAAAGTAACAATTATTTCCTTGAATATGTGCTTGTGGACCATCCTCATTTGGATGCAGTTGGACTATTGTCAGAAATGCGGGCTTGCTGGGCCATTTAAACTGGGGCAAGTTCGCACCTTAGGACTATTAGGCCAAAAGCTTCTGAAATGTTGATAGCCCATTAGTAGAAATATTATGTCATGTTTGCATCATCTTTCTTCTATGCTTGTGTTTGGGAACATCGTCGTTTGAATCCATTTGGACCATTTGTCATGGGATATGGGCTTGTTGGGCCATTTAAACTGGGACAAGAACGTATTTCATGACTATTGGGCCAAAGGCTTCTAAGTGATGGATGGGCCACTTTGTGATTGTGTTCGGAACGTTACCATTTGGGTTTAGTCGGGCACTTTGTCATGAGATGTGAACTCATTGGGCCATTTAAACTGGGATGGGTTCACTCCTATGACAATTAGCCCGAAGATTCTAAAATGATAACGGGCCGATTTGTTTGAGATTTTAGTTGATTTAGTATGTTATATATGTTACATGCATCTCATGCACTACATGCATACATACATCATGTTAACCCTTGTGTTCTGAAAGCCATCATAGATTCCCGTTGGTTAGAAAAAAGGGAAGACTCACCAAAATACTGAGAACAGACATGAGTGAATCAGATATTGAGGTATTCGGATAGATCAGTTGGAAAATGGCTTCGCCAAGATTACTGAACAGTTGCAAGCCTTGACTGCTACCATGACAAATATGGCTGTACCTCGTGCTGGGGAAAATTCTGAGAATATAAGGCGTGAGGAGCCTCCGAATGGGTTGGGGGATGATGTCCCCACTTTTGATGATGACATGGCAGAATATGCAACAGGCAGAGTGATTGGGTCTCAGGCAGAATTTCAGAAGCTTCGGGATCAGGTTGAAACAGTTACCCGCAAAATGAGGAGTAAGAACGAGGATTTGCTAGATTATGAGGCAATGACCTTCGGAGAACAGCTGCCAGCTCAGTTTAAAATGCCCGACATGGCCAAGTTTAATGGGAACGGAGACCCGAGGGTCCATCTGCAGCAATATGTCTCAGTCATGAGTTCAATGGGCCTATCACAGCGCCAAGTCCAAAAGATGTTTGGGATGTCACTCGAGGGGGTACCTGTGGTTTGGTATCATAACCTTGAGAAGAAGGTTAAGGAAGATTGGAAGGAACTAGCTGATGCTTTTCTGAAGCAGTATGTTACAGACTTAGAAATTGACTTGTCACTCCGTGATTTGGAGAACACTAAGCAGAAGCCGGAAGAAAGCTTCAAGGAGTATGTAGACCGCTGGAGAAGCCAGCTTTTGAAAATGCAGACTCGGCCTTCTGAGAAGGACCAAATCAAAATGATCATTAAGGGCACCAAGCCCTCTATTTATAGTAAGCTGAGGGGATGACTTCGATGATTTCTGATTTTCGACAATTGAGGGAAACTGTCATGGATATTGAGGAAGAGGAGGCTGAAAACAGAAAGTCCTATGGCCAGAATAAGCGGACTTTTGGGGGGTATTCTGAGACTAAGCCCGCTACTGTCGAGGTTGCTGCCATCAGGAACCGGTAATTCTCCAACCTTGGTAGACCTTTGTCGAAGGTATTTGAAAAGTTACAGGGACAAGGAATCTTGAAACCCTTAGAAGGCAAGCCACTTCCGCACCCCCCACCACCACACATAAATGTGAACCTTTATTGTCACTTCCACCAGCTACATGGCCATGACACCGACAATTGCACTCGCCTCAGGCATGAAATTCAAGATCTCATAGATTCCCATAAAATACCCAACCCATGAAAAGAAACCCTCAACCACCAAGCTTCTTACATGGATGACAGTGAAGAACCATAGGCCGAGGAAGAAGGCAGTGCTGCGGATGATGGAGATGTTCCTCCTTGTCTATTTGATCCAGTTTTTTTAAATGACATTGATTTTGTTACTTGTTCGAACTCTTTTCCTCAACAATAATAAAGACGTTCATTTCGCTGAAACTCTTCTGCAATATGAGTATATTTGAGAAAAGTATTCAACCTTGGTACTATGGAATCCAGTGATGACCACGGGGAACCTTCGAAATAAGCAAACAGAAAAGATAAGATAGACATTCAGAAATTGGGAAATAGAGGCAGTGAAACTATCAGACTTGGAAGGGAATTAGTTCACCGAGCCGATCAACATAGACAGATTGAAGCAGTGGTTTGCCTGAGGAAAAGAAGACTAAGCAGTCACCAAGAGGATTGATGGAAGACCTAACCCGACGGGATAGGAACATGCATGCATGCATACACGTAACATATTTGCATCATTTTTGTGTTTGTTCTGTTTTGTAATAACAGGTTTCAAAGAAAAAAAAAAAGAGAAAGGGCCGAATGCAAGCCAACCAGAAGCAGTAACAGTACAATGTCAGCAGTCTTCAGGAATGAATCACATGGGCGAGGCCCATATCAGCTGTATCAGTCTGGGGGCGAGGCCCATATCAGTATCAGTCTAGGGGCGAGGCCCATATCAGCATCAGTCTAGGGGCGAGGCCCATATCAGTATCAGTCTTGGGGCGAGGCCCATATCAGTATCAGTCTGGGGGCGAGCCCTATATCAGCATCAGTCTAGGGGCGAGGCCCATATCAGTATCAGTCTGGGGGCGAGGCCCATATCAGCTGTATCAGTCTGGGGGCGAGGCCCATATCAAATTAGTCTGGGGGCGAGGCCCATATCAGTATCAGTCTGGGGGCGAGGCCCATATCAGTATCAGTCTGGGGGCGAGGCCCATATCAGTAACAGTTAGGGCCGAGGCCCACTTTAGCATCAGTTTTGGGGATGAGTCCCAGGGTCGAGGCCCACATCACTATCAGTTTTGGGGATGAGTCCCAGGGCCGAGGCCCACATCAGTATCAGTTCAGGGGCCAAGCCCACACCAGTATCAGTATCAGTTTAGCCGGGAATGGCACTCCAAGAATGGAAACACAGCTCGAGAATGAACAAGCCGGGAATGACACTCCAAGAATGGAAACACAGTTCGAGAATGAACAAGCCGGGAATGGCATTCCAAGAATGGAAACACAGTTCGAGAATGAACAAGCCGGGAATGGCACTCCAAGAATGGAAACACAGTTCGAGAATGAACAAGCCGGGAATGGCACTCCAAGAATGGAAACACAGTTCGAGAATGAACAAGCAGGGAATGGCACTCCAAGAATGGAAACACAGTTCGAGAATGAACAAGCCGGGAATGGCACTCCAAGAATGAAAATACAGTTCCGGAATGAACAAGCTGGGAATGGCACTCCAAGAATGGAAATACGGTTCGGGAATGGACCAAATCACAGTAACGGTTCGGGAATGGACCGCCTTACAGTAACGGTTCGGGAATGGACCACCTTACAGTAACAGTTCGGGAATGGACACCTCACAGTAACGGTTCGGGAATGGACCACCTCACAATAACAGTTCGGGAATGAACACCTCACAGTAACGGTTCGGGAATAGACCAACTCACAGTAACGGTTCGGGAATGGACCACCTTACGGCAACGGTTCGGGATGGACCACATCACAACACGGTTCGGGAATAAACCAGGGGTCGCAGCACCTCACCACCCAAATCACTCAACACATGGTAAGTCAAGTGGCAGCTGGCGAGCCAGGTAAGTGAAAATGCATTGCATAACTTTGATAGGATTGTTCAAAGTCACACACTGCACAAGTCCCATCAAAGTGGGGGCGACTGTAGGCATTATATTTTTGCATGTGAAACCCGATGATGAGTCTCATTTGGAGGCACTACCTTTTGAGTCACGGAAGCCGCAGAAACGGATATCGGAAGGGGAAATTCAGAATAAACAAGGTTCACTGTTTTCGTTCGTGCTGCGTTCGTGTATGCGTTCGAACGGTAAACAGATTGCAGGCGTTCGTGCCGCGTTCGAGAGGCGTTCGAACGGTGTCGGTAATTCTGGTTTTGCTGCTAGCCTCACATCAAGCCCAATTCGCCCAAGCCTTGGCCCACACGCCCAAGCCCACTTAAAACACATATTTAACACATGGTGAAATCAAAACAAATCTAAAAATCACATACCAATTAAATAAAAATAAAATATAATCATACCTAATCTAAACCAATCAAATATAATCATACCAAGTTAAAATCAATCAACCCATATATTATTCCCAAACTTAAAATATTGTATGCCTAATCAACATAAACTAAATATTCAACCTTCCCTATCTAGCCAAGATTTGTCCCCTCAATCTTTGACTTCCCTTATCCAACACCAAATCAAATCCCTTTCCTTGTCAAGCCTAACCCTTTGCCTATAAAAAGAACCCTTCACCAACCTTCTCAACCCTAGCTAGCTAGCTCATACACAACACACAGGAAAATTACAGGAAGAAACAACCCAAAAACAGTAAGCAAAAGAATACAGAGGAAACGGCAGCGAAACCACAAGGAAACAACAGCAAAACGGACTCGAAACAGTAGCTTGAGCGGCAAAACAGCGAAGGAAAAGGCAAACCAGTGAACCGGAAAAGTTGCGGAGCTTTACCCCTTCCGATCTTCGTGAAACGCGAGTCCGAGAGACGGCTTAAAAGGTTAGACCTGAGGGTACTTTTCACACTCATCTTATTTGATTTTTTTTTTGTTATTTATTTTGATTGTATTTTACTTGTTTGTTAAATCTTGTTTGTGTATGATGTGTGTGTGGGTATTGGATGAATGGAAGAGTGTCGTCTCTTGTGGTATATAGGATGGAAACCCAGACGTAAATTCCGTAGCCGAATCCGAATGGACGGTAGTGCGGTCTGTACTTGGGACACAACTCCACGTACCGCTTGAGTAAACGACACCCTCTTTTTTTTGTGTTGCTTTTGTTTATTTTTCGTCACTTGAATTCTGTATGTTGTTTATTTATGCATGATTCAATCGAGCGCATGGGCTTAGTAAGTGAATGAAAAATCCCCTATGGGGAGGGGTTAAAGCCCTTTACCACGATGCTTGCCGTGCCGGTTGATGTGTGTTTGGTTGGATGCAAGATACGTTCAATCGGGCATACTTAGTTTGATATTATTGTCTTTATCTTTTTATGCATGGTTCAATCAAGCGCATGGGCTTAGTAAGTGGAATGAAAGATCCCTTATGGGGAGGGGTTAAAACCCTTTACCACGATGCTTTGCCGCGCCGGTTGATGTGTGTCCGGATTGGATGTAAGATGTGTTCAATCGGGCATACTTGGTTTTGATATGATTGGCTCTTTTTGTATGTATGATGCGATCGAGCGCATGGGCTTAGTGAGTTAGTCCAAAGGTCTTCTATCTGAGAGACGAAGAGCCTAAAAGGCCACCTTTGTGACACTACTTCACCGCGCCGGACGAAGTGTGTTTGGGTTGAATGTATGTTCAATTGGGCATACGAAGTCCTACACTTTTGTTGTCTTTATTTCATGTGTTGTGATGTGACGCGCATGGGCTTAGTATGTTGGTCTAAAGGTCCTCTCTTTGAGAGATCAAGAGCCCCAAAAGGCCACATTTACGGCAGTACTTCGCCGTGCCCCTTTATTTTGTTGTTTATGTATTGCGTCCCATTTCATGCATCATGTATGTTCCCGTTCGAACGCGTTTACGAACGCAACTCGAACGCGCATGCATTTTGCCTTATCATGCATCAGGTCTCATTTCCGTTCGAACGCGTTAACAAACGCCATACGAACGTGAGCATTCTGTTTCATTTCTGTTCGAACGCGTTAACAAAAACCATACGAACGTGAGCATTCTGTTTCATTTCCGTTCGAACGCGTTAACAAACGCCATACGAACGTGAGCATTCTGTTTCATTTCCGTTCGAACGCGTTATCAAACGCCACACGAACGCGAACATTCTGTTTACCGTTCGAACGCGTTTACGAACGCTACACGAACGCGCACACACTGAACTGAGTCTGTCTTATCATATTCATGCATAATTGCCTCTTGGTTGATCTTTCTTGTATTATGTAGCCAATCATATTATTTGTATTCCTGCATTTATCCATTCTATGTGTTCTTGGGATGATATTCAAGCATGATTAGGCTGTTAGCATGTTATTTGGTTAATAGGTTCATGAGATAGTACTCAAGCATGATTAGATTGTTCTTAGTTTTCCATGATCGAGAAATGTTCACGAGATTGCCATGTGATGTTGCATGTTGTGATGACTAATTCCCTGCATGTAGAGTTAGAAGCATGATACACTTGGAAATAAGTGCTACTTAAGCCTGATTAAATTATCATATAAATCCTGTCATTACAAGTGGCATAAGTAAGGGACCATTCCGAACCCAATGGTTTGAGGTCTTCCCTTGCGAGGGGTGAGTGCGGCCTTAAATCTCATTTTCCCGGTTCACACCGGGTGGCGACTCCATTTATTCTCCGGTTTAGTCCCCCGTGGCTACTCCGTACTCCCGACCGGGCCGCGAGCCCGGGACAGCATGCGTCGCCCCAGATTTCTGTGTTCCCACACCTACTCACCATCATACATAACACTCCTCATACTAAGTACTCAATTTACTACACATTATAACTTTGACATTGAACACTTATGATGCATTGCATATATACTATTCACTATATAACATATATGATATACGATATTTCCTGACTCTCTGTCTGAAATGAACTTTGTTTCTGACTTGACCTAGTGGACCAAATACCCTAGTGAATGCCATCAGTATCCATCCCATCGAACTCGCCCTCCGGATAAGCCTGTAAAACAAAGAATCTGGAAGTGGCACTACAAGAAAATTGATTTTTAGTGGCGAAATTTAGTCTAACACTAAAATTAACATTTAGTGGCGAAAAAAATACTTTCAGAGGGGAAATTTTTTCCCCACTAATTGACCAAAAAAATTTTTATTTACGAAACGAAAATATTTTCCCTCTTCCATTCAAAACGAAACCCAACCCTCCATTTTTTTTCCTTCATCAAAATGAAACCCTAACCCTCTTTCACTCCATTTTTTTCATCAAAATCGACATTTCATCTTCAAAAAATGAAACCCAACCCTCTATTTGAAGTCATCGGTCTTTCCCTTGATGATCATTCTTTCCCTTTCATTCTCAAGACGTGTGCCGATCATTTGGAGCTTCAAAAGTACATGAAGATTCATGGGTGTTTGTTCAAGCTTGGTTTTGATATAATAGAAATAATCAATTGAGTTGTTTCCAATTACTTTGAATTCAGATATGCTAGTCTGTACAGGTAATTAACTTTTTTCTCTGCTTCTCTTCTCTTCTCTTTTCTTTGGATTTCTGGATCTGGGTTTTGAATACAGTGAAATTTTTGTTTTATTTTATTTTGATGCGGATAATGAAATGTAGCTACTGTTAAACCTAAAAGTTTCACTCTTTAGGTGCCTTTGGAAATGCTCCAAAAGTTAATACTCAGTACGTGATATTGTTTGACAACATACTCCATCACTTGAGGTTCTCGAAGTTTTTAACAATTGTGTCCCTGGAATTTGATCAACAAGTTAGTTGTTTTAATATTTTTTTTTTAATTTTATCGATGTTTATTAATGGCAGTGTGTTGTGTTTTGATTTTTGATTTATTCTATTTCCTGTTTCTGGGTAATTTTCCGCAGTCTGTAAAACTCTTCCAAGGGTACTTGAACATGGTCGGCTTACGCTGAAACAAATGTCAAAAGGGCATGGAGATTCATGGGTCTTTGTTCAAGCTTGGTTTTGATACAAATATTTTTGTTGGTAATACCCTTATGCTGCTTTATGGTAACTGCTGGTGTTTGGATGATGCAAATAAAGCGTTTGATGAAATGCCTGAGAGATTATAGGAATGTTTTCGATTAATGGATTTTAAAGTGTTTGGTCTATATATTTTCTCAATTTGATTCACGCTGAGGATAGTGAAATCTTACAAATTAAAATCTGGCACTTGCTATGTAAATAGGCTAATGGCCATTTATGGTTGAGTTGAATTTGAACAATTTGAATTTGGTCAAAGCCTTACAGGCTTTAATGTTCTCATCCTCTCTTTGAGAGCGCCTTGATTTAGGTCTAGTTGCATTGTTTCTTAAAGAATTGCTGGAACATTTACTGATCCTGTTAATTGTTTTTTGTTTCCCTGTAAATTAAGCTTTCCTTCAAGAGATAAATTTCTTGCACTTTGATTGAAGTAGTTCAGACTTCGGAAATGAGGGAATACATTGATCATTTAGAGCCTTAGTTTATTTTGGCTTAGTTTAAAGCCCATAGAAGCAAAGTATGAACTCTTTTACAGTTTACTTACTGTTATTGATGCCAAATGTGTTACATAATTTACATGCCTATTGCATACATGGACATAAACTCAGGATATCTTTTAATTGGAAAATTAGCTTTCAAATTCATATGATTCGTGTTGGACAGGAAATGGATGTTATTTTTGGCAATGCTCTTTCATTTAAGTGTAATAGATGCATAAATAGACACATTTATAACAACTTGCAGGCATTGTTTTAAAATTCGGTTGAGGCGGCCGCCTCGAGGCGCCGCCTCGCCGCCTCCCGGCGAGGGCGCGTGGAGGCGGCCGCCTCTTTCGGTTTTTCCAAGGCGGCCGCCTCACTACGGGTGAGGCGGCCGCCTCAGGCCGCCTCACGCCGATTTGGCGTGAGGCGGCCTGAGGCGGCCGCCTCACGCGCAGTACTTTTTTTTTAATTTTTTATTGATCAGTCATGTTTCTACCAAGTTTCCTCAAATAATTTGTAGTTGTATAATATATGGACCCCAAAATGACTCATAGAAGAAACACAATTATTGAATATAATTTTTTAGATCTTGAAAGTTTAAATTTCTGTTGCTATTTTATGTAATTAAAATTTTCAAAAAAAAAAATGGAAATATATATAAACACACACTTTATACAAAAATAAAAAATAAAAAATTTCAAATCTTGTCAAATCAATTGAATGTAGATCTGTCTTCCAACCAACATTGGCTAGCTATTTGGAGTCTAATAATATTTTTTATGTAACAAATTCATATAATTATTTATTTATTTATTTTCCCTCTAAATTAATCAATAATAGTTCTAGAAAGAATACACTGCATCAATTAATTAACAAGTTGGTTGGAATCATTTCTGTAAAGATTCTTCAACATAAGGTTAGGGATTGCAAAGATTTGCTTTGTCCTCGAGGCGGTCCGCCTCGCCGCCTCGAGGCGGTCCGCCTCGCGCCTCAATGGTCGGCCGCCTCAAGGCGCCGCCACGTATTTTTAAATATTGCTTGCAGGTTGCAAACTATATCGTGAACATATTTCCCGTTGTTGGCCTCTCTGAACTCGATGGACATACAATCAATTAGTATTTATGTTGATATAAGAAAATGTTGTTGAAGCTATTCGAGGGCTAGAACTGGTTTTTAGACTTCATGAATGATCTTCGAGCTCTATTTTTGCTTGTGCTCTTTTGCTTGATTGTTGCATGGTGTAAGAACAAATATGTACCCATTTTATTCTTGCAGGCTGAAAGTGCAATTGCTGCTCTCAACTGCAGTGGCGTTGTTCTGGGTTCATTGCCAATTAGGTCAGACTGTGCAGTTCCACATTTTTTGCCCAATTTTCTCTTGTTAAGAATTTGGATATATGTATATATATATATATATGGCATAATATCTTCTTCCTCTGGTCATTTAACTGTGTCATATTTTTAATGATCAGGGTAAGTCCATCATATTTCTTCCTCTGGTCATCTTCTTCCTCGAAGAAGTTACAGCTGCCGCCAAGTCAGCCAGCACTGCAGCTGCTGATGCAGCAAAAGCAAGCATGGAGATTTTGAACACAAAAAACAAAGGTGGTCTTATTTGGATTTGCTTTTTTCTGTAATTTAACATATCTGTTTGTGCAACAAACTCTCTCCCTCTTTCTTACACACCCACAGTCCCACACCTTTATCTTGAATTTTCTTTGCCATTATTTCATTCATTTTTTCCCTAAATTTAATTACACTCAGTTTATTTTTTCGTCAGAGAAGCAGTACTTTGAGGCCTTAGTAAAATGTTTGGACATAGAAATGAGGTCAATAAGTAATGTAATTTGGAAGCTGGAGGACTCAAGACAGACTGCACTGTCATCATACAAAATGCCAGAAAAATATAATCAGCACAATCTAGTCTATCTAGAAACGTCGGTTGTCACATTGTTTAATAACACTTAACTGTTGGTCGGTTACTCGGTTTCTTGCAAGTTCTATTCTGCCTATTTTTTGCTGGCTCTTTCATAACTTCATATGTCCACATGATATGAACATATGTTGTTCAAGTTTATTGTTGCATGACCAACTGTATTACAGTGTCTGTTTTACAGATTTTGCATTTGAAGATGCTCCTTCAAGAGTTATGTCAGCTAAGAATATTGGGATGTAAGCAAATTCTTCCACACGTGCAGTTTTTATTATCTTACTGAAATTTTTTCTTTCTCACCTATATGTCCTTGAGTTTATATTGGAATAAAATTTCTGAGGCATCAGTGATCTTTGAAGTTACTCACTAGATCATTTGGAAGTAGGTGTATGCATTCAAAAAATTGATAGGTAAGACACTTTAAAATTACTACAGATTAGATAATGTTTAATAACTATTTCCCCTATGTTTTTCAAATGTCCACAAGAACATCAATTTGTACCTAACATGTATATTTGCTACTTAAAGTTAAAAGCTCCATTTCCCCTCTTTAGTGATCAAGAAAACTGAAAACATGTAAGGCATCCAAAATTTTGGGGGAAAGTTGAAGATGGTTGGCATCCAGATATCCAACTGACGAATCAGAAAGTATTTCACTTATGAATTAGACTATTTTTCATAATGTAAAGCCGATTAAACATTATGTTGATTATCTTATTGTTGATTTATTCTACTGGAAAATATTGTTTCTAGAAATTAGCAAAGGTCTGGTTGCTTTTGTATGATTGAAGCAAACCATCTTGTTGTTGGTTTTTTTGTTAGAGAAAATATATTCTAGATAGTACATATATAGAAAAGGTTGTGGTTGTCTAAATTATTGGATGTTGAAAACTGGTATAGAAGATATCACTAGAAGAATATTATTTCACTTGCATGGTTTTGGCTCATATTTTGTAAAATTGACTTTGTTTGCGTCATTTTCTCTCTTATCTTAGGTACTATCAGGTCTTGAGATTTCGAGTGCTCAACCAACTGGTAAACTGCAACCAACAGTCACTGAGCACAATAAGAGCGACTCTCTTCAGTCCCCTACAGATATTACAAATAAGAAGGTAGTTCATTCAATGAATGGTTTCGTTGACTTTCACCATATGTTCAAAGTTTTTTTTGTAGTTTGGATATAGAATGTAAATTTAGATATAAGACGAAATCTATAACTTTGATTTTTGAATTGTAACTAGTTGATCATTCTTGTAAATACAAATATTTTATTTACATATATTAATGTATATGATCATTAAATTAATGTATTAAAATTTATGTTTTGGATCATTTTATAATATAAAATAACATATGGTGTATTAAAAATTTGAAAATTATTTATTTGATCAGATTGCACTTTTAGTGGCGAAAATTTCGCCACTAAAAGTCCATCTATTTCGCCACTGAAGGTCTTTTTTTAGTGGCGAAATGAATTTCGCCACTAATAATGACCTTCAGTGGCGAAAAAAATGGACTTTTAGTGGCGAAATTTTCGCCACTAAAAGTGAATATTTAGAGGCGAAAACTATTTCGCCACTAAAAATGAACTTTCAGTGGCAAAAAAAATATATTTATAGTGGCGAATTAAATTTTCGCCACTAATACCTTTTGTGTCGCACTTTTAGTGGCAAAATTATATTTCGCCACTAATACTAGCTTTTAGTGGCGAAAATTTTCGCCACAAAATCAATTTTGTGGTCGTGTTGGGGGTCAGATCGTTCAAACGATCTGGTGAGTGGATACTAAAAATGGATGAGACCCTAACGATCACCCCGGCGGAAACATATGATGAGTCGTAAAAATATAAAAACATGCAACGAGCGTCGGGGCAGAAACATAACAATGATCAATCATCTCAGCAGAAACATATAGATAGCTAAGAAATCATAAAAGCAATAAACAAGCGCTGAGACGGAAGCATAAAAACATCATGCAAATTCTTCATCAATTTAAAACCTCAAAACTTGAAAAGAAATTTAAAACATAAATCAAGAAAACATAAAACAAAGCATCCACTCACAAATTTTTGGATCTGGCTGGTATTCCTTTCCTTCGTCGAAGAATGTGATGTCCCTGCGATGATCTATAGTTGACAACTTAATTAGAATACGAATCATGGAATGTATTTCGAAAATTCACTGTAATTAATTGGGATGGAATCTAGGGCTTAAATTTTAATAGAAAGAACCTTCAAGTGTCTAGTTTGTGTTGATTTTACGGATCTCAATTTCAATTTCGGAAACATAAGTTCTAAGCTGAATTTCAGGGGTGATCAGAAAAGCAAACTGGGTATATTCGTAGCAGGTCATCCAAATTCAAAAATTCGGTTTGGCTTCATGTTAAGTCCAAAATTTTTAATTTTTGGATATATTATTCCCTTATGTATCTAATTTACCCAGAATTTTACGGATCTTGATTCCGACTTCAGAAACTGAAGTTATAAGCTAAAGTTCAGGAGCTGTCCAATTGAAAAACTGGCACAGGGGCAACAAGTTACCCAACTTCACAAATTCGATCCGGTCTCATCTTTAGTCCAAAAATTTTACATTTTGGATATGTTATTCTATTATATCTCTATTTTACTCATAATGTTATGGTTCATCATTTGGAAATCAAAATCTCAAGGTACAACCTATTATTTATGACCTGTCTAGAATGTAACTTTGTTAATCTTACTGCCCAACATACTAATTTCACCACTCTCTTAATTTAATTTAATTAGGCCACTGCCACCAGATTTCAGCATATAAAATACATAAACAATCCTCGTATCTTCAAAATCTATATTCAAGAATCAACATCAATCCCCAACCTCTTATATACTATTAGATCAAAGCATGCATACTAGAGTCTTAAAAGTTTCAGCTCTAAATCAAATTCTTCTTATAATACATATCATTCCTAGCACACTTCATCATTAATTTACATCAAAGAAACAAAAACTCATTCTCTAAAAAATAATGACACATCAGGCTCTTTTTTACATGCAATGCACAAATCCATTCTTATATTATCATGAAATGCTCAATCATGCATGCTAGTAACTTAATCAAAGCTAATTAAGCAATTCCAAATCCTAGGGTTCATAAGGTGTGAATTTGGGGCTTCTAAAATTTAAGTTCAAAACTGAAACTAGAAGAGGGGAAGATGATAGAGAGCTTACTTGCATGAAGGGAGCTTGAACTCATCAAATTTTCCTTCACCACTTGGCATGAGAAAGAAGAAATTTTGAGGGTTTTTTTTGGAGTCAAAATCGTGACTTGAGGGAGAAGTGAAGATGATGAATAGTCTCTGCTATTTATAGTGTTTAGGAGAGATTTTTGCTTATAAATGAATGGTATAGAACATGCCACATAACTCATTTATAGTAAATTCCCGAATTTACTGTAGCTGCTGCTGAAAACTCAAATTTTGACCTTCTTCGGTTTCTAATTTAGAAAAATATTCAACGTGAAAGCTGTAGGCCTCTGTCTTAGCTTTCAGCTGATATAAAATTCATAAACACTAGAGTTCGTATGAAAAAGTTATGCCCCAAATACTAATAATTGTCCGGATTTTACCTTGGAATACATTCTGTATCAGAATTGCGAGAATTTTACCGAATGTTTAAAAACAATTCTTCCATGAGCTCATACATGCTTAAACATGATTTTTATCATGTATCATGACTCTGATAACGTAGTAGTCATTGGCCTCTGGTAACGTACAAATCGCCGGATTACCGGATGTTACACCTAATGCCTCATTGATGCTCCCTGGTACTTCCTGTTAGGGATATGCCCTATACTCAACTTGTGGATGGACTATATGTATATGTATTTGTAATATTTTCATTAATTAATAAAATGGCAATCTTTATAATATGTTTCTTACATAACTTATATTAATCATCAACACTGTAATAAAGCCCTTGGAGTAATAAGAAGATGGCTTCCACGCCTTATGAGAATCATTACTCTTAAATGTTCCTAGTCATAGTTTTGTGAATAATCTGGACGTTCACAAAGCGGAGAGACTAGCATGATGATATGATCTGCCCTTAAGTGGGGTAGCCGATCTCATAGGCTACTAGCGGAGATCCGTCCGCTTGGTGTATCACATGGATGCATGAGTTGCTCGTGTCCATCGAACTGACCGCCAAAAGTTTTCATATGGAGTGTTTATCCCATGTGTCTGTTAGAACTTTCATGTATCGATTATATGACTAGTCCTTAGACTTGAGGTCTTTACAATCTTATGTGTGGATCAAATAACTTTAACATTCTCCTTCCCCGGTTCAAAAGATCCGGTCATAAGGGTATGATTGGGTCATTTGTTGAAACAAATGAAGTTTGTAAAGATACAACAGAGAATCGCCACTCTCTCGGATAATATTTTCTTATAAGAGTAGTATTCCAATTCACGGATTGATATGTTTGATCAGTGCTTGAGACTGTGGCCACAGCGGAAGAATCATGTGAGATTCTTGGGTTAGCATGATTCATGACACTATCAACATCATACCTTTGACCATATGGGTAGACACTTTCCGTACCCTAGGTCAATAAGTGGGGATACAGTGAGGCGATGGACCGTATCATATGTAAATCGCATACAGAATGGGTATATATATATATATTTCCTTCTCATTTGAGGGCCTTGGCATGTTGCTAGATGTCAACCTTGGTCATTGAAATCGAATGACCATCTGATCGGAGGATAATTTATGTTCGATTAAATTATCACGATTCATTTCATGTCCAACTTGAGGGGAACCCAAAAGGTCACACACAACAAAGTCGAAATCAATGGTTAACAGTGCACAGTACAAATATAACAGCATATATGATTGCTGTAGGAATTATTCATAAATGGTTCAATGTGTTTAATTATTGAACTGATCATTTATGAGGTTCCATAGTGGCTTAGGGATTGGTGAATGATGATGAGGGCACTTAGGGAATTGGAATAAAAAAAATTAGTATTCATGTGAATAGTAATATGAATAATAAATTTTTTTGTTATTTGTTTTGAATTTCAATTCGGCCCAAACTCTTATTAGGGTTTTATAATCTCATTAAACCACCAAATTAAGATCCAATGGCTAAGATTAAATTAGCTTTTATCCCACATCAGATTCTTAATTAATTTTGTTGTCTTTGGAGCACTATATAAACCCAACGAATTCTTCACAAATTTTTACACCAAAACCTTTCATATTTTGGGTTAACATAAGTGAGCAACTCTAAATTTTAAAAGTAAGCCACTGATTTTGAGAATCCTTAAGTCTAATTGACTAGAGTAACCTCAAGTTAAAAGTTTTGAGGTATTTGCCTAGGCTAACACCAAGGGCAAAATACCCGTGCACTCAAGGCGTAGTCTTGCCATTGAGTTTTGGCTTTGGTGTGTGCATCTTTGGAGGCCACACACTTGGGTGGCTCTTTGGAACGTGGAAGAGCTTGCTGAGTTTGAGAAAAGCTTGTTGATTGGAGAGAGGACTGTAGGAGTCTTCGGTTCAAGTAAGTCTTTTTCTTTCTTTATTTTAATTAGAATTCTTATGATAGTTAGTATGTTTAGGTTTATGTTCTTTGCATGTTTTATGAGTTTTATGCTTAGAATATATAGTAACATACCTAGGCTTGTAGAATAATCAAAACAAATGGGTCTTGGGTAAAGGGAAAGCGGCATAATAATTTTGATTTTCCGCTGTGCACTTGCGGCCGCTTCCCAACAGTGGTATCAATGCGCCGTTTTTGTTTTGATTAGTTCTCTCTCATTTGAACTCGAAATTGGGTGTTTAAAAGCTTGTTGGAAAGCTAACACCCTGAGCGTAATTTTAGGCACAAGTTTTGCATGATTTGGTTAAGATTTGAATTGTGAAATTGCATTTAAAATTCACGCGTCTACAAAAAACGTGAATAGTAATTTATTTGAATAAAATAAAATGCAATATCATAATTAAATATTAATCAAGGTTGTTTAATGCCTAAAATAATTCCAACATATTAAAACTCATATGCTTGATGATTCTATGTATGATTAGAATTGACATGATTATTTTAGGGTGCCAGCATCTAGAGACTTTCTAAGAAATAGAGAGTGTATTGCTTATCCCTTAGCTAATTAATTATTCCGTGATGAACTTAGAGATTTATTACCTTTAAGGCTAATAAATATAAATCACTTGTTTATAATAAAATATATTCTAAAAGATACAAGTGGGTTGGGACCAAGGGGTTAATAAAACTTTCCAAACTAAAGTTAATTTAACCAAAGGTATTACTAGAGTTATATAATGATTTGGTGTCTTCCTTCACTCACTACCTTTTTATAGCCAAAAGGAAAAGCTGTGAAGACATCTAGATAATCATTTACTCAAAGCTTACCTTAAAGCATATTTAAAATGTTGGACTAATTTGGAGGATCTATTGTTTATTACTGTCACCAAGGCAATAAGAGCCTAAGAGGTAAGAGTATTTAAAAGAGTTCGCTCCACCCTCCCTCTGGGGAATTTTCAATGGAGGAATCCATTTGACAGTTATTCACTTAAACTTGCTAAAATCCTCAATAATAATTTAAGTCTAAAATTTTCCTCCCATTGTAAAGTATAGACCCAAAGTGCTTAAACCGTATTGGCAAGACTAGGCTTTACCAGATTCACCAATACCAATTTGTCCCTAAATTGTACTATTGACAATGGTTTGACTTTTCAGAGTCATAAGACGCAGCGACCCTTATGCGTGGTCTTATAACTTAGTGGAAAAGATTGGGTGTCCATAAGGACTAGCATAAGCTATGGCATGTTTGATTGCCCAACCCAATGATCAAGGAATTGTGATTTATATCATAAATTGGTTGGGAACCTTCCTAATTATCGTATTTTATAACGACCGGCCCTAGTCGGAGTTCTGAAATGATGATAATGGGATCCTTCCCCACAAGAAATCCATCATATTGGGGTTGATGCGATTTGCTTAAGATTTTAAAAAAATTGAGTGGGAGCAACTTCATAATATTAAAAGCCCATGTTATTATGAAACATTAATGAAAACATATTCCTAATTTTAACATTTTCTCTTAACAGGTGGGTTAAAATATTTCACAAACATTCAAATGGAAAACAGAGTATCACTTCGTTCCATCATTGATGAGCATAAGCTCAAAGGGGACAACTACAACGACTGGTTTAGAAACCTTAAAATTGTCTTACGACAAGAAAAGATTTTCTATGTTCTTGAAAGACCATTTCCCCCTGAACCCGCAGAAGATTCTGACCAAGATACATTTGATGCTTGGAAGAAACAGTAGGAGAAGCCGTCATGGGGAGGTTTACTTACGCATGGGTAATGGAGCAAAACTGGCTGCATTGTACGTGGGGACTTCTTCATTAGTTTTGCCGAATGGTTTAGTTTTAGACTTAGAAGATTGTGTTTATGTACCTTCTCAAGTAAAGAACATCATTTCAATTTCTTCTTTATGTAATAAAGGTTTTTCATGCCTAAGAAGTTGTAATGAATGTTCTATTTATTTCAATGATATATAAAATAAAAAAAAGGGATGGTATTTTGAATAATGGTATATATGTCTTACAAACTAACAAAGAATGTTCAACCTTTAATATATACAACGTTAACTCGAATAATCTCAATGAATCACTTCTATGGCACAATCGCTTAGGTCATATCATTGAAATAAGATTAACTAAGCTACATAAGAGTGGGTATTTCAAATCCTTCAAGAATAAACCTTATGGAACTTGTGAGTCTTGTTTACTTGGTAAAATGATCAAATTACCCTTCAAAGGTAAAGGACAGCGTGCAGCGGAGACATTAGAACTCATACACTCTGATGTATGCGGACCAATGTCACTCACCGCTAGAGGTGGATTCTCCTACTTCATTACCTTTATCGATGATCATTCGCGATATGGGTATGTGTACCTTATGCGGTACAAATCTGAAGCCTTTGAAAAATTCAAAGACTTCAAGGCTGAAGTAGAAAACCAGCTTAATAAAAGTATTAAGTCACTAAGGTCTTACCGAGGTGGTGAATACTTAAGCAACGAATTTCAAGATTACTTGAGAGAAAATGGCATTGTTCCCAGTGGACTCCTCCGGGAACTCCACAGCAAAATGGGGTCTCCGAAAGGAGAAATCGGACATGATTAGATATGGTCCGATCAATGATGCCAGGCACGAATCTACCTATTTCATTTTGGGGTCTTGCTTTAGAAACTGCAACACTACTACTAAATCAAGTTCCTGTTGGGTTCTCTAAGAACAATTCCAAGGATCTATTAAGCATAAAACAAGTGTGAATACACAAAGAAGTAGGGGAAATTATACTCACTTTGATCGGCTAATGGATGTAGAGAAAACAAAAATTTTCAACCTTTGTGTTGTGCTCCAAGCTCTCCTTTGTATGAATGATGATCTCCAAGCTTTGATTCTTGAATTCCAAACTCATGGGAGTGGCTTCCCTATCACCTTTGTATGATTCTTTGAGTGCTAGCTCTTGAGATTTTTGAAGCAAAATCAAGAAGAAATGAAGCCAAGCTTCACGCCTATTAGAGAGAAAAAAAATGGAAGTGATGCTCACGCCCAAAAGTGAGAAAAAAATAGTGAAGTGTTATTTTCTGATTTTGTGATTTGTGTATATCATTTTCAAAAAATAATTACCATTTACCAAATTCCAAATTAGGTAAAAGTCAATCACAAATCAAAGTTGTGTAAGAAACAAGCCACCAAGATTCCACCAACTTCTATCAACCAAAAGTTGACTAGGTGATGTGACTTGTGTGGGCCCCACTTTAATTCAAAATATGAGTGGGCCCGCAAACACATTCCGGGCTCGGGTTCATTAATTCCGAATTAACGAATTTTTCGTTGCGACTTAATTAAATTAAATTTAATTAAATAATAATGCATAGCAAAATTACTATTAATGTCGCTCGCGAATTAATTATAAATTAATTCGTTCGCCCGAATTAAAATCTAATTTCAATTCCGTTATGAAATCTAATTTCATTTAATATATCGAATACATTATTTTACAGATTAAATCTGAATAAATCGTTCTCTCTCTTCTATTGGAATTTTATCCCATATAAATTCTTGCCGTAATTAATCATAGATTAACTTTTTTCTCTCTCTTATAATTAATCCCAGATTAATTATATTCGAGTAATACGTCATCGGTGAATCTTCGGGAAGTGACCCATGAGATCCCTGGATATGTTGGCAGTAAATCCGGTCATCGGACTATCCGAACACGTGCGTACCCGGTACCACGTTCTTACCGATTTACAAGATATGGTGGCTTCTAGCAAAGCACCGTGCCTACCCGATTCTCCAGAAATATTCTTTAAGGAATATATAATCTATGTCAGGCGTAGTATACGTAGTATTGCGTATTACGATCCAGTATCGATATTGTACGGCCCAAATTTGGCCCCAAGGGTAAAATCATCTATTCACTTCAACCCAATACCAAACAAAAGCCCAAAGACATTGACCCGACCCATAAAATTTTACATTATTAAACTAAAGACAAAACCAACAGCTTAATGACGAACTACTTTTCCAAACATATCATCATCACATCCAGATTATTTTCCTCTCACCGAAAGCAGAGACATTAGCATGTTATCCCTCTTTGCTAATTATAGCTAAATAGCCAGCCCAAAAGGTGATACCATTTTTCCTATAAATAGCAACATAATTCAAAGCATAGAGGCAGGAAAATCAGAGTTCTCCAATTCAAGCTTGAATTCTCACGTTCAAGTCTTCTGCTATCTGACACAAACTCTTAGAGCTTCCCATTCCCTAAACACTTGTCACCGCCCTCACGACCACCCAAAGAAAGATAAGGTAATAACCAGCCTTGCTTTCACATTTTTCTTATTTACTGCTCATTTCCAACTACTGACTTGGGCGTCGGAGTGTCCCCGGCACCCACCACACCGGTGGGTAGTATACTCCAGCTCATAATACCTTTGTTTTGCAGGATCGCTAGTGCCCCCAACCTACAAATTCTCGATTGTGGACCTTGGCCGAAATCCAGCATCCATAATAAATTATGGATGGTGGATTTCGGCCGAGGTCCACAATCGAGAATTTATAGGTTGGGGGCACTAGCGATCCTTCAAAACAAAGGTAGAGTGAGCGGGAGTAGACTACACACCGGTGTGGTGGGTGCCGGGGGCACTCTGACGCTCAAGTCAGTAGTATAAAATGAGCAGTAAATATGTAAATGTGAAAGCAAGGTTTGATGTTACCTTGAACTCTTTGGGTGGCCGTGAGGGCGGTGGTAAGTGTATAAGGGGGATGGAGATCTCTGAGAGAGCTAGTGTCAGAGAGCAGAGGCTTGTAAGAAAGAAGTGAAGCCTTTTCTATATGCCGAGTTATATCTCATTTTATAGATTTGAAAGAACTGTAACAGAATCTGGCAATGGGCCCACAACGTGTTGAAATTTCTGGCAAAGGAGCCCACAACGTGCTCTGGATTTTATCTTTCGATGATGAAGAATATTTGCATGTGATAATATATATTGTGTTTATGAAAAGAGAGAAACAGTCGGTGAATAATTGAGGGGGTTTGTCCTTAAGCTATTGGATTTGTTTTTCTAAATGATTTAACGTTTAATGGGCTGGGTTATTGCTTTGGGCCTCACCTGGTATTGGGTTCGATGTGAAAGACAGTTTTTCCCTTGGCCCAAATTTGGCACGTACAGATATCACATGCTAGGCCTAGGGGTGGAATTATGTCTGCCCCGTACGAAGCATATATCAGATCTCTGTTAACTAGTCTCTATAATCGGATAATCATGACCTAGTCATATTATCCAGATGACTGCAGTACTTAAGAGTACTAGTTCCGTATCCTGCGTGATCATCATCTCCATATGACTGGACTAATACTTACATCTTGACATCACACCCAATACACTACGATTCTCAGTATACCCAGAAGAGGCATACACAGAACCAGATGAAAGTTCAAGAGTTATTTCACACGACATTGTCATATGGACTGTAGGATAGTACAGGTCTTCAACTTGACTCGACATGAGTCTATGGGGAATGTCCCCGATCAACTGAACCAGATGAAGGTCAGGACAATCTCCATACTACTGGTCAAAGATCATATGAGTCTTCAAATTTTTCTAGACCAGATGAAGGTCATATATTGACTCTACTTGAGCCATGAGGGATGTTCCCAGTTGACTGAACCAGATGAAGGCCAGGACAATCTCCATACTATTGGTCAAGGACCAGAAGAGTCTTCAATGTCATCGACCAGATGAAGGCCAGGTCTTCAACTTGACTCTATATGAGCCATGGGGAATGTTCCCAGTCGACTGAACCAGATGAATGCCAGGACAATCTCCATACTACTGGTCAAGGACCAGAGGAGTCTTCAATGTCGTCTGGACCAGATGAAGGCCAGGTCTTCAACTTGACTCTATATGAGCCATGGGGAATGTTCCCAGTCGACTGAACCAGATGAAGGCCAGGACAATCTCCATACTACTGGTCAAAGACCAGATGAGTCTTCAATGTCGTCTGGACCAGATGAAGGCCAGGTCTTCAACTTGACTCTATATGAGCCATGAGGAATGTTCCCAGTCGACTGAATCAGATGAATGCCAGGACAATCTACATACTACTAGTCAAGGACTAGAGGAGTCTTCAATGTCGTTTGGACCAGATGAAGGCCAGTTCTTCAACTTGACTCTATGTGAGCCATTGGGAATGTTCCCAGTTGACTGAACCAGATGAAGGCCAGGAAAATCTCCATACTACTGGTCAAGGACCAGAGGAGTCTTCAATGTCATCTGGACCAGATGAAGGCCAGGTCTTCAACTTGACTCTATATGAGCCAATGGGGAATGTTCCCAGTCGACTGAACCAGATAAAGGTCAGGGTAATCCCCATACAATGGGTCTAAAGACCAGGGGTTTATAATGTCATCCGGACCAGATGAAGGCCAGGTCTTCAACTTGACTCTACTTGAGTCAATTGGGAATGTTCCCAGTCGACTGAACCAGATGAAGGCCAAAACAATCTCCATACTACTGGCCAAGGACCAGAGGAGTCTTCAATGTCGTCTGGACCAGATGAAGACCATGTCTTCAACTTGACTCTATATGAGCCATGAGGAATGGTCCCAGTCGACTGAACCAGATGAAGGCCAAAACAATCTCTATACTACTGGTAAATGACCAGAGGAGTCTTCAATGTCGTCTGGACCAGATGAAGGCCAGGTCTTCAACTTGACTCTATATGAGCCAAAGGGGAATGTTCCCAGTCGACTGAACCAGATGAAGGTCAGGGTAATCCCCATACAATGGGTCTAAAGACCAGGGGTTTATAATGTCGTCTGGACCAGATGAGGGCCATGTCTTCAACTTGACTTTACTTGAGTCAATGGGGAATGTTCCCAGTCGACTGAGCCTGATGAAGGTCAGGATAAAAGCATGTAGTGTCGAATGAGGTTATCATCAAGTTCCAAGCTATAGGCGTGTAGATGTCGAATGGGATGTACATCAAGTCTCAAGTCATACATGTCTTGTATTCATAAAAACTCCCAAGCTACATTCATGTAGATGTCGAATGGGATGCATATCAAGATCCAAATCTTACACGTCTGGGATCCACAACAAGTCCCAAGCTATACACATGTAGATGTTGACCGAGAAATCCATAACAATTATATAGTAATATTGACTGAAACACCCATAACAAGTCCCAAGCTACATATTATAATGTCAAATGGGATTCCCATAACAAGTCCCAAGTTACATATTTTAATGTCAACTGGGACACCCATAGCAAGTCCCAAGCTACATATTGTAATGTCAACTGCGACACCCATAATAAGTCCCCAAGCTACATATTATAATGTCAAATGGGATACCCATAATAAGTCTAATGCCAAACTTATGTCGACTCATTCTTTAAAAAGAGCAAGTCATACCTGGTAATGTTGACTGGGATGTACACACTAAGTCCCCATATAGTGTCGAGTGGAATATCTTCACACCAAATACCCATGTAGTGTCAAGTGAGACATTTTAGCCAAGTCTTCTTTAATGTACGTCAACTGGAACGTCCTCTTGATGAGTCTCTGTATGTCAAGTGTCGACTGGGATATCCTCATGCCAAGTCTTTATACAAGTGGTGTCGAGTGGAAAGTCCTCACACAAAGTCTTCATATGTGTATTATCGACTGGAATATCTTCTTTATACCGGGTTTTCATACACGTATGTCGATTGAAGTATTCGTACAAAGAGATTCTCATACATGTGTCGACTAGAATATACCTAGAAAGATTCTCACACTTGCATGTCAACTGAAATAATCCTGCAGACTTCATATATGGATGCTGATTGGAATAATCTTACAAAGATCCATATATAGTGTCGAATGGAAAGTACCTACAAAGATTC
This sequence comes from Zanthoxylum bungeanum, assembly GCA_019454045.1. Taxonomy (NCBI): domain Eukaryota; kingdom Viridiplantae; phylum Streptophyta; class Magnoliopsida; order Sapindales; family Rutaceae; genus Zanthoxylum; species Zanthoxylum bungeanum. The sequence continues at coordinate 75,373 of SKCR01025259.1, forward strand.
TCATGCATGCTTGTTGACTGAAATGTTTCTGCAAACACTTCATACATGGATGTCGACTGAAATATTCCTGCAAACATTTCATATATTTATGTCGACTGGAATGTACATGCGTGTCAGCATTGTATCATGCAACGTCAGATGGAGTATACCCACACATTATTGTTCATGCATGTCGACTGAAGTAAATATATGAATCCTTCATACATGCATGTCAATTGGAGTATACCTGCAGTCACTGGAAACACTACATACATAGATGTCGACTGAAACAACTATTACTAATGTTCAAATATTGATGTCGACTGAAATATAAATACTTCATAAAGTTATGGACATATAACGACTCCATAGAAGAATGTGGACTGAAACGTTTATGCAAATAAAACATAAATGGAATTCGACTGAAGCAGAACTACCAAGATCTAAGTGTTATGTTGACTGAAATAATTATTTCTTAAGGATAAAGACAAGAACACATACGTATATTGCTCCATATAAGAATGTCGACTGAAATAATCTTACTAAGAATCACATAAAGATATCGACTGGAATACCTGTAATTACTTCTTACATGTATGTCGACTGAAGTGACTATGAATTTTTCATACATGCATGTCGACTGGGATGTACCTACATATTCTTCATAAGATGATGTTGACAAGAATACACACAATGCTCCATGCATGTCGACTGAATTGTTCATATAAAAAAAATCATCATACATAGATGTCGACTGGAATAATCTTGCCAAGATGTAAATATTAATATAGATTGGAATAATCTTGTAAGATGCAAATATTGATATAGGCTGGAATAATCTTGCAAAGATGCAAATGCTGATGTAGACTGGAAGATACATGCAAACATTTCATAAGAAGATGTTGATTGGGATACACTTACAAGGCTCCACATATGCATGTCGACTGAAATGTTCCTATAATCATTTCATACATGGACGTCGACTGGAGTAATCTTGCAAAGATGCAAATATTAATGTCAACTGGAATATACCTGTAAACACTTTATACATACATGTCGACTGATGTTCATGCAATTAGTTAATAAATGCTTGTCGACTGAAATGTACCTACAAACACTTCATACATACATGTTGACTGAAATAAAATCACACCATGTCCTCATATATGTTGTATCGAGTGAGACATCCATATCAATGCTTCACTCCTGTATGTAAGTGATTTTATTGAAGGGATGAGCTATCTCCGGAATTGATAGATGTCATCCAATTGGCTCATTTAGCCGACTTCGTTGTATATTACTCTTGGTAGATTGGAGGAAAAATGGGCCTAAGGATGTCGTGAGCCCAATTTCAATTATTAACCCTAATAGGAATTTCGAGATATCTTTTGGAGGGAAATTGAAGCGCCAAAATGATGAGTATAAGTGAGAGTTTTGTAGATCATTTTGTCTCACACAAAGGTTTTCTTCAGTTGACAACAATGACAAGTTTTAGGAAAGCTCTCAAGATATTCAAGGTACTCTTCACATCCTTCTTGATGTTTTTCAATTCTTCAATTGTTCATCGTGTAGTTTCAAAATGTTCTTAGTCAAATAGGTTATTTGATCTTGAAATACTTAGCGAAATTTTTGGAATTTGTTTACGATTTAGACGGGTTTAGATCTTCAAATGGGTAGAAATTTTAGGAAATTTGTGTTTGTAACTCTGTTGTTTGGAAAATGTCGAGTGAGGAATCGTTGGGTAGTTTAGGTGCACAAATTGACAAGTATATTGAACCTCTGGATGATTCAAGTGAAGAAGATTCTCTTAGAGATTGGTCGTTTAAAGAATTAATAGAGGCTGGAGTTGTAACAATATCTAAACCATCGTTAGAAGCACCCGCTGAAGCGATACCTCTGAGATCTCTACCTGCCATTTTAGAGTCGAGTGGGGTTCCAAGCACTAGTGAGCCAACAAATATCCTAACTAAGAATCCAGCTAGTCGAGTGACTAAAAAATCAATGAGAGAGATGAAATTGAAATATAGGTTTCCACCATCAATAGAAGTAAGATTAGCATCGCTGACTGAAAGGATAGATTACAAAATTCCCGGATGGATTGGGTTCTATGAACGTCCATTCATAGATGGATTCAGATTCCCTATTCCGAAGTTAATATGGGAAGTGTTGGATCATTATCAGCTGGCTCCTACTCAGCTGATGCCAAATACTTAGAGGATTCTGCTGTCGATTGAATGTATGGTCTTTGAATTGGGGATTGAATTCGGGGTAAAATATTTGTTGTATACATACTACATAAAATAACACCTGAAAGAAAAAGTAAGGTATCACTTGTATCTCCGACAAAAGAAGGAGCATTTGGTGTTGGGGCTTATGACAAACGACATGGGGGATTGGCAGAAAAGTTATTTCTTTGTTAGAGGAGAGAATGTATTTGGGTCGAACGGGAGTGGTAATATTTATGAACATTGGAGTTTTTCGAGTGAGTATATCTTCACCCTTACCTTAGTACTCTGTATTTTATAATTTGTATGGCTGAAAATATTCTTCTTTGCTTTCTTCCAGGTCTGGAAGGAAGTGTTTGATTCAGAAGGTACTTCCTTGGCTCTGAGTAAGTATATTTTGGCCGTGATATTGTGCACTTGGGCGATTGAAGTTACATTTGGGGGGCTGTTGTTTTTAAAACCTCTGACTCCTGAATAATTTTTATGCGTAACTGAAATAATGTCTGGTCCATTCAAGGTGCCAAAACTCGATGAAATGAGGAGCCAGAGGAATATTAAGAAACTCAAAGGGAAGGAGCTTGAAGCCACCGAGTGGAAATCCCAAAATCGACAGAAGTCGTTCCGGTTGAAGTTCCTGAATCAATGTCACAGCCGATTGAGAAGGTCTCTGCTTCAAAGAAGAGAAAGGCAATAGTAGAAGTGGAGGAAGACACTGAAAGTGTTATAGTGAGGATTCTTCACGGGTCCACTACTATCTCGGATCCTTCCAGCCTATCAAAATTCATTAAGCGTCTCTTGCTTGAAGAAGACGAGCAACGATTGACTGAACTGGGCCCAACCGAAACAAGCAAGAAGATTGCGGCTCTCAGTTATCAGATACTTATATTTGGATAAGTATATGTAAATTTTATATGTCGAATGGGAGAGAAATTAAGTGAAGTTCATTTCAGGTCATGGAGTGTGGCCTCTTTATGCAAGAGTATGCTGAGTTGAGCCAAAGAAGGATGAGGGATTTAGAGAAGGCCAACACATCTTTCAGAAAAGACTTTGCTGAACTGAAAATGAATTTTGATGCTTCTGAAAGGAATTTAAGAAAAGTTGAAACGGAATTGAGGGAGACTCAAGCGACACTGAAATTAGAGAAGGAGGTGTCTGAGGCGACCAATGAAGCGTACAAAGAAAGTGTGGAGAGTTTGACGAAGGAGAAAGCCGAATTGCTCGAGCAACTTGAAATGGTTGCATTTGAATCGATGATGAAAGAGATGAGCAATCTAATGGAGGAGTATCTAGCTGGTCAGAATGTCGCCTGGAAACCAAAGAAATGGATCCGAGAATATGAGAGGCTGGCTACTGGGCTATCCCTTACAAGCGAAGGTGAGGAAGAAGAGAAGGGGGAAGAAGTGCTTTCGAAGAAGGTAGTTGAAGAGCAAGTGGTCGCTGGGGAGGTTGAAGAACAAAGGGTTATTACGGAGAAACATGCTGAAGCAGCTGAGGGCCCTAGATTGATTGAAATTGGCCCAATCTAATATGTTCCCGGTAAAACTCCTGAAGGCCCACCCGAAGATGTTCTGCCTACTTCTGAAGTCCCGACGTCTGAGATGCCCGTAGAATGAATATGCAACTGTAACTTATGATTTTGTTATTTTTTGTAATGGAAACCGTAATACTTGATTGATAGTGTTTCCTTCTTGGTCAATATCTAAGTTTTTCATTCTTGCTTGATTTTTCGTATGACTTTTTTTTAAAACAAATAATTTTCTTAGCAAGATAACATAATATTTACCACATTGTCCAGTTTAATCACTGGTCGAGTGGCTATGACAGAGAGAAAAAATAAAATTTTGTTACCGGTAGAATCTTTTGAGACGAATCACATTCCAGCTATTTTTGGAGGTTTAAATTGGGGTTTCGCATGGTTAGATTCTTATCCTCCAAAGTTCGTAAAATTTCTTAGAGCGTGGCTAATTGTGTTTCCATAAAATCTGGTGTCTGCTCATTGCTCGAAGTCGTAAGTGGTGGCGCTTTAGGAACTATAGACTGAGAGATCTTTGCCTGCTTTGAATCGCTAAAGCCCCACGGTGGGCGCCAAATTATGGATGCTGGATTTCAGCCGAGGTCAGAATCGAGAATTTATAGGTTGGGGGCACTAGTGATCCTGCAAAACAAAGGTAGAGTGAGCGGAGTAGACTACCCACCGGTGTGGTCGGTGCTGGGGGCACTCTGACGCTCAAGTCAGTAGTTTGAAATGAGCAGTAAATATGTAAATCTGAAAGCAAGGTTTGATGTTACCTTGAACTCTTTGGGTGGCCGTAAGGGCGGTGGTAAGTGTATAAGGAGGATGGAGAGCTCTGAGAGAGCTAATGTCAGAGAGCAGAGGCTTGTAAGAAAGAAGTGAAGCCTTTTCTGTATGCCGAGTTATATCTCCTTTTATAGATTTGAAAGAGTTTACTTTATAACTGTAACAGAAGCTGGCAATGGGCCCACAACGTGCTGACATTTCTGGCAAAGGAGCCCACAACGTGATCTGGATTTTATCTTTCGGTGATGAAGAATATTTGCATGTGATAATATATATTGTGTTTAGGAAAAGAGAGAAACAGTCGGTGAATAATTAAGGGGGTTTGTCCTTAAGCTATTGGATTTGTTTTTGTAAATGATTTAACGTTTAATGGGCTGGGTTATTGCTTTGGGATTCACCTGGTATTGGGTTCGATGTGAAAGTCGGTTTTGCCCATGTCCCAAATTTGGCACGTACAAATATCACATGCTAGGCCTAGGGCTGGAATTGTGTTTGCCCCGTACGAAGCATATATCAGATCTCTGGTAACTAGTCTCTATAATCGGATAATCATGACCTAGTCATATTATCCTGATGTCTGCAGTACTTAAGAGTACTAGTTCCGTATCCTGCGTGATCATCATCTCCATATGACTGGAGTGATACTTCCATCTTGACATCACACCAAATAGACTACGATTCTCAGTATACCCAGAAGAGGCGTACACAGAACCTGTTAAAGCCCCGGATGACCAAAACCAAAGTATACTGATTGTCTCAAGTATTAGCGATGCAAGTCTCAGGTTAAGACCATATACACCTATCTTGATTCGGATTCCCATAGACACATAGTCATACTACCAATGGGATTCCGAGGGTTCTATCCAGAGCGAAGCTGTTCCCGTACCATCGGTAAACACAACCTCCTATCACACTTGCATAAGTATCCAATACTTAAATATATGAGAACTATGCCGTTATGCACCCACAACGCGCACAAGTGCAATACTAGTCTATTCTGTATTATCGATGTCCAGTCTCGATAATACTACGACTAGGGATATTTAATGATTAAACCTTTGTGGATTAATATTGTCTCATATCTTATTAATCCGGTACTAATCATATAGACTTTTATCATTTATATATCTTGGTAATCTAATTACAAATGATAAAAGAGCAATTTCCTTTGTCACATAGTTTATTTGTACAACAACACCATGTTATGTACAAATAGTGATGCTATGGGTCATAATTGTCCAACAATCTCCCACTTGGCATATAGCCAATCACTTAAGTGTCCTACACCTGAACTATGTACGGGTCGCTCAATTTTCTGCTGAGAAACAACTTTCATCACCGGATTTGAAATGTTATCATCTGATACGTTTTATTCAATCATCACATCGCTATGATGTATGATCTTACGCAGAGATGAAATGCTTGAAGTACATACTTGGATCGTTGATGAGACTATGATTCCTTAGACTGTGATGTAGCCTATCTCAGCTGCTAGCAGAACTACTCCTAATCCAATTAGGATTATAGAGATCCAAAATGCTTCTTTTGCTGCCTCAGCTGCATCAATGTTCCACTTTTTGTTATTTATTCGGCAATAGTATCTTGCTTGGAAGATTTCCAGCTCACTGTTCCGTTATTCAAACTATATAGTACCCTCATTGCGACTTACAGTCGTTTTTATCGGTTTGGACCAGTCACTTCAAGTTCTCCTTCTCCATAACTTAAGAAGGCATCCATAGTTTGTCTAAGATACTTAATGATGTTCTTAACATCAATCCAGTGACCATCACCTGGATTGGTCTTATAGCGTCTAAATATGCTCAAAGCGTATTAGACATCAGGTCACATACATTTCAAAAAATGTACGACCACTGAGAGAGTGTCAACAGCTTTCTAGATCTATCCCATTAGATCTATATTCCAAGAATAAAGCCTGCTTCTCCCAGGTATTCCATGGAGAATTTTAATGAAAGCCAAGCTTTCCCCAATAATATTATGGGAATGTTATTGCTAAGAAGCAATACATCATCAACTTATAGGACATTCATTTTCAGTGCGCTCCCACTACCCTTCTTATATACAAAAGAATCATATTCATTTTGAATGAAATCATATACCATTATGATCTCATCAAAACGTTGATTCCAAGAACGTTATGCTTGCTTCAATCCATAAATGGATCGATTTAACTTGCAAACCTTGTTTGCATATTTCGGTACCACAAAATCGTCAGGATGTTGTAAACATCCTCCAAAAGGTTTCCGTTAAGGAAAGCAGTTTTGACGTCCATATGCCATATTTCATAAATGAAATATGCAGCATTAGCAAGCATTATCCAAATGGATTTAATCATGGCAATAGGTGAAAAATTTCGTCGTAGTCGACACTATGTCGTTGACGATATCCTTTTTGTACAAGCCTAGCTGTGTACATTTGTATGTTGTCATCCATGTAGTCTTCCTTGAAGACACATATAATACCAATAGGCACAATGCCTTCTGGTACATCAACCAGTGTCCAAACTTAGTTGGTATACATGGAATCCATTTCAGACTTCATGGCTCTTTGCCATAAAAGGAGTCGATACCTTGTATCACTTCCTCATACGTAGCCGGTTCGTCTTCCTCAATAAGATTGATATCTGCATGAGGTGAGATCAGAACCCATACCTCAGGTTGTTGCTGACTCTCTCTGACCTATGCGTTTCTTGTGTATTCGAAATTATATTGGTACAGTTTCATCCCTGATGAACTGTTGGTGTTCCGTGAGGACTCGGTGCCTGGAACAGTATTACTCTGATTTTTATCGAGTTTTACTTTCCTCCCACTTACCACTGCATATAGGAATTCCTATTAGGAAAACTGCATGGAGAGCAACAATTATATTGTTCTCTTGTGAGTTGTATAAGTACTGTACTTTGGTTTCCCTATGACAACCTACAAATAGGCACTTATCCAATTTGGGTTCTAGTTTGGTACCATCCAAACATTCAATTATATGCCCAGCATCCCAAAACTTCAGGAATGAGAAACCCAATTTCTTTCCAGTTCATATAATATGAAGTCTGTCTAACAGATTTATATGGAACCTTATTCAAAATAAGTATTGCACTGTTTAATGCATATCCTGTGAAGGAAATTGGTAGCTCAGAGTGACTCATCATTAACCTTACCATGTCCAACAAAGTCCGGTTTCTCTGTTCGGACACACCGTCCAATTGAGGTGTTCCATGAGGAGTCCACTATGAAAGAATACCATACTCTTTCAAGTAATTGAGAAACTTATTGCTTAAGTATTTTCACTACGGTCCGACGGTGATGTTTTAATACTTTTGCCGATCTATTTTTCTACTTCGTGTCGAAACTCTGTTTGAATTTTATCAAAAGTTTCTGACTTTGTGTTTCATAAGATACACATAACCGTAACGCGATGCCACATCCGTAAAGGTTACGAAGTATTCATATCCACCTCTAGCCTAGCTACATGGGCCCACTTACGTCACTATGAACGAGGGCTAACAGATCGGTGGCACTTGCACTTTTACGAAGTAAAATGTGTTTTAGGCACTTTGCCTAATAAACTAGATTCGTAGACATCATTTAAATTAGAATCAAATTCGTCTTAGTATCCACTCTTCGAAAGTGTGGATATACGAGTTTTGTTAATGTGTCCCAGACAACAATGCCACTTTTAAGTCTCAACAGATTTATTCAGTTTGAGATTTTGTTTGTCATATCATATGTTTGAGATTCATTTATATTCTAAATATAAATTCTGTTATTCACATCTAATGTACTTATCTCAATATCATCTTTATAAACAAAACGCTTAGTGTTCATGAACATAAATATATACCTGTAACGGGTTAAACTAGATATAGAGATAATGTTCCTAGTCAAACTAGATACATTATAACAGTTTCCCAATTCAAGTACTTGCCCAAAGGGCAGTTCCAAAACTTAGGTTCCCACAGCCAAAACAGCGACTCTCGTCCCGTTACTGACTCATAGGTCGATCTCAACTGAAGTCCGTATCCTGCTAATCAGCAGATCCCGTACATCAGTACATATATTTATGTACCATATCCAGTATCTAAAATCCAATTTTAAAACCAGTAGTGGACATGTTTATAACAAACATACCTGAAGCCGGAGCCTTACCTGTCTTCACTTCCTTCATGTCTGCCTTGTCCATACGGCAATCAGGCTTCCAGTGACCCCGTTTTCCACAGTTTAGGTAGACATCTTAGGATATGTCCTTTATCTTCCCAGAAGAGTGATGATTTTGCCTTTTCCCCTTTTCACATCCCTAGAAGCCTTCGGCCAAGCCTAGACCTTCTGGGATGCATGAGTAAGATGCGCATCTTCTTGCCCTTTTGTAAGCTCTGGTTCTGTCTCCTTGATCATAGCCATTACTCTCCAAGAGTTTTCTTTTGCAATCAGACTTCTAAGATCTAAGTATAGATCTATGAAGATCCTTCAATTTCAATATCATACTATAAGGATCTAATCCTTAGTTCTGACGAAGAAATTAAGGAGTCATTGCGGCAAGCATAACAGATTGAGCACTAAAGTTATCATCACCATGAGTCTTCCAAAGCTCATACTCTACTATTTGCTCAACTCCGGGCTCAGGCCGGAGATGTCACTCTATCAAATAAAGTAACTTCTTGGTTCCCAGGAGTATCCTGAGATTCTATTCCCAATCTGAAAATTGAAGCCGCTTAAAGACATTTTCACCCAGGATTATGTTTTAAACGCTAATCTTTCAGTTATCTTGATTCCAATAGTCCAACTATCCAATCAACGATTTCGGGTACAATCGAATATAATGATTACTATAGTCTAACTATATAATCAACTACAATTGATCGGTTAAATTCAAATGTATTGATTACTATAATCCAATTATATAACCAACTACAAATGAAGTAGTTTGAATACAGTCCAACTGTTCAATTAAAACAACAATTGAATATTAGTCCAACTAATATTTATTTTTAAATAATGATGAAAATTGAAATGAGCGCGTATTGGCAAGTATCTAAACAAAATTGCAAATTTAATACTTGCCTCCCATTATTTTTCGGCGAGCCTCTAACCCTCTGTGGAGTACTCGGGAAACCTAGTTTCCTAGTGGGCTAGGATCTCGTTAAATAACACACAACCTTGACTTTGGCCAACAAGTTGTATGAAACTTAACTAGGTAGATCTCTAAGATCAATTGGATCCCATCTAATTCCTAGATCCAGTAGGTGGACTTCCAAGTCTGAAACATATATCCAATATATGCCAATATATCCAATATATTGCCTAACCTTTTTTCCTCTGAATCAACTAAGCCTTGGCTTTGGCTCAACAAGCTTAATGAAACCAGTTAAGCGTGACCCATTGACAGTGGGAAAGCTTCGTAATTGAGGCCGATGAACAAGAAATGACCTTGACTTTGGCCAACAAATCACAACTTGCCCAAGGCATACGATATGGAACAAAGCCTTCATGATTCAAACACATTTGCGATGGACAAAGGTCTTGACTTTGGCCAACAAACCAATGCCAATCTTGGATCTTGAGAGAGAATCACTCAATGGAAGGAAAAACGTTTAATATAAAATGAGGGTTTTTGTCGCGATTTGGCAACCAATTTATTATCTTTAATTAGGTCTCATCATACACCCTTAAGCATGCATTCTAAAAGCATAATAAGGCGCGATAAATAAATTGATAATGATATGCTGATGGATATCTCACAAATTGTTCCTAGAACAAATCACTCTATTTCCTTTCTCCCGCTAGCATTATTCATACTTCTACCCAATTATATAATACTTCTAAAAAAACCTCATTAACATTGAGGGGAATAGGTGAGAAGAGAATTACAAAAGTCAAGAGATAAAGGCTGGACACGCAGGTCTAATTTAATAAATTCTAAATTTATTACAACAATTTCCAAAATTGCCCCCACCTATCTAATATCCATCTGATATATATTATTCATACAATACATCCATGTATTCACACAAAGCATGTTATCAATCAATCTAATCCAATTAATTAATCTTTGATTAATGACCATTCAATGTTCAAACAACGATTTGATTTGCGCGAGTCCAACTCGTTTGAGAATAAGTACTCAAAGTGCGTATTCTCGAACTATATCGAACTACAATTTTAAATCCAATTTAAATTATATTCACTACTAATTCATATTTAATTCCAAATTAAATAATTACACTTTCAATAGTGCCTTTTAGACTTGGATTCTAAATCCAATTTTAATGGGTCTCAAAAGCCCAATTAACATCCAATGTCAATTTAATTAAAGTCCAATGGGCTTTTAATTAATTCATAAGGCATGGGCTTTGACAATTATGGGTCAAACCCAAGATGCCAAGGCCCAATTAGGAATCACCATATGCCGAAAAATCAATTTAGGCCCATTAAAATTTTAAAGGCCCAATTATCATATTTGGACTTTATGGAAATGGTTTTAGGCCCAATTGGATCCAACCAATTATCTTAAACCAAACTTGGCCCAACCAATCCCATTAGCCCAAATACAACAATTTTAGCCCAATTCCAAATTAAGCCTAATTAATTAAATTATAATATTCCAAATATCAAAATTTATTTAATTAAAGTGTATAGCCATAATTAATTATTCAATTAACATTTCCAAAATACCAATTTACATAATTAATCATGCTTTAATTAATCAACTTATGTCCAACAAAATTGAAGCAAAATCAATATAACATGCTCTCCAAGGCTCACGGCAATCATGGTATTTTTATATCCGATTTTGATTTCAATCCAATTAAATCACAAATCAATATATCCAAACATTCTAAACAGATCCAATGGCTTAAAATCAAAAATCACCATGAGCTTAGGGTACATATCACATTCGGCCAAGCCTATTGATTTGGGGAAAATTAATCCAATTAATTTTTCATAAAATTGATCATGCATAACTCTAAGTTATCATTATCTAAGCATACCAAACAAATAATTTGATTAAATCATGCTCAAATCAAAAATACCCAAATTCAAGATTAAGAACCCTAATTCAATTTCATGCTTAAATAGGCTCTGATACCATTGTTGGGTTCTCTAAGAGCAATTCCAAGGATCTATTAAGCATAAAACATGTGTGAATACGCAAAGAAGTAGCGGAAATTATACTCACTTTGATCGGCTAATGAATGTAGAGAAAACAAAAATTTTCAACCTTTATGTTGTGCTCCAAGCTCTCATTTGTACGAATGATGAGCTCCAAGCTTTGATTCTTGAATTCCAAACTCATGGGAGTGGTTTCCCTATCACCTTTGTATGATTCTTTGAGTGTTAGCTCTTGAGAGTTTTGAAGTAAAATCAAGAAGAAATGAAGCCAAGCTTCACGCCTATTAGAGAGAAAAAAAATGGAAGTGATGCTTCACGCCCAAAAGTGAGAAAAAAAAGAGTGAAGTGTTGTTTTTTTGATTTTGTGATTTGTGTATATCATTTTCAAAAATAACTACCATTTACCAAATTCCAAATTAGGTAAAAGTCAATCACAATCAAAGTTTGTGAAGAAACAAGCCACCAAGATTCCACCAACTTCAATCAACCAAAAGTTGATAAAGTTGACTAGGTGATGTGACTTGTGTGGGCCCCACTTTAATTCAAAATCCGAGTGGGTCCGCAAACACATTTCGGGCTCGGGTTCGTTAATTCCGAATTAAGGAATTTTCCGTTGCGACTTAATTAAATCAAATTTAATTAAATAATAATGCCTAGCAAAATTACTATTAAAGTCGCTTGCGAATTAATTATAAATTAATTCGTTCGCCCGAATTAAAATCCAATTTCAATTCCGTTATGAAATCTAATTTCATTTAATATATCGAATATATATTTTACCGATTAATTCTAAATTAATCGTTCTCTCTCTTCTATGGAATTTTATCCCATATAAATTATTGCCGTAATTAATCCTAAATTAATTTTTCTCTCTCATATAATTAATCCCAGATTAATTATATTCGAGTCATACGTCATCGGTGGAATCTTCGGGAAGCGACCCATGAGATCCCTGGATATGTTGGCAGAAAATCCGGTCGTCGGACTATCCGAACACGTGCGTACCCGGTACCACGTTCTTACCGATTTACAAGACATGATTGGCTTCTAGCAAAGCACCGTGCCTACCCAATTTTCCAGAAATATTCTTTAAGGAATATATAATATATGTCAGGCATAGTATACGTAGTATTGCGTATTACGATCCAGTATCGATATCACATGCTAGGCCTAAGGCTGGAATTGGAATGTGTCTGCCCCGTACGAAGCATATATCAGATCTCTGGTAACTAGTCTCTATAATCGGATAATCATGACCTAGTCATATTATCCCGATGACTGCAAGTACTTAAGAGTACTAGTTCTGTATCCTGTGTGATCATCATCTCCATATGACTGGAGTGATACTTCCATCTTGACATCACACCCAATACAATACGATTCTCAGTATACCCAGAAGAGGCGTACAGAGAACCTGTTAAAGCCCCGGATGACCAAAACCAAAGTACACTGATTGTCGCAAGTATTAGCGATGCAAGTCTCAGGTTAAGACCAAATACACCTACCCTGATCCGGATTCCCACAGACACATAGTCATACTACAATGGGATTCTGATGGGTCTATCCAGAGCAAAGCTGTTCCCGTACCATCGATAAACACAACCTCCTATCACACTTGCATAAGTATCCAATACTTAAATATATGAGAATTATGTCGTTATGCTCCCACAACGCGCACAAGTGTAATACTAGTCTATTACGCATTATCGATGTCCAGTCTCGATAATACTACGACTAGGGATATTTAATGATTAAACCTTAGTGGATTAATATTGTCTCATATCTTATTAATCTGGTACTAATCATATGGACTTTTATCATTTGTATATCTTGGTAATCTAATTAAATGATAAAAGAGCAGTTTCCTTTGTCACATAGTTTATTTGTACAACAACATCATGTTCTGTATAAATAGTGATGCTATGGGTCATAATTGTCCAACAGTTCCTTCCAAAACTGTTAGTCAAACTGTTGGGAAGCGGCCGTGAGTCGCGCGCGAAAATAAAAAATTATGCCATTTTCCCTTTGCCAAGACTCATTTATTTTGATTATTCTACAAGCCTAGGCTTGTTACTATATATTCTAAGCATACAAATCATAAAACATGCAAAGAACATAAACCTAAACATGCTATATATCATAAGAACTCTAATTAAAATAAAGAAAGAAAAAGACTTACTTGAACCGAAGACTCCTCCAGTCCTCCTCCAATCTACAAGTTTTTCTCGAACTCAACAAGCTCTTCCACATTCCAAAGAGCCACCCTAGTGTGTGGCCTCTAAAGATGCACACACCAAAGCCAAAAGTCAATGGCAAGACTACGCCTTGAGTGCACATGTATTTTGCCCTTTGTGATAGCCTAGGCAAATACCTCAAAACTTTTAACTCGAGGTTCCTCTAGTCAATTAGAATTAAGGATCCTCAAAATCAGTGGCTTAATTTTAAAATTTAGAGTTGCTCACTTATATAAACCCAATATATGAAAGGTTTTTGGTGTAAGAATTTGTGAAGAATTCTTTGAGTTTATATAGTGCTCCAAAGACAACAAAATTAATTCATAATCCGATGTGGGATAAAAGATAATTTAATCTTAGCCATTGGATCTTAATTTAGTGGTTTAACGAGATTATAAAACCCAATAAGAGTTTGGGCCGAATGGAATTCAAAACAATTAACAAATTTTTTTACTATTCACATTATTATTCTTGTGAATAGTAATTTTTTTTTTTCCATTTACCAAAGTGCCCCCATCATCATTCACTAATCCCTAAGCCATTATGGAACCTCATAAATGATCTGTTCAATACTGAAACACATTGAACCATTTATAAACAATTCCTACAGCAATCATATATGCTGTTATATTTGTACTGTGTACTATTAACCACTGATTTCGACTTGTTGTGTGTGACCTTTTGGGTTCCCCTCAAGTTGGATATGAAATGAATCGTGATAATTTAATCGAACATAAATTATCCTTCGATCAGATGGTCATTCGATTTCAATGACCAAGGTTGACATCTAGCAACATGCCAATGCCCCAAAATGAGAAGGAAAGATATATATACCCATTTTGTATGCGATTTATATATGATAAGGTCCCTCGCCTCACTATATCCCCACCTTTTGACCTAGGGTACGAAAAGTGTCTACCCATATGGTCAAAGGTATGATGTTAATAGTGTCATGAATCGTGCTAACCCAAGAATCTCACATGATTCGTCCGCTGTGGCCACAGTCACAAGCACTGATCACACATATCAACACGCGAACTGACATACTACTCTTATAAGAAAATATTATCCGAGAGAGTGGTAATTCTCTGTTGTATCTTTACAAACTTCATGTGTTTCAACAAATGACCCAATCATACCCTTATGACCGGATCTTTTGAACCGAGGAAGGAGAATGTCAAAGTTATTTGATCTACACATACGATTGTAAAGACTTCAAGTCTAAGGACTAGTCATATAATCGATACATGAAAGTTCTCACAGACACATGGGATAAACACTCCATATGAAAACTTTCGGTGGTCAGTTCGATGGACACGAGCAACTCATGTATCAATGTGATACACCAAGTGGACAGATCTCCGCTAGTATCCTATGAGATCGGCTACCCCACTTAAGGGCGGATCATATCATCATGCTAGTCTCTCCGCTTTGTGAACGCCCAGATTATTCACAAAACTATGACTAAGAGCATTAAGAGTAATTATTCTCATAAGGCGTGGAAGCCATCATCTTATTACTCAAAGGGCTTTATTACAGTGTTGATGATTCATATAAGTTATGTAAGACACGTATAATAAAGATTGCCATTTTATTAATTAATGAAAATATTACAAATACATGTACATATAGCCAATCCACAAGTTGGGTATGGGGCATATCCCTAACAATCTCCCACTTGCCCTATAGCCAACTAGTATGAATCTGGACATCATACTCTCGGGTGTGCCTATCATGCTTTTGTTGAGTCAGCCATTTAGTCAGAAAATCATCAAGATTATATTATGTGGGTATTTTCTCTATAATAACTTCTTTTCTCTCAACAATCTCCCTGATGAGATGAAATCGCCTGAGTACATGCTTGGATTTCTGGTGGGACCTTGGTTCATTTTATTGAGCAATGGCGCCCGTGTTGTCACAGTACATCGTGACGCCATTCTTTATCGCGGGAAGTACTTCCAGCTCCGTGATGAACTTCTTTATCCACACTGCTTCTTTAGCTGCCTCAGATGCTGCAATACACTCGGCTTCAGTATTGGAGTACGCTGTAGTTGACTGCTTTGAGCTTTTCCAACTTACAGCACCGCCATTTAAAGTAAACATATATCCTGTTTGCGATCTGTTGTCATCCCTATCGGTCTGAAAGCTTGCATCACAGTAACCAATGACTTTCATCTCAGAATAATCTCCGTATGTCAAAAACATATCCTTAGTTCTTCTCAGATACTTGAGGATTGTTTTGACAGTTGCCCAGTGTTGCTCACCAGGATTTGCCTGATACCTGCTCGTTATGCTAAGAGCAAAAGAGATGCCAGGTCTTGTACATAGCATGGCGTACATGATCGAACCTATTGCTGAAGCATAAGGGATCTTACTCATACGCTCTCTATCTGAAGGAGTATGTCGACATTGCTCCTTAGATAATTTGATTCCATGACAAGTAGGTAAATTACCTCTTTGGAATCTTCCATTTTGAATCTTTTCAAAATTTTATCTATGTATGTAGATTGAGAAAGTCCTAACAACCTCTTAGATCTATTACGGTAGATCTTAATGCCGAGGATGTAGGCTGCTTCTCCCAAATCTTTCATGGTGAAATTCTGAGATAACCATTGCTTGCATCATGGGAATATCATTCCCGATGATTAATATGTCATCGACATATAATACAAGAAATACAACAGCACTCCCACTACTTTTCCTGTAAACACAAGGCTCGTCTACTTTTTTGATGAAGTCAAATTCTTTGATTGTCTCATCAAATCGTATATTCCAACTTCGGAGGCTTGCTTGAGTCCATAAATGGATCGTTTAAGCTTTCATACTTTATTATGATCATCCTTAGATGCAAACCCCTTAGGTTGTGTCATATAGACTTCCTCTACGAGGTTCCCATTAAGGAAAGTTATTTTTACATCCATCTACAAAATCTCATAATCAAAGTGTGCAGCTAGTGCTAGTAAAATTCGAATGGAATTTATCATTGCAACATGCGAGAAGGTTTTTGTCATAGTCAATTCCTTGGATTGTCTATAACCTTTCGCCACCAACCTAGCCTTATAGGTTTGGATGTTGCCTTCTGCATCAGTTTTACGCTTTTAAATCCACTTGCAGCCTATGGGTTTTATCTCTTCAGGTGCATCTACCAAGTCCCAGACTTGATTCTGATACATAGAGTCTATTTCGGATTTCATGGCCTCAAGCCACTTAATTGAATCAATGTCATGCATTGCTACTAGCGGAGAACTGTCCGCTTGGTGTATCACATTGATGCATGAGTTGCTCGTGTCCATCGAACTGACCGCCGAAAGTTTTCATATGGAGTGTTTATCCCATGTGTCTGTAAGAACTTTCATGTATCGATTATATGACTAGTCCTTAGACTTGAGGTCTTTACAATCGTATGTGTGGATCAAATAACTTTGACATTCTCCTTCCCCGGTTCAAATGATCCAGTCATAATGGTATGATTGGGTCATTTTTTGAAACACATGAAGTTTGTAAAGATACAACAGAGAATCACCACTCTCTCGGATAATATTTTCTTATAAGAGTAGTATTCCAGTTCGCGGGTTGATATGTGTGATCAGTGCTTGAGACTGTGGCCACAGCGGAAGAATCATGTAAGATTCTTGGGTTAGCACGATTCATGACACTATCAACATCATACCTTTGACCATATGGGTAGACACTTTCCGTACCCTAGGTCAATAGGTGGGGATACAGTGAGGCGAGAGATCGTATCATATGTAAATCGCATACATAATGGGTATCTATATCTTTCCTTCTCATTTGGGGGCCTTGGCATGTTGCTAGATGTCAACCTTGGTCATTGAAATCGAATGACCATCTGATCGGAGGATAATTTATGTTCAATTAAATTATCACGATTCATTTCATGTCCAACATGAGGGGAACCCAAAAGGTCACACACAAGAAAGTCGAAATCGATGGTTAACAGTGCACAATACAAATATAACATCATATATGATTGCTGTAGGAATTGTTTATAATGGTTCAATGTTTTTCAGTATTGAACAGATCATTTATGAGGTTCCATAGTGGCTTAGGGATTAGTGAATGACGATAGGGACACTTTGGGAATTGGAATTAAAAAAATTACTATTCACATAAATAGTAAGGTGAATAGTAAAAATATTTTATTTGTTTTGAATTCCAAACTCTTACTAGGGTTTTATAATCTCATTAAACCACTAAATTAAGATCCAATGGCTAAGATTAAATTAGCTTTTATCCCACATCGGATTCTTAATTAATTTTGTTGTCTTTGGAGCACTACATAAACTCAAAGAATTCTTCACAAATTTCCTGCACCAAACCTTTCATATATTGGGTTTATATAAGTGAGCAACTCTAAATTTTAAGAGTAAGCCACTGATTTAGAGGATCCTTAAGTCTTATTGACTCGAGGAACCTCAAGTTAAAAGTTTTGAGGTATTTTCCTAGGCTAGCACCGAGGGCAAAATACCCGTGCACTCAAGGCGTAGTCTTGCCGTTGAGTTTTGGTTTTGGTGTGTGCATCTTTGGAGGCCACACACTTGGGTGGCTCTTTGGAATGTGGAAGAGCTTGCTGAGTTCGAGAAAAGCTTGTAGATTGGAGGGAGGACTGAGGAGTCTTCGGTTCAAATAAGTCTTTTTCTTTCTTTATTTTAATTAGAGTTCTTATGATAGTTAGCATGTTTAGGTTTATGTTCTTTGCATGTTTTATGAGTTTTATGCTTAGAATATATAGTAACATGCCTAGGCTTGTAGAATAATAATAAAAAAAAGGTATTGGGCAAAGGGAAAGTGGCATAATAATTTTTTATTTTCCGCTGCGCACTCGCGGCCACTTCCCAATAGTGGTATCAACGCGCTGTTTTTGTTTTGATTAGTTCACACTCGTTTGAACTCGAAAATGGGTGTTTAAAAGCTCGTTGGAAAGCTAACACCCTGAACTTAATTTTAGGCACAGGTTTTGTATGATTTGGTTAAGATTGAAATTGTGAAATTGCATTTAAAGTTCACGCATCTGCAGAAAAACGCAAATATTAAATTTATTTGAATAAAATAAAATGCAATATCTTAATTAAATATTAATCAAAGTTATTTAATGCCTAAAATAATTCCAACAGATTAAAACTCATATGCTTGATGATTCTATGTATGATTAGAATTGGCATGATTATTTTAGGGTGCAAGCATCTAGAGACTTTCTAGAGTGTATTGCATATCCCTTAGCTAATTAATTATTTCGTGATGAACTTAGAGATTTATTACCTTTAAGGCTAATAAATATAAATCACTTGTTTATAATAAAAGACATTATAAAAGATACAAGTGGTTGGGATCAAGGGGTTAATAAAACTTTCCAAACTAAAGTTAATTTAACCAAATGTATTACTAGAGTTAGATAATGATTTGGTGTCTTCCTTCACTCACTACCTTTTTATAGCCAAAAGGAAAAGCTGTGAAGACATCTAGATAATCATTTACTCAAAGCTTACCTTAAAGCATATTTAAAGTGTTGGACTAATTTGGAGGATCTATTGTTTATTCCTGTCACCAAGGCAATAAGAGCCTAAGAGGTAAGGGTATTTAAGAGAGTTCGCTCCACCCTCCCTCTAGGGAATTTCCAATGGAGGAATCTATTTGACAGTTATTCACTTAAACTTATTAAAATCCTCAATAATAATTTAAGTTAAAATTTACCTCCCATTGTAAATTATAGACCTAAAAGGCTTAAACGGTATTGGCCGGACTAGGCTTTACCAGACTGACCAATACCAATTGTCCATAAATCGTACTATTGATAATGGTTTGACTTTTCTGAGTCAGAAGACGCAGCGATCCTTAGGCGTGGTCTTATAACTTAGTGGCAAAGATTAGGTGTCCACAAGGACTAGCATAAGCTATGGCATGTTTGATTGCCCAACCCAATGATCAAGGAATTGTGATTTATATCATAAATTGGTTGGGAACCTACCAAATTATCGTATTTTATAACGACCGACCCTAGTCAGAGTTATGAAATGATGATAATGGGATCCTTGCCCACAAGAAATCCATCATATTGGGGTTGATGCGATTTGCATAAATTTTTAAAACAATTGAGTGGGAGCAACTTCATAATATTAAAAACCCATGTTATTATGAAACATTAATGAAAACATATTCCTAATTTTAACATTTTCTCTTAACAGATGGGTTAAAATATTTCACAAACATTCAAATGGCAAACACAATATCACTTTGTTCTATCCTTGATGTGCATAAGCTCAAAGGGGACAACTACAATGACTGGTTTAGAAACCTTAAAATTATCTTACGACAAGAAAAGATTTTCTATGTTCTTGAAAGATCATTTCCCCATGAACCCGCAGAAGATGCTGACTAAGATACATTTGATGCTTGGAAGAAACACGTCGATGATGATGAGCAAGCAGTTTGCATAATGCTTAGCTTTATGTCGGACAAACTCCAGAAAGCTCACGAAGATATGGATGCTCAAACCATCATCTTTCACTTGAAGGAGTTGTATGCAACTTCCGTTCATACTGTGAGATTCCAACTGTCATGTGCCTTATTCCAAACAAGGTATAAGGAAGGATTTGTTAGCGGACTTGTGCTTAAGATGATTGGCCACATTGAAAAATTGGCCAACATCGGGTTCATCATGGATCATGAGATAGGTCACGATCTAATTCTTCAGTCCTTACCAAAAGAATTCTCTAACTTTATTATGCAATTTCATCTGTCTGATAAACAAGCTACTTTAGCAGAATTGTACAATCTGATAAAGAAAGCAGAGAAGGACTTGAAACCGGAGCTTAAAACCTTCGTCATGCTTACGGGTACGGACCTGAAGCCACGAGGCCCAAATAAAAATAAGGGCAAGGCCAAGGCTCCAGATCACCTAAAGCCCAATGGTAAGGTGGAGAAGAAAAAAGGGAAAAGAGAAATGTTTCTTTTGTGGAAAGAATGGTCATTGGAAGAATGACTGCAGATCCTTGAAAGCCAAGAAAGCTAGGGAAGCCCAAGAGGCCAAGAATCCCAATGCTTCAGGTATGTTGTATATGATTGAAATATATTCTCAAAACTCTGAACCTTCTACTTGGGTGCTTGACACCGGTTGTGGGACTCACTTGTGTAACAATGTGCAGGGCCTGAGAAACAGTAGGAGACTCCGTCATGGGGAGGTTGACTTACGCATGGGTAATGGAGCAAAACTGGTTGCATTGTGCGTGGGGACTTATTCATTAGTTTTGCCGAATGGTTTAGTTTTAGACTTATAAGATTGTGTTTATGTACCTTCTCTAGTAAAGAACATCATTTCAATTTCTTCTTATTGTAATAAGGCTTTTCATGCCTAATAAGTTGTAATGAATGTATTATTTATTTCAATGAAATAAAATATGGATATGGTATTTTGAATAATGGTATCTATGTCTTACAAACTAACAAAGAATGTTCAACCTCTAATATATACAACGTTAACTCGAATAATCTCAATAAATCACTTCTATGGCACAGTCGCTTAGGTCATATCAATGAAACAAGATTAACTAAGCTACATAAGGATGGGTATTTCAAACCCTTCAAATATAAACCTTATGGAACTCGTGAGTCTTGTTTACTTGGTAAAATGACCAAATTACCCTTCAAAGGTAAAATACAGCGTGCAGTAGAGACATTAGAACTCATACACTCTGATGTATATGGACCTATGTCAGTCGCCGCTAAAGGTGATTCCCATACTTGATTACCTTTATCGATGATCATTCACGATATGGGTATGTGTACCTTATGCGGTACAAATATGAAGCCTTTGAGAAATTCAAAGACTTCAAGGCTGAAGTAGAAAACCAGCTTAATAAAAGTATTAAGTCACTAAGGTCTGACCGAGGTGGTTAAAGGCTGAAGTAGAAAACCAGCTTAATAAAAGTATTAAGTCACTAAGGTCTGACCAAGGTGGTGAATACTTAAGCAACGAATTTCAAAATTACTTGAGAGAAAATGGCATTGTTTCCCAGTGGACTCCTCCCGGAACTCCACAGCATAATGGGGTCTCTGAAAGGAGAAATCAGACATTATTAGATATGGTCCGATCAATGATGCCAGACATGGATCTACCTCTTTCATTTTGGGTTCTTGCTTTAGAAACTGCAACACTACTACTAAACCAAGTTCCTTCCAAGACTGTTAGTCAAACACCATATGAGTTATGTCTGGGAAACGTCATAGTCTTAGTTATCTATGAGTTTGTGGATGTGACACATATGTCAAGCTCACATAAAATAAATAATTGGATGATAGGGCAGTTAAATATAAGTTTGTAGGATATGCCTTGAACTCCAGAGCATACGTGTTCTACGTCCCAAATGAACAAAGAACAATTGTCTCACGAAATGCTAAATTTCTAGAGAATGAATTCCTTCTCAAGAAATATAATGGGAGTAGACTTGACCTCGATGAGGTACGAGAAGAACAAACTAACATAGAACTAAACCCCAGGCCCCTCAAAAGGGCAGGGACGGAACAACCACAAGGTTATGAACTCAGAAGGTCTGGTAGGGAAAGACATGAGTCTGAAAGATATGGTTTCCATATTAATGAGGAACATGATCAGGTCATTGATAATGACAATCCCACCAATTATGACGAAACAATGCGTGACATTGATTCAGTTAAGTGGCTTGAGGCCATGTAATCCGAAATAGACTCTATGTATCAGAATCAAGTCTGGGACTTGGTAGATGCACCTGAAGAGATAAAACCCATAGGCTGCAAGTGGATTTACAAGCATAAAACTGATGCAGAAGGCAACATCCAAACCTATAAGGCTAGGTTGGTGGCGAGAGGTTATAGAAAAATCCAAGGAATTGACTATGACGAAACCTTCTCGCATGATGCAATGATAAAGTCCATTCAAATTTTACTGGCACTAGCTGCACACTTTGATTATGAGATTTGGCAGATGGATGTCAAAACAGCTTTCCTTAATGGGAACCTCGTAGAGGAAGTCTATATGACACAACCTGAGGGGTTTGCATCTAAGGATGATCATAATAAAGTATGCAAGCTTAAACGATCGATTTATGGACTCAAGCAAGCCTCCAGAAGTTGGAATATACGATTTGATGAGACAATCAAAGAATTTGACTTCATAAAAAATGTAGACGAGCCTTCTGTTTACAGGAAAAGTAGTGGGAGTGCTGTTGTATTTCTTGTATTATATGTCGATGACATATTAATCATCGAGAATGATATTCCCATGATGCAAGCCACCAAGCAATGGTTATCTCAGAATTTCTCCATGAAAGATTTGGAGAAGCAGCCTACATCCTCGGTATTAAGATCTACTATAATAGATCTAAGAGGTTGTTAGGACTTTCTCAATCTACGTACATAGATAAAGTTTTGAAAAGATTCAAAATGGATGATTCCAAAAGAGGTAATTTACCTATGCTTCAGCAATAGGATGATCATGTACGCCATGCATGTACAAGACCTGATGTCTCTTATGCTCTTAGCATAACGAGCAGGTATCAGGCAAATCCTGGTGAGCAACATTGGGCAGCTGTCAAAACAATCTCAAGTATCTGAGAAGAACTAAGGATGTGTTTTTGACATACGGAGATTGTTCTAAGATGAAAGTCATTGGTTACTGTGATGCGAGCTTTCAGACCGATATGGATGACAGCAGATAACAAACAGGATATCTGTTTACTTTGAATGTCGGTGCTTTCAGTTGGAAAAGCTCAAAGCAGTCAACTACAGCGGACTCCACCACTGAAGCCGAGTATATCACAGCATCTGAGGCTACTAAAGAAACAGTCTGGATAAAGAAGTTCATCACGGAGCTGGAAGTGCTTCCCGCGATAAAGAATGGCGTCACGATGCACTGTGACAACACGGGCGCCATTGCTCAATCAAAGGAACCAAGGTCCCACCAGAAATCCAAGCATATACTCAGGCGATTTCATCTCATCAGGGAGATTGTTGAGAGAAAATAAGTTATTATAGAGAAAATACCCACAGAAGATAATCTTGCAGATTCTCTGACTAAAGGGCTGACTCAACAAAAGTATGATAGGCACACCCGAGAGTATGGTGTCCAGATTCATACTAGTTGGCTATAGTGCAAGTGGGAGATTGTTAGGGATACTCCCTATACCCAACTTGTGGATGGGCTATATGTACATGTATTTGTAATATTTTCATTAATTAATAAAATGGCAATCTTTATTATACGTGTCTTACATAACTTATATGAATCATCAACACTGTAATAAAGCCCCTGGAGTAATAAGACGATGGCTTCCACGCCTTATGAGAATCATTACTCTTAAATGTTCCTAGTCATAGTTTTGTGAATAATCTGGGCGTTCACAAAGCGGAGAGACTAGCATGATGATGTGATCCACCCTTAAGTGGGGTAGCCGATCTCATAGGCTACTAGCGGAGATCCATCTGCTTGGTTTATCACATGGATGCATGAGTTTCTCGTGTCCATCGAACTGACCACCGAAAGTTTTCATATAGAGTGTTTATCACATGTGTCTGTGAGAACTTTCATGTATCGATTATATGACTAGTCCTTAGACTTGAGGTCTTTACAATCTTATGTGTGGATCAAATAACTTTGACATTCTCCTTCCCTGGTTAAAAGATCCGGTCATAAGGGTATGATTGGGTCATTTGTTGAAACACATGAAGTTTGTAAAGATACAACAGAGAATAGCCACTCTCTCGGATAATATTTTCTTATAAGAGTAGTATTCCAGTTCACGGGTTGATATGTGTGATCAGTGCTTGAGACTGTGGCCACAACGGAAGAATCATGTGAGATTCTTAGGTTAGCATGATTCATGACACTATCAACATCATAACTTTGACCATATGGGTACACTTTCCGTACCCTAGGTCAATAGGTGGGGATACAATGAGGCGAGAGATCGTATCATATGTAATCACATACAGAATAGGTATATATATATCTTTCCTTCTTATTTGGGGGCCTTGGCATGTTGCTAGATGTCAACATTGGTCATTGAAATAGAACGACCATATGATCGGAGGATAATTTATGTTCGATTAAATTATCACGATTCATTTCATGTCCAACTTGTGAGGAACCCAAAAGGTCACACACAACAAAGTCGAAATCAATGGTTAACAGTGCACAGTACAAATATAACAGCATATATGATTGTTGTAGGAATTGTTCATAAATGGTTCAATGTGTTTAATTATTGAACATGTCTTTTATGAGGTTCCATAGTGGCTTAGGATTGGTGAATGACGATGGGGGCACTTTGGGAATTAGAATAAAAAAAATTACTATTCACGTGAGTAGTAACTTGAATAGTAATGCGAATAGTAAAAAAATTTTGTTATTTGTTTTGAATTCCAATTCGGCCCAAACTCTTATTAGGGTTTTATAATCTCATTAAACCACTAAATTAAGATCCAATGGCTAAGATTAAATTAGCTTTTATCCCACATCGGATTCTTAATTAATTCTAATTGCCTAGGCTAGCACCAGGGAAAAAGACATGTGCACTCAAGGCGTAGTCTTGCCATTGAGTTTTGGTTTTAGTGTGTGCATCTTTGGAGGCCACACACTTGGGTGGCTCTTTGGAATGTGGAAGAGCTTGCAGAGTTTGAGAAAAGCTTGTATATTGGAGGGAGGACTGGAGGAGTCTTCGGTTCAAGTAAGTCTTTTTCTTTCTTTATTTTAATTAGAGTTCTTATGATAGTTAACATATTTAGGTTTATGTTCTTTGCATGTTTTATTAGTTTTATGCTTATAATAAATGTAACTTGTCTAGGCTTGTAGAATAATCAAAACAAATGGGTCTTGGGCAAATGGAAATCGGCATAATAATTTTGATTTTCCGCTGCACATCGCGGCCGCTTACCAACACTTCCTTGTTGCCTCCCTAAGGCTTCTCAATAGACAGGTCTCTGAGATGGAGGAATCATATGTTAGTGTCCTAGACATGCTCAAGGTCTCTAATATATGATTTAGTGTGTGAATGATCAAGAGAGTTGCGGAAATACTTACATTGATCGGATTTGGATTTCAAAATTTTTGTATGTTTGTTGGAAGCTCCAAGCCTTCTTTGAGTGAATCCAACCCAATGGTAAGTTTCCCTATCACCTCACAAGACTCCTTAAGTGCTAGCTTGCTTGATTTTTGAAGCAAAATCAAAGAGAGGAAGAAGGTGGTATTCGGCCAAGCCTTAGGAGAGAAGAGAGACTTATGTTTTCTTTGTATTTGTTTCCAAAACCTAATCACAAAGTCTACTCACAAAACTTGTGTATATACTTTACCAAAAGCAAAATCAAAAAGGGGTTGGAGGGAAAATGGCATTAAATGCCCTCAACCACTTCCATCACTCAAGTAGACACTTGATGTAAGTTGGTGGGCCCCACCTCTTAAATTCAAAATTCAAGTGGCTTGCTCAACACACCTCGGGCTCGGGTTCGTTTAATCTGATTAAACGAATTTTTCCGTCGCGACGTAATTAAATCCAATTTAATTAAATAATAATGCCAAGCAAAATTATTACGAAGTCCCTAGCGAATTATTTCCAAATTAGTTCATTCGCCCGAATAAAAATCCAATTTTAATTCCGCTTTGAAAACCGATTTCAATTAATATATCCAATATATTATTTAATCGATTAATTCCAAATTAATCGGGTTCTCTCTTCTATTATAATTTTATCCCAGATAAATTATTGCCGCAATTAATCTCAGATCAATTTTCCCTCTCTTATAATTAATCCTAGATTAATTCTATTCGAGTCAAATGTCATCGGTGAATCTTTGGGAAGCGACCCAATAGATCCCTTTATATGTTAGCAGTAAATTCGGTTGTCGGACTATCCGAACACGTGCGTACCCTGTACCACGTTCTTACAGATTTACAAGACTGGTTGGCTTCTAGCAAAGCATCGTGCCTACCCAATTCTCCAGAAATATTCAACAAAGAATATATAATCTATATCAGGCATAATATACTATGTATTGCATATTATGATCCAGTATCGGATGTCACATGCTAGTCCTGGGGCTGGAATGTGTCTGCCCCGTACGAAGCATATATCGAATCACAAGCAACTAGTTCTCTTTAATCGGATAATCATGACCTAATCATACTATCTCGATAGCTGTAGCATTTGAGAGTACTAGTTATGTATCCCTGCGTGATCATCATCTCCATATGACTGAAGTGATACTTCCATCTGACATCACACCCATACTATACTACAATCTCAGTAAAACCAGAGGAGGCGTACACAGAACCTGTTAAAGCTCCGAACGACCAAAATCAAAGCGTACTGATTGTCGCAAGTATTATCGATGCAAGTGTCAGGTTAAGACCACATACACCTACCCTGATGCGGATTCCCATAGACACATAGTCATACTATCAATGGGATTCCGATGGGTCTATCTAGAGCGAAGTTGTTCCCGGTCCAACGGCTAACAGAACCTCCTATCACACTTGCATAAGTATCCAATACTTAAATACATGAGAATTATGCCGTTAAGCTTCCATAACGCGCACACGTGTAATACTAGTTTATTTCATATTATCGATGTCCAGTCTCGATAATACTATGACTATGGATATTTAATTATTAAACCGTTCGTGGATTAATATTGTCTCATATCTTATTAATCCGGAACTAATCATATGGACTTTTATCATTTATATATCAAAGTAATCGAATTACAAAATGATAAAATAACAATCTCCTTTGTCACATAGTTAATTTGTACAAAAACCACAATGTCTTTTACAAATAGTGATGCTATGGGTCATAATTGTCCAACAATCTCCCACTTGGCTCATAGCCAATCACTCAAGTATCTAACACCTGAACTATGTACGTGTCGCTCAAACTTCTGTTGAGAAATAGCTTTCGTCTGCAGATCTGCAATGTTGTCATCTGAAGCGATCTTTTCGATCTTCACATCGCCATGATGTATGATCTCATGAATCAGATGGAAACGTCGAAGTACATGCTTGGATTGTTGATGGGACCGTGATTCTTTAGCCTGCGATATAGCCCCGTTATTGTCAAAATACAAAGGAACGGGCTCAGCTGCTAATGGAACTACTCCTAATCTAATTAGGAATTTACGGATCCAAACTTCTTCTTTTGCTGCCTCAACTGCAGCAATATATTCTGCTTCTATTGTTAAATCAGCAATAGTCTCTTGCTTGGAAGATTTCCAGCTCACTGCTCAGTTTTTCAAACAAAATATATACCCTGATTGCGACTTAGAGTCATCTTTATCGATTTGGAAACTTGCATCGATGAACCCAGTCACCTCAATTTCTCAATCTCCATAGACTAAGATAGCATCCTTAGTTCGTCTAAGATACTTAAGGATGTTCTTAACAGCAATCCAGTGACCATCACTTGGATCGGCCTGATAGCGACTACACATGCTCAAAGCATATGAGACATCAGGTCGCGTACATATCATGGCATACATGATCGATCCGACTGCAGAAGCGAACGGGATCTGACTCTTGTTATCTCTCTCATCTTGAGTTTTAGGACACATGTCCTTAGATAGAGAGACGCCATGTGACACTGGAAGCAGTCCCCTCTTAGACTGATCCATGTTGAATCTTTTCAACACTTTGTCAATGTACGAGCTCTGGGAGAATCCAAGCAGCTTTCTGGATCTATCCCGGTAGATCCTTATTCCCAGATCTTTCATGGAGAATTTTAATGAAAGCCAAGCTTTCACCGATTGTAGCATGGGAATGTCATTACCAATAAGCAATACATCATTAACGTAAAGGACAATGAATGTCAGTGCACTCCCACTAACCTTCTTATATACACAAGAATCATCTTCATTTTGAATGAAATCATATTCTTTTATGATCTCATCAAAACATTGGTTCCAAGAACGCGATGCTTGCTTCAATCCATAAATGGATCGATTTAACATGCAAACCTTGTTTGCATGTTTTGGTATGACAAAACCGTCAGGCTGTTGCATATAAACATCCTCCAAAAGGTTTTCGTTAAGGAAAACGGTTTTGACGTCCATCTGCCATATTTCATAATCGAAATATGCAGCAATAGCAAGCATTATCCGAATGGATTTAATCATGGCAACAGGTGAAAAAGTTTTGTCGTAATCGACAACATGTCATTGACGATACCCTTTCGCTACAAGCCTAGCTTTGTACGTTTGAATGTTGCCATCCATGTCGGTCTTCCTCTTGAAGACCCATTTACAACCAATCGGCTTAATGCCTTCTGGTGCATCAACTAGTGCCCAGCCTTGGTTGGTATACATGAAATCCATTTCAGACTTCATGGCATCTTGCCATAAAGCGGAGTCTATACCTTGTATCATTTCCTCATACGTAGCCAGCTCATTATCCTCAATAAGATTAATATCTACGTGAGGTGAGATCAGAAACTCATACCTCTCAGGTTATTTTCTGACTCTCTCCGATCTACACAGTTCTTGTGTATTAGAAGATTGTGGTACAGTCTCATCCATGATGAACTGTTCATGTTCCGTGAGGGAGTCTGTGCCAGGAACAGTATCACTACGATTTTCATCGAGTTCTACTTTCCTACCACTTATCACTGCATTTAGGAATTCCTTTTCGAGGAAAACCGCATGGAGAGCAAAAATTACCTTGTTCTCTTGTGGGTTGTAGAAGTAATATCATTTGGTTTCCCTATGATAACCTATAAATAGGTACTTATTCGATTTGGGTTCAAATTTGGTACCATCCAAACGTTTAACGTATGCCAAGCATCTCTAAATCTTCAAGAATGAGAAACCCGATTTCTTTTCTGTCCATATTTCATATGGAGTCTGTTCTACAGACTTTGACGGAACCTTATTCAAAATAGGTATTGCATTGTTCAATGCGTATCCCCAAAAGGAAATTGGTAGCTCAGTCCCACTCATAATTGACCTTACCATGTCCAACAATGTTCAGTTTCTCCGTTCGGACACACCATTCAGTTGAGGTGTTCAGAGAGGAGTCCACTGTGAAAAAATACCATACTCTTTCAACTAATCAAGAAACTCATTGCTCAAGAATTCTCCACCACAGTTCGACCGAAATGTTTTAATATTTTTACCGGTATGTTTTTCTACTTCGTGTCGAAACTCTTTGAATTTCTCAAAAGTTTCTGACTTGTGTCTCATAAGATACGTATAACCATAACGCGATGCATCATCCGTAAAGGTTACAAAGTATTCATATCCACCTCTATCATTGCTAGACATGGGCCCACATACGTCACTATGAACGAGGGCTAACAGTTCGGTGGCACGAACACCTTTACCGCTAAAAGGAGTTTTAGGCTTCTTGCCTAATAAACATGATTCGCAGACATCATATGAATTAGGATCAAATCCGTCCAAGTATCCACTCTTCGAAAGCGTGGATATACGAGTCTTGTTAATGTGTCCCAGACGACAATGACACATATACGTTTCATCTGTTTTACTTATTTTGATCATTTTGTTTGTCATATTATATGTTTGAGATTCATTTATATTCAAAATATAAAGACCATTATTTGCATCAGCAGTAGATATATCAAAATCATCTTTATAAACAAAACACCCAGTGTTTCAGAATACAAAAGTGTACCCGCATTGGGTCAAACAAGATATAGAGATAATATTTCTAGTCAAACTAGGTACATAATAAACGTCTGATAATGAAAGTACATGCCCCGAGGGCAGTTCCAAAATATAGGTCCCTACAGCTAAAACAGCGACTCTGGTCCCGTTTCCAACTCGTAGGTCAATCTCATCTGAGGCCAGTCTCCTGCTAATCTGCAGATCCTGCACATCAGTATATATATGAGTACCACATCCAGAATCAAAAATCCAATTTTTAAAACTAGAAGTAGACATGTTTATCTCAATAACAAACATACCTGAAGCCGGAGCCTTGTATGCCTTCACTTCCTTCATGTGCGCCTTTTACTCACAGCAGTCATGCTTCCAGTGACCCCATTTGCCATACTGCAAGCAGACATCTTGGGATTTATCATTTGCCTTCCCAGAAGACTTTGATGATTTGGCCTTGCCTTTTCTTTTCTTCTTCTTCACACCTCTAGAAGCCTTTGACCAAGCCTTGGCCTTCTGAGATGTCGAAGCAAAGTGCGCCTCGCGCTTCTTTCCATTCAGAAGCTCTGGCTCTGCCTCTTTCAGCATCTCCATCAACTCTCCAAGATTCTTCTCTTGGTTCATCATATTGTAGTTCATGATGAACCCGCCCAGCAGTCAGACAGAGATTGTAAGATCAAATCTATGGAAGTCTCAGCCTCAAAGGTTATGCCCAGCTGACCTAGCTGTTCGATGTCAGTAATCATCTGCGACACATAGTACTCGAAAGATGTACCCTCTGACATGAGAGAGCGAAAAAGCTTCTTCTGCAACTCATAATTATGAGATTTAAGGTTAGATCTATGAAGGTCCTTCAATTTCAACATCATGTTGTAGGGATCCAATCCCTTATTTTGACTACGAAATTGAGGGGTCATTGCGGCAAGCATGACGAACTGAGCAGTTGAGTTATTATCACTATGAGTCTTCCAAAGCTCATAATCAATAACCCGCTCATGTCCAGGCTCAGGCCCGAGAGGTCTGTCTAATACATAGAGCAACTTCTCGGCTCCCAGTATAATCCTGAGATTCATATCCCAATCTGGAAAATTAGAACCATTAAAGACATTATCACCCATGAAAATGTCCATAACGTTAATCTTTCCAGTCATATTGATTGCAATAGTTTTACTATTCAATCAACGATATCGGTATAATCAAATGTAATGATTACTATAGTCCAACTATATAATCAACTACAAATGAATTTATGGTACAGTCCAACTGTTCAAAGAAAACAATAAAATATTAGTCCAACTAATAAATATATAACGACGAAAATAATTAAAAGCGCGTATTGGGCAAGTATTAAACGAAATTGCAAATTTAATACTGGCCTCCCACTATTTTTCAGTGAGCCTCTAACCCTCTGTTGAGTACTGGGGAAACCTAGTTTCCTAGTGGGCTAGGATCCCGTTAAATAACACACAACCTTGACTTTGGCCAAAAAGCTGTATGAAACTTACTAGGTAGATCTCTAAGATCAATTGGATCCCATCAAATTCCTAGATCTGGTAGGTGGACCTCTAAGTCCAAATATATATATACAATATATATATCCTAACCTTTTTCCTCTGAATCAACTAAGCATTGGCTTTGGCTCAACAAGCTTAATGATTCCAGTTAATCGCGACCCATTGACAGTGGGAAAGCTTCGTAATCCACGTCGATGTACAGAAGTGACCTTGACTTTGGCCAACAAGTCACAACTGCCCAAGACATGCGATGTACATTGATCTTGACTTTGGCCAACAAACCAATGCCAATCTTGGATCTTGAGAGAGAACCACTCAATGGAAGGAAAACGCTTAATATTTGAGTGAGGGTTTTTCACGTAAATTGGCAACCAATTTATTATCTTTGATTAGGTCTCATCATACACCCTTAAGCATGCATTCTAAAAGCATAATAAAGCGTGAATAAATTAAAAACGATATGCGGATGGATATATAACAAATTGTTCCTAGAACAAATCTCTCAATTTCCTCTCTCCCGCTAGCATTATTCATACTTCTACCCAATTACATAATACATTAAAGAAACCTCATTAACATTGAGGGGAATTGGTGAGAAGAGAAATACAAAGAGTAAAGAGATAATAGGCTGGACACGCAGGTCAAATTTAATAAATTCTAAATTTATTACAACAATTTCCAAAATTGCCCCCACCTTTCTAATATCCATCCGATATACATTATTCATACAATACATCCATGTATTCACACAAAGCATATTATTCAATCAATCTAATCCAATTAATTAATCTTTTAATTAATGACCATCCAATGTTCAAACAACGATTTGATTTGCGCGAGTCCAACTTGTTTAAGAATAAATACTCAAAGTACGTATTCTTGAATTGTATCGAACTACAATTTTAAATCCAATTTAATTTGTATTCAATACTAATTCTAATTTAATTCCAATTAAATAATTACACTTATTTATGTGCCTATTTAGACTTAGATTCTAAATCTAATCTAAATGAGTCTCAAAGGCCCAATTAGTATCCAATACTATTTTAATTAAAGTCCAATGGGCTTTTAATTAATTCTTAAGGTTAAGGAATCACCCTTTTAGCCAAAAATCAATTTAGGCCCAATTAAATTATTTAAAGGCCCAATAATCATATTTGGACTTTATGGATATGGTTTTAGGCCCAATTGGATCCAACCCAATTGTCCAAAACCAAACTTGGCCCAACCAAGCCCATTAAGCCCAAATACAACAAATTAGCCCAATCCAATTTAAAGACTAATTCTTTTAACATAATATTCTAAATATCACATTAATTTTATTAAAGTGTAATTAACACAATTAATTAATTAAACTAATATTTCCAAAACATCAATTAAATTAATTAATCATGCTAATATCATCCAATCATGTCCAACACAAATTGAAGCAAAACCAATCCATTATACATGCTTATTGTTCACGACAAATGGGCATAAAATAACATCCAATTTAATTTCAATCCAATTAAATAAACATACAAGATTTATTTCATGCTTTAAACTCATCCAATAGTCTAAAATCAAAAAATCACCATGAATTTGTTTTAGGGTTATATTCGGCCATTTGATAATTTTGGGGAAAATTAATCCAATCAATTTTTCTCAAATCCGATGATGCACAAATCCAATTCATCATCATCAATACACAACCAAACAACCAATTTTGAAAAAATCATACTCCAAGCACAAAATTCCCAAATAAAGTCTATAAATCCTAAATACTAATCATGCTTAGAAAAGGCTCATGATACCATTGTTAGTGTCCTAGACATGCCCAAGGTCTCTAATACAATATTTAGTGTGTGAATGATCAAGAGAGTTGCGGAAAAACTTACATTGATCGGATGTGGATTTCAAAAAATTTGTATGTTTGTTGGAAGCTCCAAGCCTTCTTTGAGTGAATCCAACCCAATGGTAAGTTTCCCTATCACCTCACAAGACTCCTTAAGTGCTAGCTTGCTTGATTTTTGAAGCAAAATCAAAGAGAGGAAGAAGGTGGTATTTGGCCAAGGCTTAGGAGATAAGAGAGAGTTGTGTTTTCTTTGTATTTGTTTCCAAAACCTAATCACAAAGTCAACTCACAAAAGTTGTGTATATGCTTTACCAAAAGCAAAAACAAAAAGGTGTTGGAGGGAAAATGGCATTAAATGTCCTCAACCACTTCCATCACTCAAGTAGACACTTGATGTAAGTTGGTGGGCCCCACCTCTTAAATTCAAAATTCAAGTGGCTTGCTCAACACACTTCGGGCTCAGGTTCGTTTAATCCGATTAAATGAATTTTCTGTCGCGACATAATTAAATCCAATTTAATTAAATAATAATGCCTAGAAAAATTATTACGAAAGTCGCTTGTGAATTAATTCCAAATTAATTCGTTCTCCCGAATTAAAATCCAATTTTAATTCCGCTTTGAAAATCGATTTCAATTAATATATCCAATATATTATTTAATCGATTAATTCCAAATTAATCGGGTTCTCTCTTCTATTAGAATTTTATCCTAGATAAATTCTTGCAGCAATTAATCCCAGATTAATTTTCTCTCTCTTATAATTAATCATAGATTAATTATGTTCGAGTCAAATATCATCGGTGAATCTTTGGCAAGTGACCCAATAGAGCCCTGGATATGTTGGCAGTAAATTCGGTTGTCGTACTATCTGAACACGTGTGTATCCTGTACCACGTTCTTACCGATTTACAAGACATGGTTGGCTTCTAGCAAAGCACCGTGCCTACCCAATTCTCCAGAAATATTCAACAAAGAATACATAATCTATATCAGGCATAATATACTATGTATTGCGTATTATGATCTAGTATCGGATGTCACATGCTAGGCCCGGGGCTGGAATTGTGTCTGCCCCGTACGAAGCATATATCAGATCACAAGCAACTAGTCTCTTTAATCGGATAATCATGACCTAATCATACTATCTCGATAGCTGCATCATTTGAGAGTACTAGTTCTGTATCCCTGCGTGATCATCATCTCCATATGACTGAAGTGATACTTCCATCTTGACATCACACCCAATATACTACAATTCTCAGTAAACCCAGAAGAGGCGTACACAGAACCTGTTAAAGCCCCGAACGACCAAAATCAAAGCGTACTGATTGTCGCAAGTATTAGCGATGGAAGTCTCAGGTTAAGACCACATACACCTACCCTGATGCGGATTCCCATAGACACATAGTCATACTATCAATGGAATTCTGAGGGGTCTATCCAGAGCGAAGTTGTTCCCGGTCCAATGGCTAACAGAACCTCCTATCACACTTGCATAAGTATCCAATACTTAAATACATGAGAATTATGCCGTTAAGCTTCCATAACCCGCACAATTGTAATACTAGTTTATTCCGTATTATCGATGTCCAGTCTCGATAATACTACGACTCGGGATATTTAATGATTAAACCGTTCGTGGATTAATACTGTCTCATATCTTTTTAATCCGGAACTAATCATAAGGACTTTTATCATTTATATATCAAAGTAATCTAATTACAAAATGATAAAATAGCAATTTCCTTTGTCATATAGTTAATTTGTACAAAAACCACAATGTCTTTTACAAATAGTGATGCTATGGGTCATAATTCTCCAAAAGCACAAGTCCTTGAAGGCAGCACTGTAATATCCCAAAGTTTTTGGCAAATTTTTTGAAAGACTTCGGATCGTAATTAGGGTTTCGGAATGAAATGAGTCTTGGAAATTTGAAAATTTTCGATCGTGATGCGTTCATAAGGATGTTCGAACGTGAATTGTGTGCATGTTTTTGGAAGGTTCATTCCAGGATTCGAACAAGGATTTATTTGTGTTCGTTGAGCATTCGAGGGTGTGTTCGAACATAATCGTCAGAGACCCTACGTGTTTATCACATTCGATATTCTGTATGAATGCGACAAGGCAGGTTCACGTGCGTTCGTCTCACGTTCGTCGGGTATTCGAACACCGCGACAAAAATTAGAAGATTCTGGATACTTTTATAAGGCAAACACTACAACAAAACAACGAGTTAGCGACGGAAAAATCTGTTTCTATTCCGTCGCTAAACCATGATTAGCTACCTTCTTTAATTTTGTCCATATATGTGTCTCTCATGTATGGTGTACTAAAATATAATAAATTTTTAAAAAAAAATTTAAAGATTTAACATTAACTCAACATAAATTTACAATTATTTTCTATGCGTTTTTATATGTTGAAGATTTTGTATAAGAATTTCATTCTCAAGACTATTAAATTAGTATTTTCTATATATACCACAACTATCATTCATTAATTATTCTCTTATTCGGTTTCGTAATCGATTTTCAAAATATTCATAATTGAAAAAGATCTCCTAACACTAACTCCTTTTCTAATTAGCGATGGATTTTAGAAACGCAATTTTCCCTCTCTAATTAGAGACGAATTTAGTGACGGATTTTTCCGTCTCTAAGTAGAGATGGAATTTCCGTCGCTACTTAGAGAGGGAAAATAAACCATAGCAACTGCGTCTCTAATGAGATACATATTTTCCGTCGCTAATTAGAGACGGAATATCTTCCGTCGCTAAATTTAGAGACGGAAAAAATTATTTTATCGCTATTTGTTTGGCGATGACGGAAATAGAAACAGATATTTTATGTCTCTATTTCTTACATTCAATGCATGAAATGCACAACATCAACCAATGCATGTACTCGTATCGGACGATGCCACGTGTCATGTAATAAAAAAGTTCAAAGAGGCTTTCTTAATTGAATCTCCATATATAAGTGCTAAAATACCCCAACCAGATAAGGAAAACCAACTTAAATATATCTGATTGAACTTCCAAAATAACCAAAATAAAATTCAACCCGAATCGAATCAAAACTAAATTTAAAATCGAAATAAGCTTAAACGGTTCTTAATTAGGTAGGGATTTGACTTCAAACCTCAAAACTGAAAGATCGAACCCGAATTGAACCCAAAAATAATATGATTTTCCCACTCCCAATGTTCTAAAACGCCCCGCCTAGACGGCGTGTATAGGTTCAGCGGCCTATGGTCGCCGCACCTAGCCCCAAATCGTTGGGGCCAGGTGCTCATCGTAAATTCATCGGTCAACCACCATTGACCGACGCAGAATTAGAAATTAATTACTTTTTTCGGTCGAATTTCACACACCAATCCTTACCCTAACCTTAATTTTATAAAATTAACTCTCTAACTCATCAATTTGAAAAAAAATCTCAATTTAGAGCATAAATCCTAATTCAAAAATCTAATCTTTTTTCTATTTTTGTTAGTTTCTCATCAAATTGACCATTTATAAATACTAGTCATTACTCAAATAACATTTATCTATGATTAATTTCTCCAAATCGTACCAAATCTTAAACCTAATTATAGAAATTCTCAATTTCTGATTAATTGTCTAGGGCCCGACTAGGCGTTGGGTCGCCGCCCAACTAGCGCCTATCGTATTTTAGAACACTGCTCCTATCAGCTTCCAAGGAAAAAGTCTACGGTGAGTATGAACAATTTTTGTGATTACTTGAAAATCACAGATAATAAGAAGTAAATTGAAAGAAAATAATACTCTTAGAGACCAAATATTTTTCTATGCTAGAGTATTTAGGTAGTGTTTGTTGGGATATATGTTCTAGAGCTTCATGTAAGGTGTAAATAAAATTATTTATTTAAAATAAAAGACGCATTATTCATTTATCAATTATTTTGATTTAAATCACATAATGTAAATTATCTAATTTACCCTTAATTATTTATGTGCCTTTAGACTTAATGTATGAATATCATACACAAGAGGATTTACGTATAAGTTAGTAATTTGAAATAGTCCATAAAGAGCAAACAAAGCAGGTACTTTATTTATGGTTTATCTATAATTGCGGTCCATTTTATAAATGCATGGAAACCTTGATCCGGGATCGTCCATGTGAAAACATGAGAATGAAGGCACCTTATATAATGTGATCATATAGGACTGGATCCAGATAGAAATGAATTCTTATAATATCTGTTAAATAAAGAAATTCATTTCAATATATTAGATGGTTATATATAGATCATGAGAATCAACTTGTTGTTACAAATTGGTTATGGCCGAATTTTAAAAGGTTTGCAAGGGGAGAGAGTTTCCTAATTTTATTACAAGTTTAATAACTCTAAACCCTAACTATAAAAAAGAAAAATGTGTTTTCTTTTAAATATCTCATTCCTTTGAAACCCTAGCCTCCCTAAGTTTTTGTTTTTCTTTCAAAAGTTAAGAGAAAAGGAAAAATAAAAATAAAAAATAAAAACTTTGTGTGTGGCAACTTTAATCTCTAAAGTATTTAGGGATTTGGTTTTGTGAGTGAAGCTCACACTCCCATTTGTTGGTAACGAGCCATAGTACGGAAGACCATTTTGAGTTGGAATAAAAATCCTCATCATCTTCTTATTATCACTTTCGACGCCACCCTTGACCTTTTGTTTGGCTTGGTTTTGGTTCTATTTTTGTGCAAACAATTTTGGCAATATTAAGGGCAACTTGGGGACACATTGAAGTTGTTTTAGAATTTAAAAATATTCAGAACTGCCGTCCAAAATTAGGAATGTTGAAAATGCTTATTCATAAGCATTTTGAGGCATGGTCCACTTCGTGTTAGTGGTTGTTATTGAATGATTCGGATACTCCTCCGTGAGTACTTCGAAATGGTATATTCATATGCTTAAAATGGTGCTTGGGTGAATGAGAATTGTTGCTCAAAGTTCACCCATTGGTGTTGGAAAATAAAGAAAAGTAAGCTTGTCCCATATGGGAAAGCTATAGAGGGAATATTATGCTTATATATGATTGCTCATATGTAGATGGGTAAGAGTTGTAAGGATAGAGGCTCTCTCTACGTGCGCGGGGGGGGGGGGGGGGGGGGGGGGGGTGCAAATCAAATCTCCGAAGCTTGGCTCGTGTGCGCCCGCGCATCCTGCGTACACGAATGCCGGACCAATTTGTGCGGGCTCGGCCCAGCCAATTTTTGCAAGCTCTTCATTTTTTCCAAGCCTTTTGAAGTTCCATAACACTCAAATTAACTCTATTATTAATTTAGTGGTTACTTCAAATGAAAAGTCTCCCCTAATTAATTTGTTTTAAATTGGTGTGTTTATTCTGTTTTAAGTAGTGATTTTGTTTTACGTTTTTTATAAAGTGAAAGCTTTAGAAAATTTGCTTGCTCCCATTGTCGCTTATTTCCGTTGCATCCTGGGAAACAAACGTCTCATGTTCTACTGCACCATTTCGGTAGGGGACGAATTTGTTTTAAGGAGATTGTTGCCGCATCAACAAGCCTCGAATTCTTTGCACTTCTGCCTTCGTTCCTTCCTGATCTGTTCTTCACTGCCTGCTGTTGTCCTGTCATTTTATTATTACTCTTGTATTGTTGATTATTGTAACAACCGTGTTGTATTTATTGCTTTACTGCTGTTCAAAATCATTTGTAAGAACACAGTAACCAAACAATTATTTGTAATAGTCTTAAAACAAATTCACTCTGTGGATATGGAAAACAGTCCAAACACAGTAGATGTTCTGATATGGCAGCCCCTGTGGCTGGCCAGAATGTTGTGGCAGCCCCTGTGGCTGCCAAAGTGCAGTGGCAGCCTCTTCGGCTGGCCAACTTGCTTCAGCCTCTGGGCTTAATATGGCAGCCGCTGTGGCTAGCCAAGGTGTTGCTGCCTCTGTGGCTAGACAACCTGTTGGACATGTGAGCCATGTCAATCTGCTGCAGAAAAACCTGAAAAATTCAGTGGACAGAATTTTAAACGGTGGCAACAAAAATGTTTTTCTACTTGACCACGTTGAACCTTGCGAGGTTTCTAAAGGAAGATGCTCCTGAACCCGTGGAGGGTGAGATTGATATCCAAGTGATCAGTGCGATCGATGCTTGGAAACATTCTGAATTCCTATGTAGGAATTATGTGCTGAATGGGCTGAGTGATTCCTTGTACAGTGTGTATGCCGGGATGAAAACAGCAAAAGGGCTTTGGGAATCTTTAGACCGAAAATATAAAACTGAGGATGCCGGTACTAAGAAATTTGTCGTAGGCCGTTTCCTAGATTTTAAGATGATGATTCCAAAACTGTGTTAAGTCAAGTACAAGAATTGCAAATTATTCTAGCAGAAATTCATGCTGAGGGGATGGTTTTAAGTGAAACATTCCAAGTAGCCTCGATAATTGAAAAACTACCACCTGGTTGGAAAGATTTCAAGAATTATCTAAAGCATAAGCGAAAAGAAATGAGCATTGAAGACTTGGTTCTTAAGCTTAGAATTGAGGAAGATTACAGAGTATCTGACAAGAGGGAATAACTCATGAGGCCAAAGTAAATGTTGTTGAACATGGCCATAAGAACAAGAACCTCAAGAACAAAGGGTCAAAGATGGGCCCTCAAGGAGGAGTTTCCAAGAAATCCAAATTTCAAGGAATGCTTCAATTGTGACAAAATGGGTCACAAGTCTTCTGAGTGCAGACTGCCGAAGAAGAAAAAGAATCAAGAGGCTAATGTGATGGAAAACATGACTCAAGATGTTTCAGACATTAACCTTTCAGCTGTGGTTTCTGAGGTGAATCTGGTGGGTTCTAACCCAAGAGAGTGTGGATTGACACTGGTGCCACTCGACATGTGTGCTCGGACAAGAGCATGTTTTCTTCATTTGAGCCTACTGGTAATGGGGAAAATTATACATGGGAAATTCAGCAACATCTGAGATTGAAGGTCAAGGCAAGGTGATTCTGAAGATGACCTCTGGGAAAGAGTTGACTTTGAACAACGTTCTGTATGTACCAGAAATACGGAAGAATCTTGTGTCTGGATCACTTCTGAACAAGCATGGATTCCGGATGGTGTTCGAGTCTGATAAAGTAGTTTTAACTAAAAATGGGATGTATGTGGGAAAAGGGTATGTAACTGATGGGCTCTTTAAGCTCAATGTAATGGTTGTTAAACCTAAGAATATCAATAAAGCTAGTTCTTCTGCTTATATTGTTGAGTACTCTAATCTATGGCATGGTAGATTAGGACATGTTAATTTTAATTCATTACGGAAATTAATTAACATGAACCACATTCCAAATTTAAAATTGATAACAAACATAAGTGTGATACTTGTGTTGAGGCAAAACTAACTAGATCATCTTTTCATAGTATTGAAAGAAACTCTGAACCACTTGATCTTATTCATACCGATGTATGTGATTTTAATTCAATACAATCGAGAGGCGGTAATAAATATTTTATTACCTTTATTGATGATTGCACTAGATTTTGCTATGTGTATTTGATGAAAAGCAAGGACGAAGCTATAGAGAAATTTGTTCTCTATAAGAATGAAGTTGAGAATCAACTGAACAAAAGAATTAAGGAGTTGAAGTGATCGTGGTGGTGAGTATGTTTTCCCTTTTGAATCACTTTGTGAACAAAATGGAATCATACATCAAACCACAGCTCCTTATTCACCTCAATCCAATGGGATTGCAGAACGGAAGAATCGTACCTTGAAAGAGATGATGAACGCTATGTTAATCAGCTCTGGCTTACCTCAGAATATGTGGGGAGAAGCTGTTTTATCAGCTAATTACCTTTTAAATAAGGTACCACACGGAAGATGCAGGGAAAACTCCTTATGAGATGTGGAAAGGAAGAGTACCTTCCTACAAATTTCTACGAGTGTGGGGGTGTCTTGCCAAGGTAGTTATTCCTCCACCTAAAAAGGTGAAGATAGGACCAAAAACTGTTGATTGTATTTTCATAGGATATGCACATAACAGTAATGCTTATCGATTTCTTGTGCATGAGTCTAATATACCAGATATTCACAAGAATACGATAATGGAGTCGAGGAATGCATCCTTTTTCGAATACGTTTTTCCTTGTAAAACTAATTCGAATTCAAATGTACACAAACGGGTACATGAGACTATCATTGAAGATAGTCAGGACCGAGAACAAATAAATGTTCCGGAGGATCAACAAGTTGTTGAACTTGAACCAAGACGTAGCAAAAGAGCTAGAACGGAAAAATCATTTGGTCCAGATTTTTTGACATTTTTGCTAGAAAATGATCCTCAAAGCTATAACGAAGCTGTAAGGTCAGCTGATGGTGCTTTGTGGAAAGATGCCATCAATAGTGAAATTGAATCCATCTTACAAAATCACACCTGGGAGTTAGTGGATCTTCCTCCAGGATGTAAACCTTTAGGATCCAAGTGGATTTTCAAGAAGAAAATGAAGGCAGATGGATCAATTGACAAGTACAAAGCAAGACTTGTAATTAAAGGTTACAGACAACGTGAAGGTCTTGATTACTTTGATACTTATTCTCCTGTAACGAGAATAAATTCCATAAGGATGATAATAGCGATTGCAGCTTTGCGCAATCTTGAGGTACATCAGATGGATGTGAAAACAGCCTTTCTAAATGGAGATTTAGATGAAGAAATTTACATGGAACAACCTGAAGGCTTTATAGCTCCAGGACAAGAAAAGAAAGTCTGTAAGTTGGTTAAATCCTTGTATGGATTAAAACAAGCTCCGAAACAGTGGCATAAAAAGTTTGATGACACCATGTTAGCAAATGGTTTCAAAATCAATGAGTGTGATAAATGCATTTATGTCAGAGAGACAGAAGTTGGCTATGTCATTTTATGTCTCTACGTTGATGACATATTGATTGTCGGGAGTAATGTTAAAATGGTGAAATCTACCAAGAATATGCTGAAATCCAAGTTTGACATGAAAGACATGGGTCTAGCAGATGTCATTCTGGGAATAAAGGTCTCGAGAAGTCCTGATGGACTTATTCTTGATCAGTCGCACTATGTGGACAAGATTCTTGGTAAATTCAACAATGATGATTCTGCTGTGGCTAGAACTCCTTTAGATGTGAGTCTACACCTATCGAAGAATAGGGGAGATGGTATATCTCAAGTAGAATACTCTAGAGTGATCGGGAGTTTGATGTATCTATCGAGTTGTACAAGACCTGATATAGCCTGTACAGTAAACAAGCTCAGCAGATATACGAGTAATCCAGGGGTTGATCACTGGAAAGCAATAGTGAGAGTACTTAGGTACTTACGTTTTACTCGTAATTATGGGTTGCACTATCATAGATATCCAGCTGTAGTCGAAGGATACAGTGATGCTAATTGGATATCTGACATGAAAGACTCAAAGTCTACCAGTGGCTATGTGTTTACACTAGCAGGTGCAGCTATATCATGGAAATCCTCCAAACAGACCGTGATAGCCAGATCTACAATGGAATCAGAATTCATTGCATTAGACAAGTGTGCTGAAGAAGCAGAATGGCTTCGAAATTTTCTAGAGGATATTCCAAGTTGGCCAAGCCAGTGCCAGCAATTTGCATTCATTGCGATAGTCAATCTGCAATTGGAAGGGCACATAACAATATGTATAATGGTAAGTCTAGACATATTCGTCGTAGACACAATACCGTTAGACAATTACTCTCTACTGGAGTTATTTCGATTGACTATGTAAAGTCAAAGGATAACATTGCGGATCCGCTAACCAAAGGGTTAAATAGAGAGTTGGTTGTGAAATCATCGAGGGGAATGGGACTAAACCCCATTAGATAAATGTTTATTACGAAGGAAAACCCAACCTTGTTGACTGGAGATCCCAAGATCTAGGTTCAATGGGACAACCTACTCGTAAAAGACATAATTGGTTCACTGTGGGGGGTTTACCCTCTAGTCCATTCCTATGGTGAAATGAAATAGTGATGCTCGTATGGATTGAGGTTAAGCAAGGCTTTTAATGATTCTTATGCGTCGGAAATCCGAGCAGAGTATTACGAGATGCTCTTAAATAAGAAATCACCTATGTGAGAGAGAAGTGGGGCCGCTTCAAAGGGAATTGTACGGGGCACAATTCTTAGAAACTCTTGCAGAACCAGGTTGATGTTCATGGCCAAAATGAGCATAACAATGAGAACTCAGATGTGTTAGGTAAAACATCTGTGTGATATATGTTCTCCATTTACATGAACGGCAGTACAGTTCAATGACATCGCGTCCACTGTCAGCCAGTAAATGAGATATATTTTCACAAGGGAAGGTTCAAAGGCTGAGGCCTACCTATCCTATGCAGGTGTTGAACCGTTGAACTCTTCTAGGTCAAAATAAAATGTTTTATAAAATAATTTTATTCGACGTTTTTTCGCCAATTTCATTCATGTGGGGGATTGTTGGAAAATGCTTATTCATAAGCATTTTGAGGCTCAATTTTAAGCATGGTCCACTTCGTGTTAGTGGTTGTTATTGAATGATTCGGATACTCCTCCGTGAGTACTTCGAAATGGTATATTCATATGCTTAAAATGGTGCTTGGGTGAATGAGAAATTGTTGCTCAAAGTTCACCCATTGGTGTTGGAAAATAAAGAAAAGTAAGCTTGTCCCATATGGGAAAGCTATAGAGGGAATATTATGCTTATATATGATTGCTCATATGTAGATGGGTAAGAGTTGTAAGGATAGAGGCTCTCTCTACGTGCGCGGGGGGGGGGGGGGGGGTGGGGGGTGCAAATCAAAATCCGAATAAGCTTGGCTCGTGTGCGCCCGCGCATC
Organism: Zanthoxylum bungeanum; assembly: GCA_019454045.1. Lineage (NCBI taxonomy): Eukaryota > Viridiplantae > Streptophyta > Magnoliopsida > Sapindales > Rutaceae > Zanthoxylum > Zanthoxylum bungeanum. The sequence goes on from SKCR01025259.1 coordinate 120,068, forward strand.
CTGCGTACACGAATGCCGGACCAATTGTGCGGGCTCGGCCCAGCCAATTTTTGCAAGCCTCTTCATTTTTTCCAAGCCTTTTGAAGTTCCATAACACTCAAATTAACTCTATTAATTAATTTAGTGGTTACTTCAAATGAAAAGTCTCCCACTAATGTGTTTTTAATTGGTGTGTTTATTCTGTTTTAAGTAGTGATTTGTTTTACGTTTTTTTATAAGTGAAAAGCTAGAAAAATTTGCTTTGCTACCCATTGTCGCTTATTTCCGTTGCATCCTGGGAAACAAACGTCTCATGTTCTACTGCACCATTTCGGTAGGGGGCGAATTTGTTTTAAGGAGATTGTTGCCGCATCAACAAGCCTCGGAATTCTTTGCACTGCCTTCGTTCCTGATCTGTTCTTCACTGCCTGCTGTTGTCCTGTCATTTTATTATTACTCTTGTATTGTTGATTATTGTAACAACCGTGTTGTATTTATTGCTGTTACTGCTGTTCAAAATCATTTGTAAAAACACAGTAACCAAACAAATTATTGTATTAAGGAAAACATCCAGCACAAAAACAATGAGTTGTGCGCGTGTTTAACGAGCTTTCGGTGTGCAAAACAATTCAGTTTTTTGACTGCTATTCGGGGGCTGTTCGAGGCTAGAAAAATCATCAAAAACAAAATCAAAACTAGTCCAAAAGAGCTTGACAGTTTCGGCTAAGAAAGGATACAGGCATAAAATTTTTCAAGGTCGATCCTGATACTTAACATGTTTTCACCACCTGGGAAATCGTTTCCTATAGTGTTTGTTGAAATGAGATGAGATAAGAGGACGGAAAATAAAATGAGAGGAGATGAAAGAAAAGAATGGTGGATTTTGATTCTATTATTTTATTTGTACATGGAATTTAAGACGGAAAAAATTATATAATTTTTATAGACATATTTATCATTTTATACTAAATATCAATATATATTAATAAATGTGTTTAAAAAATAAATAAATTATAAATAAAATAATCTAAAGTTGAAAAAAAAAAATGTTTTAACTAAAATTATAATTTATTTATTCAATGTTATTTTAATTATCAATGTTTATATTTATAACAAAATTATTATTAAATAGAAAAAAATTATTTATAATGTTACATTAACAATACTTTTATAAATATAAAAAATAATAACTAAAATAAATTTATTGTTGATAAATAGAACTACTTTGTATGAATTGTAAAGTATACACTGATAATAGTAAAATCAAATTTTAGATAAAATTATAAGTAAAGTTTAGTGCCTTAACAATATAATAAAATAAAAATAAAATAAATTACTGTTGTTGATAAGATTATCTCAACATTCACTTTCAATAGAGCTATTGTCACAGTATTTGTAAAAATATAAACATTACATTTTAAGTGTTTTAATTAGCACATTTTACTAAATTGGTTGATGATGCATATGAAGCAGACTGGATAAGTCTCAACATAATTTTGGATATGACATAAAGGACTACACTATATATGTTTTATATTTAATTTTTATTTTTTAGTAGCTAATAAACTAATTATTTTACTATTCACAATAAAAAATAAATGATTAATAAATTTTTTAAATAAATATTACAAATAAAAAACTAAAATGTTAAAACAATATAAAAATTGCAGAAGAAATACTTACATGAACAAATAAAAGAAGTCATAATTAAAATTATTTAAGAAATAAATAAATAATTTTTTAAAAAATAATAGTTATAAATAAGTATTTAAAAGTAAAAAAATTATAAATAAATTTAAAATAAATTTTTGAAGTAAATATTACAAAATAAATAATTATAAATATATTTCAAATAAATATTATAAAAAATATGAAATAAAAATTATAAAATAAAAATTTATTTTCTATTTATATAACCAAACAACAAAAATAAAAAAAATAAATAAAAAAATTGAATTTCTTTTCTCTTCGCTCTCCTTCCGAGAACATGGGCTTAGAATTGTGCATTATGTCTCAAATTCAAAACAGTCGAGTTTGTACATAGTAGTAAATGTGGACAAGTGTATTAGTAAATTAACAATATGCAAATGAAGGTGGGATAAGAAACACATCTCATTCAAAAAGATATGATTGATGCATCTTCTTATCATTTGTATCTATCTTTCATCATTTGGGTCCATCTTTAATTGTGAAATATGAATATATACTAGATATTTTTATATGGAAAATAGTGTATTGATAACATTGATTCAAAACTAAATGATTTATTACATGGGTCCCTCTCGTATAAATAATTAAGTAGCTAGTAGGTTCTACACCCGTGACCATCCGCCTCTCTTCAATTCCTCTGTTGCATCGCTGACAGTGTTCATTTTCCAGAATTCTTTTCTCATTCAGCTCTGAGGCAGTTGGCACAAGGTTCGCAACTGCTCTCCAAATCAAAATCTTCACTTTCTGTGCTAGCTGCAATCCCAAGACATTACTTAGTCCACATCCCAATGGCTGAGTTCTGGTTCTGGTTTTATCTGGAATCGGTTTAGAGTCAGATTGATTTTTCGAATTTGGAATCAGAACCGACTGGAATCAGACCGGTTCCGATTCCAAAATGGAAGAACCTAATTTGAATGATCTGGTTCCGGTTCTATCATGGACGGAACCGAAACCAGAATCTATTTTGGGAACATAATTTTAGAATCGAAACCAGAACCTGTTTTGGGAAAACGAATTTAGAACAAATTTCGGAACCAAATTAAAACTCAATTTAAATCCAATTTCATAACCAGTTTTAAAACCCAAATAACCCAAATTATTGGGATGGTCAGTTGCAAAAGCCTGGAACACAAAAATATGAAAAAGCCTCTATCGATGGTCAGATGCAAATACCCAAATAACCCAATTAATCATATGTCTATGTTAACCGAATTATCTGAATTCATTAAGTTCGGGTTCTAATTTAGGCTACCCACGCCCGACAGGTATATTCTTATCCTGTAAGGAAATCTATTAAATGGTTATCTATCCTCAAGGAAGTTCGTGAGCTATTGAATTTAATGATGAAACCTAAAATCCATTTTCCAATTTCATTTTAAGTTTACCACATCAATCTTATTGGTGATCAGCAACAAGAAGCATTAAACTTAAGATTCAATAAATAAACCTAAGAATCACTGATTATATAATTAAATCAATTATTAAGTTTGTTAATACTGTGTTTCATCACTTCCCCAGAATAAAAATAAAATGCTGGGGGTTATGGGATCCACCTTTATAAATCTCACTTTATTATAATATGGAAATTGTCAGTATTACCCAATTAAGTTGAACCAGCCATAAAAGGCGGTGTTATTATTTATCATAAACCAGCCATATAGGCAGTAATCATCTATCACCTAAAGACCGTCCTATAAGCGGTGTAACATTATGTTACATAATTAAAACCAGCCATTAAGGCGGTATCAACTTTTAATCAATATTATTAAATTACAATTTACATATTATAATTTAAAGTGAGATTAATCTACCTTTACTATTTCTAATTTAGAAATCTCCCTTATTATAATATATAAATCTGCGTGATAATTACCAACCAGCCATATAGGCGGTATCCTGATTAAGTCAAATTAATAATTAATTACCAACCGATCAACCAGGCGGTATCCATGCTTAGTCAGGTAAAAACCAATTTATAATTAATTACCAACCGACCAATATGGCGGTATCCTCGTTAAGTCAGGTTTTAAATAATTTATATATTATAATTAAGGGAGATTAATCTAAATTATAATAGTAAAAAATCATCATTCCCCAACAGTAAATTAACTACTGAACATAAAGGAAATAAAAAGAAAATAATTAAAAATAATTACTAAAAGTAAAAATGTATAATTAAAATTACTGAAATTAAAATTACTGAAAGTAAAGTACTGAAAGTAAAAGATACTGAAATTAAAATTAAAAGTAAAAATACATAATTTAAATATTAAAAATATTTACAAAATAGATGCAATCTTTTAAAGCCTATAAAAACCCAAAGGAAAGCACACCAAATGAAATAAAATCGTTTGCAATTTATAGGCGAAAATTGCCTTAGCGCATCGCGACGCGTGACCATTGCGCGTTGCGACGCGCCACGTGGCAATTCCTCATTGGATGCTTAGATATGTTAACTGCTGATGTGGCATGAGGAATATGTCGACCCAAAAGAATGCTGACACGTGGCAGATTTGGATGATTAACTTAATAATTTTGCTGACGTGGCGATGATATGGCGATGTGGATTGTCGGCAACATGTGATGGTGACACGTGGCGCAATGTGATTTGTTGATGATGACGTGGCTAACACCTGGCAAGCTGACTCGGCATGTGACTGATTTGGACACCACGTGGCTGACACGTGGATGACACGTAGACAACACATGGAAATGGTGATTGTCGGCAGCGTGTGATGTTGACATGTGGCACGGCGCACGTTAGCGGATCTGCTCCGATGTTGACACGTGGCAGACGCACGTTAGCATCCGGCGTATTTTAGCAAACTTATCAGATTGTGACACGTGTCCCGGCACACGTTAGCAGGCTTCGATGCACGTTAGCGGTCGCGACGTGCGGTATGTGTCGCGACACGCGAAATGACCATTTTGCCCTTTTTTGTCATTTTTCACTGTTTTGGCCCCGAATCACCTCCAGAGAGTCCTGAAACTTTATTTATCTATAAAATAACACAAAACACATCAAAATATTCACAAAACTCAAGAAACTATACAAAATATTAGGTCAAATGAGTGGGAAATAGTGATACATTTACCACTCATCACACCCCCAAACCTAACATTTTGCTAGTCCTCGAACAAAACAACAAAATAAAATAACATAAACATCTTTAAAATAAAGATTAAGATAAGCTACTTTCGTAGGGATCACAGTTGCATTTAGCGTATGCAACAAGCCTTTAAACCATAGGTGTCCCTAGTGGACGAGTTGTAGTCTCGTGAGGGCTTACAACAACGATACCCACAAACGTTTGATAAAAGTAAGAAGATAGTAAAACTAATGCACACAAAAGAAAAAAGACAGAGAAAAAAGAATAAAGAAGTTAGTGACTAAACATGTGAAACTTCTTATCCAAGTTCAGAGTTGTTTTCTTTCTTTCTAAATTACCGAATAAGTAAATTCTCCGATTATTTTGAACCGTTATTTGATGAGATGGTCTTTGCCGCTACAAACCTGCGAACACAAAACAAACATTGCATGTATGTGATATGTATGCATGTATGCATGGATATGTATCATATTCCGATGGGTTAGGCCTTCCTTGGTCCATTTCCAAACCGTGCTCCATTTTTGGAGTGCCACTTTCGGCGAGATGTGAAAGTAGTCCATTTTGGAACCATGTTCCACTTTCGGAGTGCCATTTTTGGCGAGATGTGATAGTAGTCCATTTTTGAACCATGTTCCACTTTCGGAGTGCCATACTCGGCCAAACTAATGCTGATATGGGCTCGCCCCTAGGACTCGTCCCTAAACTGAAACCGATGTGGGCCTCGGCCCTGAGACTCATCCCCAAAACTAAAACTAACGTGGGCCTCAGCCCCTAAACTGATGCCGATACTGATGTGGGCCTCGCCCCCAAGCTGATATTGATGTGGGCCTCAGCCCTAAACTGATATTGATGTGGGCCTCGGCCCTAAACTGATGCTGATGTGGGCCTCGCCCTAGGCTGATACTGATGTGGGCCTCGGCCCTAACAGATACTGATATGGGCCTCAGCCTTAGACTGATACTGATGTGGGCCTTGGCCCAGGGCTGATATTGATGTGGGCCTCGGCCCTAAACTGATGCTGATGTGGGCCTCGCCCCAAGATGATACTGATGTGGGTCTCGGCCCTGTGACTCATCCCTGAACTGTAACTGATGTGGGCCTCGGCCCTGGGACTCATCCCCAAAACTGAAACTAATGTGGGCCTTGGCCCTAAGCTGATACTGATGTGGGCCTCGGCCTTGGGACTCATCCCCAAACTGATGCTGACATGGGCCTCGCCCCCAGACCGATACTGATATGGGCCTCGGCCCTGGGACTCATCCCAAAACTGTTACTGATGTAGGCCTCGGCCCTGAGCTGATACTGATGTGGGCCTCGGCCCTGACTGATACTGATATTGGCCTCAGCTCCAGACTGATACTGATGTGGGCCTCGGCCCTGGGCTGATATTGATGTGGGCCTCGGCCCTAAACTGATGATGATGTGGGCTTCGCCCCAAGCTTATACTGATGTGGGCCTCGACCCTGGGACTCATCCCCAAACTGTAACTGATGTGGGCAGTTGATACTGATGTGGGCCTCGGCCCTGGGACTCATCCCCAAACTGATGCTGATGTGGGCCTAAGCCCCTAAACTGATACTGATAATGTGGGCCTCGCCCCCAAGCTGATACTGATTTTTTCTGAAACTGACTGTACTATTGTTGCTTCCGAAGATTCCCCGTGTTCTAAACATCACTGAATTTCATAGTACCAAGGTTGAATGTTTTTCTCAAATATACTCATGTTGCAGGTTGGAGGGAGAGACTCAGGCATGTAAACGAAATAAACGTCTTTATATCATTTAAGAAATGGTTCGAACAGGTAGACCAAATCAATGTCTAAATTAAAAATGCAGGATCAAATAAACTAGGAGGAACAACTTCATCATTTGCAACATTGCCTTCTTTCTTGACCTACGGTTCTTCACTGTCACCCCATATCTCCTTGTAAGAAGCTTGATGGTTAATGGTTTGGAGGATAAAAGTTTCAGGCAATCCAGAGTTGATCATGTAAGTGGGTGGTGGAACGGAGTGGTAATTTGGTAGGGGGTTCCAATATGTGTTGGGTTGTTCTTTCTCTGGGTCGGGTATTTTGTGAGCATCGATGAGGTTTTGGATTTCATGCCTAAGCCGGGTGCAGTTGTCAGTTTCGTGGCCTCTCCTCTGATGGAAGTGACAATACAGGCTTAGGTCAAGGTTGGGTGGTATAGGATCTGGAAGTGGTTTAGGCTCTAAGGGTTTTAGGAGTCCTTGTCCCTTCAACTTCTCAAGCACCTTAGATAACGGCTTCCCCAGGTTAGAGAAATGTCGGTTCTTGATGGCAGCAACCTCGGCAGTAGTGGGTTTAGTCTCAGAATGCCCCCCAAAAGTTCTTCTATTATGGCCATAAAACTTTCTGTTTTCAGCCTCATATTCTTCAATATCCATAACAGTCTCTCTCAACTGTCGGAAATCAGTAATCATGGAGGTCATCCTCCTCAGCTTACCATAAATAGAGGTCTTGGTGCCCTTGATAATCATCTTAATTTGGTCTTTCTCTGAAGGCCGAGTCTGCATTTTCAAAGCTGGCTTCTCCAGCGATCCACATACTCTTTGAAACTTTCCTCTGGCTTCTGTTTAGTGTTCTCTAAATCATGGAGTGACAAGTCAATCTCTAAGTCTGTAACATATTGCTTCAGAAAAGCATCAGCTAGTTCTCTCCAATCTTCCTTAACCTTATTCTCAAGGCTATGATACCAAACCACGGGTGCCCCCTCGAGTGACATCCCAAACATCTTTTGGATCTGGCGCTGTGATAGGCCCACTGAACTCATGACTGAGACAAACTGTCGGAGATTCACCCTTGGATCCCCATTCCCGTTAAACTTAGCCATATCAGGCATCTTGAACTGTACCGACAACTGTTCCTTGAAAGTCAGTGTGTCATAATCCAGCAAATCATCATTCTTACCCCTCATCTTGCGGGTAACTGACTCAACCTGATCCCGGAGCTTCTGTAACTCTGCCTGAGACCCAGATACTCTGCCTGCTGCATACTCTGCCATATCATCATCAAAAGTGGGGATATCATCCCCCAATCTGTTCGGAGGTTCCTCTTGCCTCACATTCTCAGAATTTCCCCCAGCACGGGGCACAGCCATACCAGTCACAGCAGTAGTCAAGGCTTGCAACTGTTTAGTAATCTTGGCGAGACCGTTCTCTAACTGATCCATACGGGATACCTCATTACCAGATTCACTCATGACTGTTACTGTTCTTTTAATGAGCCTTGTTCCTTCTCTAACCCAAACGGTATCTATGATGTCTTTTTGAGACATAGAAGGTGTTAACATGACATATGTATGTATAAGGTGCATGAGATGCATGTAACATATATAACATATTAAATCAACTAAAATTTTCAAACAAATCAGCTCGTTATCATTTTAGAAGCTTTTGGGCTAACTGTCCTAGGAGTGAACTCGTCCCAGTTTAAATGGCCCAACGAGTACTCATCTCATGGCAAGGAGCCCAACTAATTCCAATTGGTAATGTTCCGAACACAATCATAAAGTGGCCCATCAATCACTTACAAGCCTTTGGCGCAATCGTCATAAAATACTTTCTTGTCCCAGTTTAAATGGCCCAACAAGCCCATATCCCATGACAAATGGTCCAAATGGATCCAAACGACGATGTTCCCAAACACAAGCATAAAATAAAGATAATGTAAACATAAAACAATGATTTCTATAGAATGGCCCATCAACATTTCAGAAGCTTTGGGCCTAGTGGTCATAAGGTATGAACTCGCCCCAGTTTAAATGGCCCAGCAAGTTCGCATTTCCGACAATAGTCCAACTGCATCCAAATGAGGATGGTCCAGAAGCACATAATCAAGAAATAATTGTTACTTTAACCATACAAACCCGGTCTATGGGTGGGTTCGCAAAAGTGTAGACAAAGGCTCTCACCGGCGAAGGATGGCCCACAACTAGGTCTCCCCAATCAAGGGTTCGAGCGGCCAAGTGAGCGCACCCTTTTTTTATACACTAAGGTACGTGCCAATGAGCTATGTGTGTGACTGACTGTCAAATGGATTTCCCATTGTAGATTCCCCAGAGGAAGGGTGGAGCGAGGCTCACTTAAATACCCAAGCCTCTTAGGCTCTTATCGCTTGGTGTCAGGAATAAACAACGAGTCCTCCAAATTAGTCCATCACAATAGGCTACGAGTAGATGGCTATCTAGGTGCCTTCACAGATTTTCCTTCTAGGAAGGTAGTGAATGAAGAAAGACACCAAACCATTACCTAGCCTCAAAATGCCCTTGATTAAACCCCCATTATATCCACTATAGACACGGTCAATTAGAACATAAATCCAAACATTACAAGACAATATTTTGGGGTCGATTCTCTGTCCCCAGTGGAGTCGCCAGACTGTGGGACACAGAAACTGGGCGACGCATGATGTTCTAGGCTCGCGGCCTAGTTGGGAGTACGGAGTAGCCACGGAGACTAAACCGGAGAATAATGGAGTCGCCACTCAGTGTGGACCGGGAAAATGAGATTTAAGGCCGCACTCACCCCTCGCAAGGGAAGACCTCAAACCATTGGGTTCGGAACGGTCCCTTACTTATGTCACTTGTAATGAAAGGATTTGTGTAATAATTTAATCAAGCTTAAGTAACACTTATTTCCAAGAGTATCATGCTTCTAAGTTCACATGCATACATCAACAAGTTCATCTAAATTTACATGTAACATATATCCGAATTTGTATACAGCCTATTTGTATGTAATCTATGTCTCAATTTGCATACATAAAGATTAACATACGTCAAACATACAAGTTAACAAGCACATTATACTCATACATGTGGGGAATACATATGAACGACACCTACACAATCTTGCACAATGCATAGAAACAATCAGGTTCATCATACGAAGGAATAGCTACTAGGGATAATTATGTGCGAAATCTGATGAAAATAACTCAGTTCAGTGGGTGCGCGTTCGCGTAGCGTTCGAGAACGCGTTCGAACGGTAAACAGAAGGTTCGCGTTCGTATAGCGTTCGAGAACGCATTCGAACGGAACCAGACCTGATGCATGAAACACTAATAAGATGTGTGCGCGTTCACGTAGCATTTGATAACGCGTTCGAACGGTAAACAGAAGGTTCACGTTCATGTGTGCGTTCGAGAACGCGTTCGAACGGAACCATACCTGATGCATGAAACAGTAAGAAAATGCGTGCGCGTTCACATAGCGTTCGAGGACACGTTCGAACGGTAAATAGAAGGTTCACGTTCGTGTGGCGTTTGAGAATGCGTTCGAACGGAACCAGACCTGATGCATGCAACACATTCATAGACAAACAAATCCACCATGTGGGACCTCACGTATCTGATTGAACTCATCTCACATCTAATCGAATATACACCAACCGACGCGGAAAAGCATTGTGGTAAAGGATTTTAACCCCTCCAAATAGGGGACTTTTAATCCGACTTACTAAGCCCATGCACTCGATTGCGTCATGCATACAAAAATAAAGAAAATAACATCAAACTTAGTATGCCCTATTGAACATATCTTACATCCAATCGAACGCACATCAACCGGTGCGGCAAAGCATCATGGTAAAGGATTTTAACCCCTCCAAATAGGGGACCTTTAATCCGACTTACTAAGCCCATGCACTCGATTGCGTCATCCATACAAAAATAAAGACAATAACATCAAACTTAGTATGCCCGATTGAACATATCTTACATCCAATCGAACACACATCAACCGGCGCGGCAAAGCATCGTGGTAAAGGATTTTAACCCCCCAAATAGGGGACCTTTAATCCGACTTACTAAGCCCATGCACTAGATTGCGTCATGCATAAACAAGTAACATGCGGAATTCAAATGACGAAAAATAAATAAATCAAAGCAATATAAAACAAAAGAAGGTGTCGTTTACTCAAGCGGTACCTGGAGTTGTATCCCGAGTACAGATCATACTACCGTCCATTCGAATCGGCTATGAAATTTATGTCCGGGTTTACATCCGATATACCGCGAGAGTTGACACATCTTTCATTTTATTCCAAGGCCACAACATACAATATTTCGTAACACATGTATATTTATCTACTCGAGGGCCACAACATGCATTTTAACATGACAATCATGCGAACAATACTCAATAAATAATAAAAATAAAATAGAAAACGAATGTGGAAAATACCCTCAGGTCTAACCTTTTTTGCCGACTTTCGGACTTGCGTTTCACGGACGTCGGACGGGTAAAGCTCCTCAACTTCTCCGGTTCACTGGTTTAGCGTCTTAGCTCACTGTTTTGCTATTTTGCTTGCTGTTTGGCCTCCATTTTGCTGATGTTTCCTCTGTATTTTCTACTCACTATTCAGGTCACTGTTTTGACATTTCAACGGACTGTTTTTTGAGTGTTTTTTTTGGGTTTTAAGTGCAGTTTTTTTGTTACTATTTTAAGGATTTTAGGGACTGTTTTGGGTGTTTTTGGGCTGTATTTGCGTGTCCTAAGGCTATGGTATGGGTGTTCAGTGGGACTGATATTGATGTGGGCCTCGGCCCTAAACTGATGCTGATGTGGGCCTCGCCCTAGGCTGATACTGATGTGGGCCTCGGCCCTAACAGATACTGATATGGGCCTCAGCCTTAGACTGATACTGATGTGGGCCTTGGCCCAGGGCTGATATTGATGTGGGCCTCGGCCCTAAACTGATGCTGATGTGGGCCTCGCCCCAAGATGATACTGATGTGGGTCTCAGCCCTGTGACTCATCCCTGAACTGTAACTGATGTGGGCCTCGGCCTTGGGACTCATCCCCAAACTGATGCTGACATGGGCCTCGCCCCCAGACCGATACTGATATGGGCCTCGGCCCTGGGACTCATCCCAAAACTGTTACTGATGTAGGCCTCGGCCCTGAGCTGATACTGATATGGGCCTCGGCCCTGAGCTGATACTGATATGGGCCTCGGCCCTGACTGATACTGATATTGGCCTCAGCTCCAGACTGATACTGATGTGGGCCTCGGCCCTGGGCTGATATTGATGTGGGCCTCGGCCCTAAACTGATGCTGATGTGGGCTTCGCCCCAAGCTTATACTGATGTGGGCCTCGACCCTGGGACTCATCCCCAAACTGTAACTGATGTGGGCAGTTGATACTGATGTGGGCCTCGGCCCTGGGACTCATCCCCAAACTGATGCTGATGTGGGCCTAAGCCCCTAAACTGATACTGATAATGTGGGCCTCGCCCCCAAGCTGATACTGATTTATTTCTGAAACTGACTGTACTATTGTTGCTTCCGAAGATTCCCCGTGTTCTAAACATCACTGAATTTCATAGTACCAAGGTTGAATGTTTTTCTCAAATATACTCATGTTGCAGGTTGGAGGGAGAGACTCAGGCATGTAAACGAAATAAACGTCTTTATTATCATTTAAGACATGGTTCGAACAGGTAGACCAAATCAATGTCTAAATTAAAAATGCAGGATCAAATAAACTAGGAGGAACAACTTCATCATTTGCAACATTGCCTTCTTTCTTGACCTACGGTTCTTCACTGTCACCCCCTATCTCCTTGTAAGAAGCTTGATGGTTAATGGTTTGGAGGATAAAAGTTTCAGGCAATCCAGAGTTGATCATGTAAGTGGGTGGTGGAACGGAGTGGTAATTTGGTAGGGGGTTCCAATATGTGTTGGGTTGTTCTTTCTCTGGGTCAGGTATTTTGTGAGCATCGATGAGGTTTTGGATTTCATGCCTAAGCGGGTGCAGTTGTCAGTTTCGTGGCCTCTCCTCTGATGGAAGTGACAATACAGGCTTAGGTCAAGGTTGGGTGGTATAGGATCTGGAAGTGGTTTAGGCTCTAAGGGTTTTAGGAGTCCTTGTCCCTTCAACTTCTCAAGCACCTTAGATAACGGCTTCCCCAGGTTAGAGAAATGTCGGTTCTTGATGGCAGCAACCTCGGCAGTAGTGGGTTTAGTCTCAGAATGCCCCCAAAAGTTCTTCTATTATGGCCATATAACTTTCTGTTTTCAGCCTCATCTTCTTCAATATCCATAACAGTCTCTCTCAACTGTCGGAAATCAGTAATCATGGAGGTCATCCTCCTCAGCTTACCATAAATAGAGGTCTTGGTGCCCTTGATAATCATCTTAATTTGGTCTTTCTCTGAAGGCCGAGTCTGCATTTTCAAAGCTGGCTTCTCCAGCGATCCACATACTCTTTGAAACTTTCCTCTGGCTTCTGTTTAGTGTTCTCTAAATCACGGAGTGACAAGTCAATCTCTAAGTCTGTAACATATTGCTTCAGAAAAGCATCAGCTAGTTCTCTCCAATCTTCCTTAACCTTATTCTCAAGGCTATGATACCAAACCACGGGTGCCCCCTCGAGTGACATCCCAAACATCTTTTGGATCTGGCGCTGTGATAGGCCCACTGAACTCATGACTGAGACAAACTGTCGGAGATTCACCCTTGGATCCCCATTCCCGTTAAACTTAGCCATATCAGGCATCTTGAACTGTACCGACAACTGTTCCTTGAAAGTCAGTGTGTCATAATCCAGCAAATCATCATTCTTACCCCTCATCTTGCGGGTAACTGACTCAACCTGATCCCGGAGCTTCTGTAACTCTGCCTGAGACTAGATACTCTGCCTGCTGCATACTCTGCCATATCATCATCAAAAGTGGGGATATCATCCCCCAATCTGTTCGGAGGTTCCTCTTGCCTCACATTCTCAGAATTTCCCCCAGCACGGGGCACAGCCATACCAGTCACAGCAGTAGTCAAGGCTTGCAACTGTTTAGTAATCTTGGCGAGACCGTTCTCTAACTGATCCATACGGGATACCTCATTACCAGATTCACTCATGACTGTTACTGTTCTTTTAATGAGCCTTGTTCCTTCTCTAACCCAAACGGTATCTATGATGTCTTTTTGAGACATAGAAGGTGTTAACATGACATATGTATGTATAAGGTGCATGAGATGCATGTAACATATATAACATATTAAATCAACTAAAATTTTCAAACAAATCAGCTCGTTATCATTTTAGAAGCTTTTGGGCTAACTGTCCTAGGAGTGAACTCGTCCCAGTTTAAATGGCCCAACGAGTACACATCTCATGGCAAGGAGCCCAACTAATTCCAATTGGTAATGTTCCGAACACAATCATAAAGTGGCCCATCAATCACTTAGAAGCCTTTGGCGCAATAGTCATAAAATACTTTCTTGTCCCAGTTTAAATGGCCCAACAAGCCCATATCCCATGACAAATGGTCCAAATGGATCCAAACGACGATGTTCCCAAACACAAGCATAAAATAAAGATAATGTAAACATAAAACAATGATTTCTATAGAATGGCCCATCAACATTTCAGAAGCTTTGGGCCTAGTGGTCATAAGGTATGAACTCGCCCCAGTTTAAATGGCCCAGCAAGTTCGCATTTCCGACAATAGTCCAACTGCATCCAAATGAGGATGGTCCAGAAGCACATAATCAAGGAAATAATTGTTACTTTAACCATACAAACCCGGTCTATGGGTGGGTTCGCAAAAGTGTAGACAAAGGCTCTCACCGGCGAAGGATGGCCCACAACTAGGTCTCCGCAATCAAGGGTTCGAGCGGCCAAGTGAGCGCACCCTTTTTTTATACACTAAGGTACGTGCCAATGAGCTATGGTGTGTGACTGACTGTCAAATGGATTTCCCATTGTAGATTCCCCAGAGGAAGGGTGGAGCGAGGCTCACTTAAATACCCAAGCCTCTTAGGCTCTTATCGCTTGGTGTCAGGAATAAACAACGAGTCCTCCAAATTAGTCCATCACAATAGGCTACGAGTAGATGGCTATCTAGGTGCCTTCACAGATTTTCCTTCTAGGAAGGTAGTGAATGAAGAAAGACACCAAACCATTACCTAGCCTCAAAATGCCCTTGATTAAACCCCCATTATATCCACTATAGACACGGTCAATTAGAACATAAATCCAAACATTACAAGACAATATTTTGGGGTCGATTCTCTGTCCCCAGTGGAGTCGCCAGACTGTGGGACACAGAAACTGGGCGACGCATGATGTTCTAGGCTCGCGGCCTAGTTGGGAGTACGGAGTAGCCACGGAGACTAAATCGGAGAATAATGGAGTCGCCACTCAGTGTGGACCGGGAAAATGAGATTTAAGGCCGCACTCACCCCTCGCAAGGGAAGACCTCAAACCATTGGGTTCGGAACGGTCCCTTACTTATGTCACTTGTAATGAAAGGATTTGTGTAATAATTTAATCAAGCTTAAGTAACACTTATTTCCAAGAGTATCATGCTTCTAAGTTCTCATGCATACATCAACAAGTTCATCTAAATTTACATGTAACACATATCCGAATTTGCATACAGCCTATTTGCATGTAATCTATGTCTCAATTTGCATACATAAAGATTAACATACGTCAAGCATACAAGTTAACAAACACATTATACTCATACATGTGGGGAATACATATGAACGACACCTACACAATCTTGCATAATGCATAGAAACAATCAGGTTCATCATACGAAGGAATAGCTACTAGGGATAATTATGTGCGAAATCTGATGAAAATAACTCAGTTCAGTGGGTGCGCGTTCGCGTAGCGTTCGAGAACGCGTTCGAACGGTAAACAGAAGGTTCGCGTTCGTATAGCGTTCGAGAACGCGTTCGAACGGAACCAGACCTGATGCATGAAACACTAATAAGATGTGTGCGCGTTCACGTAGCATTTGATAACGCGTTCGAACGGTAAACAGAAGGTTCACGTTCATGTGGCGTTCGAGAACGCGTTCGAACGGAACCATACCTGATGCATGAAACAGTAAGAAAATGCGTGCGCGTTCACGTAGCGTTCGAGGACACGTTCGAACGGTAAATAGAAGGTTCACGTTCGTGTGGCGTTTGAGAATGCGTTCGAATGGAACCAGACCTGATGCATGCAACACATTCATAGACAAACAAATCCACCATGTGGGACCTCACGTATCTGATTGAACTCATCTCACATCTAATCGAATATACACCAACCGACACGGAAAAACATTGTGGTAAAGGATTTTAACCCCTCCAAATAGGGGACCTTTAATCCGACTTACTAAGCCCATGCACTCGATTGCGTCATGCATACAAAAATAAAGACAATAACATCAAACTTAGTATGCCCTATTGAACATATCTTACATCCAATCGAACGCACATCAACCGGTGCGGCAAAACATCATGGTAAAGGATTTTTAACCCCTCCAAATAGGGGACCTTTAATCCGACTTACTAAGCCCATGCACTCGATTGCATCATCCATACAAAAATAAAGACAATAACATCAAACTTAGTATGCCCGATTGAACATATCTTACATCCAATCGAACACACATCAACCGGCGCGGCAAAGCATCGTGGTAAAGGATTTTAACCCCTCCAAATAGGGGACCTTTAATCCGACTTACTAAGCCCATGCACTAGATTGCGTCATGCATAAACAAGTAACATGCGGAATTCAAATGACGAAAAATAAATAAATCAAAGCAATATAAAACAAAAGAAGGTGTCGTTTACTCAAGCGGTACCTGGAGTTGTATCCCGAGTACAGATCATACTACCGTCCATTCGGAATCGGCTATGAAATTTATGTCCGGGTTTACATCCGATATACCGCGAGAGTTGACACATCTTTCATTTTATTCCAAGGCCACAACATACAATATTTCGTAACACATGTATATTTATCTACTCGAGGGTCACAACATGCATTTTAACATGACAATCATGCGAACAATACTCAATAAATAATAAAAATAAAATAGAAAACGAATGTGGAAAATACCCTCAGGTCTAACCTTTTTTGCCGACTTTCGGACTTGCGTTTCACGGACGTCGGACGGGTAAAGCTCCTCAACTTCTCCGGTTCACTGGTTTAGCGTCTTAGCTCACTGTTTTGCTATTTTGCTTGCTGTTTGGCCTCCATTTTGCTGATGTTTCCTCTATATTTTCTACTCACTATTCAGGTCACTGTTTTGACATTTCAACGGACTGTTTTTTGAGTGTTTTTTGTGGGTTTTAAGTGCAGTTTTTATGTTACTATTTTAAGGATTTTAGGGACTGTTTTGGGTGTTTTTGGGCTGTATTTGCGTGTCCTAAGGCTATGGTATGGGGCTGTGTATTCGGCTATGGAGGGACTTGGAGGAGGGGTGGTTGTTTCGATTATTGAAGGAGGTATATGAGAGAAATTGTTTTACTTCTTTATGCTATTACTGTGAATGATATTGTGTGAAGGTGATGGGAAATTCTTTTCTTCTTTTCTTCTTATGATGGGCATGAACTATATGTGTATGAGCTAGGGGAGTAATGTCTTGGAAAGGTGTGGTTTATATAGAGAAGGGCTAGGGCTTCACCTTGTCTCACAATGAATGGATTTGATTTTTTGTTGAGCAAGGAAAGTCAAAGATTGAGGGGGGACAAATTTGGTTTAGATTAGGAAGTCAATATCTTTAAATTTGTTATGAGTGATTTAATTAGGCATGACATCTTTTTAATTTAGTATATGATTTTGTTTAGTTAGGAAGTTAATATATTTGATTTATCTAAATTAGGTATGATTATATTTTATGTTTTATTTAATTGGTAAATGGTTTAATTATTTTATTTAATTCAATGTTTAATTTAATTAATATTTGATTTAATTTGGGTGTAATTTAAAGGCCTTGGGCTTGTGGGCCTAGCAACAAAACCAGAAATACCGACACCGTTCGAACGCCTCTTAGAATGCTGCACGAACGCCCGCAATCTGTTTGACGTTCGAACGTGGTAACGAACGCAACATGAACGAAAACAGTGAACTTGTGAAATGAACTTGACGACATACTTACTCCGAATTTCCCCTTCCGACGTCCGTTTCCAGCAATATCCTTAACTTAAAAAAGGTAGTGCCTCCAACTGAGACTCATCATCGGGTTTCACATGCAAAAATGAAATGCCTACAGCAGTCACGCTTCCGCGATCCCGTTTTCCCCAATTAAGCAGACATTTTGGGATATGTCATTTATCTTCCTAGAAGATTATAATGATTTTGCCTTTGCCTTTTTTCAACATTCCAGAAGCCTTTGGCCATGCCTCGGGTTTCTAGAATATCGAAATAAAGTGCGCCTTGCGCTACTTGACTAATTGCAAAGTTTGACTTTATCTCCTTGAGAATAGTCATTAACTCTCCAAGAGTTATTCATTGCAATTTAGTACTTCTAAAATCTAAGTATAGATTTATGAAGATCCTTCAATTTCAGTATCATAATTTAAGGATCTAATCTTTAGTTCTGATTCAGAAATTAAGGAGTCTACTGCGACAAGCTTAATGGATTAAGTACTAAAGTTATCATTACATGATCTTCCAAAGATTATGCTCTATTATTTGCTTAACTCCGGGCTTAGGCATAATATGTTATTTTATCAAATAAAGTAACTTATTAATTTCCAGGACCATCCTGAAATTTATTCCCAATTTTGAAAATTAAACCATTTAAATACATTTTCCCCAGGATTATGTTTTAAATGTCAATCTTTCAATTTTCTTGATTTTAATAGTTCAACTACTCAATCAACGATTTAGGTACTATTTATTATAATGATTATAATAGTCCAACTATTTAATCAACTATAAATAATTAAATCAAATATATTGATTACTATAATCCAATTATATAACCAACTATAAATGAAATGTTTGAATATAGTCCAACTATTATTAAAACAACAATTTAAATATTAGTTCAACTAACATTTAATTTAACGAAGAATGATATTTGAATGAGCGCGTATGGCAAGTAATTAAACGAATATTGTAAATTCAATTATTGCCTCCTACTATTTTTCGGCGAGCCTCTAACCCTCTGTCGAGTACTCGGGAAACCGTGTTTCCTAGTGGGCTAGGATCCCGTTAAATATCACACAATCTTGACTTTGTCCAACAAATTGTATGATAATTAACTAGGTAGATCTCTAAGATCGATTAGATCCAATCCAATTCCTAGATCCGGTAGGGGGACATCCAAGTCCGAAACATATATCTTATATATGCCAATACATCCAATGTATTACCTAACCTTTTTCCTCTGAATCAACTAAGCCTTGGCTTTGGCACAACAAACTTAGTGATCCCAGTTAAGCGCGACCCATTGACCATGGAAAGCTTCGTAATCAATGTCGATGGACAAGAAATGGTCTTGACTTTGGCCAACAAACCACAACTTGGACAAGACACCAATATGGAACAAAGCTCTTGTGATTCAAACACATCCTCAACGGACAAAGGCCTTGACTTTGGCCAACAAGCCAATTTCTCGATTAATTCCAAATTAACCGTTATCTCTCTTTTAAATGATATTTTATCCCAGATAAAATATCTCCGCAATTAATCCCATTTTAATTTTCTCTCTCTTCTAATAAATCCTAGATTAATTAAGAGTGCGAGTCATATGTCATCGGTGAAGTGACCCATGAGATCCCCGGATATGTTGGCAGTAAATTCGGTAGTCGGACTATCCGAACACGTAAGTACCAAGTACTACGTTTATACCGATTTACAAGACAAGGTTGGCCTCTAGCAAAGCGCCATGCCTACCTAATTCTCCGGAAATATCCTTACAGGAATATAAGGATCTATATCATGCGTAGTATACGTAGTATTGCGTATTTCTGTCCCGTATCGGATGATCACGTGCTAGGCCTGGGGCTGGAATTGTGTCTGCCCCGTACGAAGCACATGTCGGATCTCTGGTAACTAGTCTCTATAATCGGATAAACCTGACCTAGTCATTTTATCCCGATAGCTGCAGCATTTAAGAGAACCAGTCCCGTATCCTACGTGACCATCATCTCCATATGACTGGAGTGACACTTCCGTCTTGACATCACACCCAACACACTACGATTCTCAATATATCCAGCATTGGCGTACACAGAACCTGTTAAAGCCCTGGACGACCTCAACCAAAGTATATTGATTGTCGCAAGTATTAGCGGTGCAAGTCTCAAGTTAAGACCAAATACACCTACCCTGATTTCGGACTTCCATAGACACATAGTCATACTACCAATGGAATTCTGAGGGGGTCTATCCAGAGCGAAGCTGTTTCCCATACCATCGATAAAACATAACCTCCTATTACACTTGCATGAGTATCATATACCCAAATATATGAGAACTATGACGTTGTGCCCTCACAACGCGCACAAGTGTAATACTAGTCTTTTACGTATTTATCGATGTCCAATCTCGATAATACTCTGACTAGGGATATTTAATGATTTATCCTACGTGGTCTGATACTGTCTCATATCATTCTCCGTCCAGGAATAAATCATAGGGACCTCCTATCATTTATATATCTAGGTGATCTAATCACAAATGATAAGAGTGCAATCTCCTTTGTCACATAGTTAATTTGTACAACAACACCATGATCTGTACAAATAGTGACGCTATGGGTCATAATTGTCCAACACATTGAATAGTTCAATTGGTTTCTGGTGTATGTTCAAGTTCGCCCAAGATAGTACGGTAAAGATTCCTTCATTGTACCCAAGCCACCTGACAAAGTAATAAAAACATCAACACGGTTAATCCTTTCTACCAGTCGTTCAGACATACCTGTCACAATTAGTTCTTCTCCGTTTGATGATCCTATCAAATTCGCCTCCGCCAAATGTTTTGGCATGATTCCCAAGACTTGACTGCCTCCTTCCTATACAGCCTTTGAAACTATCCCCATTAGTCCAAGATTGCCACCGCCATATACTAAGTGCATATTCTTCTCAGCAATGACTCGACCCAATTTTAGTGATGCCGCTACGTATTCTAGTTTAGAACCAACACTAGTACCGTAAAACACACAAATATTTTCAATTCGTCTTCTTGAAGTAGCTTCCATTTTTTTATGTATTTCTTTCTCAAATCTGGATGCCTTTAAAAGTGCAATGATGAGTTGAATTTATAGAACCTGAAAAGGGTGAGTAATAATAGCACTAGTATCTTCCAAAGGACGATTTTTAGTAAAACAATAAAAGAAATTGTGAAAAGTCAAAAAGTCATAATCCTGTCGGAGAAAATAAAAGAACATAACAACAGAAAAGCAAATCAAAGAAATTATTAAGGAAACAGAATTGTGTACGCAATACGCCACTCGCTTGGTATATAAATCCATTAGGATGCGTCTCAAAAATCCATTCCTTACTCAGCCATCACTAATGAATTAGCCATCTTCTTTGTGATTGTAAAACACCATTCCTCTTATCTTGCTTTGCCTTAAATGCCCCGTTTGTGCTTTTCCCTGAAAATATCACACAAAATTAAAAACCCTACAACATGTATACACAGAATATGAAAACAGAAATTATAATAAATTGCATGGGTTGCCTCCCTGCTAGAGCTAAATTTTTCGTCTTCAACCAGACTTGACTGAAATCCATCTGTCAATGAGGTTTCAGCGTGGTCTTGGATGTCCGATTAAAGAAAATCCCGTGAGCGTTGCTTTTGAAGGGTCTCTTCCAACGCTAAGGTGGCAAAAAGAATTTTGTTCTCATTCAGTGCTTGTGCCATCTTCTTAATCTTTGTTGCTCCAGTGGTTCCTGAAAAGAAAGAAAGAAAATCAGGAGGTCTCGTATGGTGCTTGACTTGGAATGGAAGTTCCATTCTGTCAAGCTTCTGAGTGATGTCTTTGATTTGTACTCCCCAAAATAGTGATGTTTCTCCTGAATGCATGAAATCTTCAATATGGTCAGACATTCTCTCCTCCATTTGCTCTACTTATTGCTCCACATTTTTTTCACAGATGTATTTTAAAATTTCCTCGTTCATCTCTTCATCCGTCATCTGTGAAATGCATGCTCCATAAGTGTCAACCTGAGGATGTAAAAATATGTCTGATTTTAGGTATTCATATGGTTGATATGAATGGTTCGGGTAGCTCTTCTTCAAACATCAGTGCAAAGCAAGCTCCAAGATCTTCATTTTGAGGATGGAAAGTTTCATCTTCTCTTACTGGTACAGTTGGCACAAACAGCTCTGTTTCTTGATCTTCGTCAGAGTCAGAAGAATAATAAAAATCAAATTGAGACTTTGTTGGTTCGGGCTCCTGAACTGATACCTCAGATTCCTTATAATGTTCAGCCTCGTCCTCTGTTATGATGTCATGATAAAACTCTAGATACTCTAAGACTTCCTCAGTATTATTTAAATTTGCTCCATGAGATATTTATTTCAGGTTATCTGTTAATTGTCTAACTTTATCTGTCATCCTCTGTATAGACGCCGTTTGACTCTGAATTTGTGCATCAAATTGAGCTTCCTGTTCCTCGAGCCAATCTTTGAGCATGTGAATCAACTGATCTTCCTCTGATGGTTCTGGTTCTTGATGAAGATCATAGGTGGATGGTGGATAAGATGGAAATTGTGGTTCTGTGAAATATGTTGGTTCTTCGTACCTTGAATGATTTCGATAATTCTGCCATCTTGAAAGGTATATGCATTGATCGCTCGGGTGGTTACCATCGCATATTTCACATCTTCCCATTGTGTTCTGTTGAGCAAATATAGTATTGTTTGGTTCTGGAATCCAGTGATAGTTGTTTGGCTGGACAACAGGCCTCAGAAAATCGGACTGTTGCTCCCTGATTTGGGGTGTATCTTCTTCTAGTAAAGCTCGTAATATTTCAATATCCCAATAGTGATCAAAGTCAACCACCTGAAAAAAAAAGAAGGAAATAAAAATTACAGATAAAAATAAAGAAAATTAGATACAAGTAAATTAGATAGCTTCAAAATTAATAACTCAAGAAAAATAAGTCCCCCGCAACGGCGCCAAAAACTTGACCGGCGTAATCACACGCGTATAACGCAAGCGCACGTATCGTTCAAGTAGTATAAAAATATCGATCACACGAGGACTTAATTCCTACATTGTTATTAATTATTGATTCTATTTATTTACAAGTATATAATTAAAGGAAGAATGTAATGATTGCTTTTGGTTGGTTGAATGTGGATTTACGAAATAAATAAATAAATAAAATCACAAAAGAAAATACTAAGGAAAATAACAAGAGACACAAAATCTAGGGTTATGACTCCACACAATATCATTCTAATGATGAATTGATTCTCTTATATATGTGTTTTAAATCAGTTTGCTAATCTGGAACACGAAAATATGCAAAAGCCTTTGTCGATGGTCAGATGAAAATATCCAAATAACCTAATTAATCATATGTCTATGTTAACCGAATTATCTGAATTCATTAAGTTCAGGTTCCAATTTAGGCTACCCACGCCCGACAGGTATATTCCTATCTTGTAAGGAAATCTATTAAAGGGTTTTCTATCCTTAAGGAAGATTGTGAGCTAATGAATCTACGGCTGAAACCTAAAATCCTTTTTTCCAAGTTCATTTTAAGTTTACAACATCAATCTTATTGGTGATCAAGCAACAAGAAGCATTAAGTTTAAGATTCAATAAACAAACCTAAGAATTACCCATTATATAATTAAATCAATTGTTAAGCTTGTTAATCTTGTGTTTCCTCACTTCCCTAAAATAAAAATAAAACGTTGGGGGTTAGGGGATCCACCTTTAGAAATCTTACTTTATTATAATATGGAAATTGCCAGTATTACCCAATTAAGTTGAACCAGCCATAAAGGCGGTGTTATTATTTATCCATAAACCAGCCATATAGGCGGTAATCGTCTGTCAGCCAAATACCGTCTTATAAACGGTGTCACATTATGTTACATAATTAAAACCGGCCATTAAGGCGGTATCAACTTTTAATCCATATTATTAAATTACAATTTCCATATTATAATTTAAAGTGAGATTAATCTACCTTTACTATTTCTAATTTATAAATCTCCCTTATTATAATATATAAATCTACGTGATAATTACCAACCAGCCATATTGGCGGTATCCTGATTAAGTCAAATTAATAATTAAATACCAACCGACCAACCAGGCGGTATCCATGTTTAGTCAGGTTAAAACCAATTTATAATTAATTACCAACCGACCAATATGGCGGTATCCTCGTTAAGTCAGGTTTTAAATATTTTATATATTATAATTAAGAGAGATTAATCTAAATTATAATAGTTAAAAGCTTCACCCTTCCCCAGCAGTAAATTAACAACTGAATATAAAGGAAATAAAAAGAAAATAAATAAAAATAATTACTGAAAGTAAAAATGCATAATTAAAATTACTGAAATTAAAAGTGCTGAAAGTAAAGTACTGAAAGTAAAAGTGCTGAAAATAAAAGTACTGAAAGTAAAATTGCTGAAAGTAAAAGTGCTGAAAGTAAAAGTGCTGAAAATAAAAGTACTGAAATTAAAAGATACTGAAATTAAAATTAAAAGTAAAAATACATAATTTAAATATTAAAAATAATTACAAAATAGATGCAATCCTTTAAAGCCTATAAAAACCCAAAGGAAATCACAACAAATGAAATGAAATCGTTTGCAATTTATAGGCAAAAATTGCCTTAGCGCGTCGCGACGCGTGACCATTGCGTGTCGCGACGTGCCACGTGGCAATTCTGTTGGAAAATTATGACTTATAGCGTCACTATTTGTAAAATACATTGTGGTTTTTGTACAAATTAACTATGTGACAATGGAAATTGCATTTTATCATTTTGTAATTTGATTACTTGAATACATAAATGATAAAAGTCCTTATGATTAGTTCTAAATTATAAGATATAAGACAATATCAATCCACAAAGGTTTAATCATTAAATATCCCTAGTCGTAGTATTATCGAGACTGGACATCGATAATGCAAAATAAACTAGTATTGCACTTGTGCGTGTTATGGAAGCGTAACGGAATAGTTCTCATATATTTAAGTATTGGATACTTATGCAAGTGTGATAAGAGGTTGTGTTTATCGATGGTACGGAAACAGCTTCGCTCTGGATAGACCCATCAGAATCTCATTGGTAGTATGACTATGTGTCTATGGGAATCCGAATCAGGGTAGGTGTATTTGGTCTTAACCTGAGACTTACATCGCTAGTACTTGCGACAATCAATACATTTTGGTTTTGGTCGTCCAGGACTTAAACAGGTTCTGTGTACGCCTCTTCTGGGTTTATTGAGAATCGTAGTGTATTGGGTGTGATGTCAAGACAGAAGTATCACTTCAGTCATATGGAGATGATGATCATGCAGGGATACAGAACTGGTACTCTAATCTGTTGCAACCATCAGGATAATATGACAAGGTAATGATTATCCGATTAAAGAGACTAGTTACTTGTGATCCGATATATGCTTCGTATGGGGCAGACACTATTCCAGCCCCAGGCCTTGCATGGGACATCTGATACTGGATCGCAATACGCAATACTACGTATACTACGCCTGAAAAAGATTAAATATTCATTTAAGAATGTTTCTGGAGAATTGGGTAGGCACGGTGCTTTGCTAGAAGCCAACCATGTCTCGTAAATCTGTAAGAACGTCGTACCGGGTACACACGTGTTCGGATAGTTCGACGATCGGATTTACTGCCAACATATCCAGGGATCTCATGGGTCGCTTCTCGAAGATTCACCGATGACGTATGATTCGAACATAATTAATCTAGGATTAATTGCGGAGAGATTTTATCTGGGATAAAATACTAATAGATGAGAGAGAACGATTAATTTGGAATTAATCGATAAAATAATATATTCGATATATTAAATGAAATTAGATTTCATAACGGAATTAAAATTGGATTTTAATTCGGGCGAACGAATTAATTTAGAATTAATTCGCGAGCGACGTGAATAGTAATTTTGCTAGGCATAATTATTTAATTAAATTTGATTTAATTACGTCGCAACGGAAAGTTCGTTAATTCGGAATTAACGAACCCGAGCCCGAAATGTTTTTCCAGGCCCACTCGGATTTTGAATCAAGTGAGGCCCACGTGTCACATCACTTGTCATTTAATTACCTTTTTGGTGATGGAATTTGGTGGGTGGTTGTTAACTTGTAAAACACACAAGTTGAAAGGTGATTGACTGAATACCAAATATTTGATATATCATTTTTTGATTTTTGGAAAATCAAATACAAGTTAAGAAAACCATATCTCTTCTCTCTCTCATTACACGCCACTCTCTCCATCTCCAAACCTCTCATTGCCGAGAGCCACAAGGAAGTAACAAGGTGATTTTGTTGCAAAATCTCCATTGCTAGCACATTAAATCATCATATAAGGTGATACGGAAACCAATCCCAAGAGCTTGGAATCCATCTCAAAGCTTGGAGCTTGGACATCATCTTCACCGAGAAGCTTGAAGCATTTCAAATGGAGCAAAGTTTTTGTTCTCTACACATCCTCTCAACCGAACAATGTGAGTATATTTCCGCTATACTTCATTTAGTATTCACATGATTTTATGCTTGGATTGATCTTGGGATGACTTTAGAAACCCAACAATGGTATCAGAGCCTATTTGAGCATGAAATATGATTAGTGTTTATATACTAAAATTTTGGTAAACTTGATTTGAGCATGATTTGATCAAATTGTTTGTTTAAGTATGCTTGTATATTGATAACTTAGAGTTATATATGATCAATTTGATGAAAAATTAATTGGATTAATTTTCCCCAATTTTGTTGGCATGGCCGAATGTAATGATAACCCTAGGCCATGGTGATTTTTTTTTTTAAATCATTGGATGAGTTTAAAGACATTATATATATTGATTTGTGATTTAATTGGATTGAAATCAAAATTGGATATAAAATCACTCCATTGTCGTGACCATAGAAGCATGAAAATGAATTGATTTTGTTTCAATAATGTTGGACATGTGTTGAATATTTTAATGCTTGATTAATTAATTAAATTGATATTTTGGAAATGTTAATTTAGATAATTAATTAGTGCAATACACTTTAATTAATTAAATTATGAAATTTGGAATATTAGAATTTAATTAATTAGGCTTAATTTGGAATTGGGCTAAAGATGTTGTATTTGGGCCTAAAAGGCTTGGTTGGGCCAAGTTGGTTTAGGACAATTGGATTGGATCCAAATTGGGCCTAAAACCATTGCATTAAGTCCAAATATAACAAATGGGCCTTTAAATATTTAATTGGGCCTAATGGGCCAAAATTGATTTCTTGACAAATAGGGTGATTCCTTAATTGGGCCTTGGTATTTGGGTTTCACCCATATTGACCAAAGCCCATGCCTTAAGAAATTAATTGAAAGCTCATTGGACTTTAATTAAATTGACATTGGATGTTAATTGGGCTTTGAGACCCATTAAGATTAGATTTAGAATCTAAGTCGTAAAGGCGCATTAAAAGTGTAATTATTTATTTGGAATTAAATATAGAATTAGTATTGAATACAAATTAAATAAGATTTAAAATTGTAATTCGATATAATTAAGAATTCGTACTTTGAGTACTTATTCTTAAACAAGTTGGACTCGCGCAAATCAAATCGTTGTTTGAACATTGGATGATCGCTTAATTCAAAGATTAATTAATTGGATTAGATTGATTGAATAACATGCTTTGTGTGAATACATGGATGTGTTGTATGAATAATGAATATCAGATGGATATTAGAAGGGTGAAGGCAATTTTGGAAATTATTGTAATAAATTTAGAATTTATTAAATTGGACATGCGTGTCCAGCCTTTCTCTCGATTCTTTGTAATTCTCTTCTCACCTAATTCCCCTAAATGTTAATGAGGTTTTTTAATTGTATTATGTAATTGGGTAGAAGTTAGAATAGTGCTAGCAGGGGAGATGAAATGGAGTGATTTGTTCTAGGAACAATTTGTGAGATATCCATCAGCATATCATTATTAATTTATTTACCGCGCCTTATTATGCTTTTAGAATGCATGCTTAAGGGTGTATGATGAGACCTAATCAAAGATAATAAATTGGTTGCCAATTTACGCGAAAAAACCCTCAACAAATATTAAGCGTTTTCCTTCCATTGAGTGATTCACTCTCAAGATCCAAGATTGGCATTGGTTTGTTCGCCAAAGTCAAGACCTTTGTCCATCGCGTATGTGTTTGAATGATGAAGGCTTTGTTCCATATCGTATGTCTTGTCCAAGTTGTGATTTGTTGGCCAAATTCAAGATCACTTCTTGTCCATCGACATCGATTACGAAGCTTTCCAAAGTCAATGGGTCCCGCTTAACTGGAATCATTAAGCTTGTTGAGCCAAAGCCAAGGCTTAGTTGATTCAGAGGAAAAAGGTTAGGAAAATATATTGGCATATATATTGTATATATGTTTCTGACTTGGAGGTCCACCTACCGGATCTAGGAATTGGATGAGATCCAATTGATCTTAGAGATCTACCTAGTTAAATATCATACAGCTTGTTGGCCAAAGTCAAGGTTGTGTGTTATTTAACGGGATCCTAGCCCACTAGGAGACTAGGTTTCCCGAGTGCTCAACAGAGGGTTAGAGGCTCGCCGAAAAATAGTGGGAGGCCAGTATTGAATTTGCAATTTCGTTCAAATACTTGGCTCTACACGCTTTCAAATTATTTCATCATTCTATATATTTATTAGCTGGACTAATATTTTATTATTTTCTTGTAATAGTTAGACTGTACCCATACATCGTTAATTGAATAGTTTGACTATTGCAATTAAGATGACATGAAAGTGGAGCATTAGAGATATTATCATGGGCGACAATGTCTTTAATGGCACGAACTTTCAAGACTGGAATATAAATCTCAGGATTGTCCTGGGATCCGAGAAGTTGCTCTACATTATAGAGAGACCTCTTGGGCCTAAGCTTAGATCTGATCAGATAGTTGAGCTAGAGCTTTGGAAGACTCATAGTGATGAAAACTTCACTGCTCAATCTATATTGCTTGCTGCTTTGACTCAAAAATTCTGTTGTCAGAATAAGGGATTGAATCCCTATGAGATGATGGCGAAGTTGCATGATCTTCATCGATCTAACCTTAGATCGTAGAGATATGAGTTGCAGAAGAAGCTCTTTCGCGCTCGCATGTCAGATGGTACATCTGTCGAGCACCATGTGTCGTAGATGATTACTGACATTGAATAGCTGGGACAGTTGGGCATAGTCTTCGAGGCTGAGACTTCTATAGATTTGATCTTACAATCTCTCCCCGACAGCTGGAGTGGGTTCATCATGAACTATAAAATGATGAACCAAGACCAAACTCTTGGAGATTTAATGTCAACACTGCGCGAAGCAGAAAAAGAGCTCTTGAAGAGCAAAAAGCGCGAGGCACACTTCGCTTCGACATATCAGACTCCGAGGGCTTGGCCTAAGGCGACAGGAGGTGTAAAGAAGAAGAAGAAGAAAGACAAGCCAAATCGTCAAAACCTTCAGGGAAGGGTAAGGACAAATCCCAATATGTATGTCTGCAGTGCGGGAAGAGGGGTCACTGGAAGCGTGACTGCCGCGAGTACAAGGCACACATGAAGGAAATCAAAGCGGGCAAGGCACCGACTTCAGGTATGTTTGTTATAAAAATAAACATGTCTACTACTAGTTTTAAAAATTGGATTTTTGATTCTGGTTGTGGTACTCATATATATACTGATGTGCAGGATCGGCAGATTAGTAGGAGACTGGCCTCAGGGGAGATTGATCTACGCGTTGGAAATGGGACACAAGTCGCCATTTTGGCCGTTGGCACTTATGTTTTGGAACTGCCCTCGGGGCATGTACTTAAACTTACAAACTGTTATTATGTATCTAGTTTGACTAGGAATATTATTTCTATATGTATGTTAGCCCAATGTGGGTATACTTTTGTATTTAGAAACACTGGGTGTTTTATGTATAAAAATGATATGGAGATTTGCACTGCTGATGTAGATAATGCTCTTTATATTTTGAATATAAATCAATCTCAAACATATAATGTAACAAACAAAAGGCTTAAACTAAGTAACAGAGATGAAACTTATATGTGGCATTGTCGTCTGGGACGCATTAACAAGACTCGCATATCCACACTTTCGAAGAGTGGGTACTTGGACGGATTTGATCCAAATTCATATGACGTCTGCGAATCTTATTTATAGGAAAAATGCCTAAATCACCTTTTAGCGGTAAATGTGCACGTGCCACCGAACTGTTAGCCCTCGTTCATAGTGACGTATGTGGGCCCATGTCTAGCCAGGCTAGAGGTGGATATGAATACTTCATAACCTTTACGGATGATGCATCGCGTTATGGTTATGTGTATCTTATGAGACACAAGTCGGAAACCCTTGAGAAATTCAAAGAGTTTCGACACAAAGTAGAAAAACAGATCGGCAAAAGTATTAAGACATTACGGTCGGACCGTGGTGGCGAATACTTAAGCAATGAATTTCTTGATTACTTGAAAGAATATGGTATTCTTTCACAGTGGACTCCTCCCGGAACACCGCAATTAAATCGTGTCTGAACGGAGAAATCGAACTTTGTTAGACATGGTAAGGTCTATGATGAGTCGCACAGAGCTACCTATTTCCTTCGGGGGATATGCATTGAACAATGCAATACTTATTTTGAATAAGGTTCTGTCAAAGTCTGTTCAACAGACTCCGTATGAGATATGGACAGGAAAGAAACCGGGTTTCTTATTCCTGAAGATTTGGGGATGCTGGGCATACGTCAAACGTTTGGAAGGTACCAAACTTGAACCCAAATCGGATAAATGCCTATTTGTAGGATATCTTAGGGAAACCAAAGGATATTACTTCTATCACCCACAAGAGAACAAAGTATTTGTTGCTCTACATGCATTTTTCCTTGAGAAGGAATTCCTAAATGCAGTGGTTAGTGGGAGGAAAGTAGAACTCGATGAAAATCAGAGTGATAATGTTCCTGGCACAGAATCCTTAACGGAACATGAACAGTCCATCAGGGATGAGACTGTACCACAATCTTCGAATACACAAGAACCGCATAGGTCGGAGAGAGTCAGAAAACAACCTGAGAGGTATGGGTTTCTGATCTCACCTCATGTGGATATTAATCTTATTGAGGAAGACAAGCTGGCTACGTATGAGGAAGCGATACAAGGTATCGACTCCGAATTATGGAAAGATGCCAAGATGTCCGAAATGGATTCCATGTACACCAACCAAGTTTGGATACTGGTTGATGCACTCGAAGGTGTAAAGCCTATTGGTTGCAAATGGGTCTTCAAGAAAAAGACCGACATGGATGGCAACGTACAAACGTATAAAGCTAGTCTTGTAGTGAAAGGGCATCATCAACGACATGGTGTCGATTACGATGAAACTTTTTCACCCGTTGCCATGATTAAGTCCATTTGGATTATGCTTGCTATTTCTGCATATTTCGATTACGAGATATGGCAGATGGACGTCAAAACTGCTTTCCTTAACGGAAACCTTTTGGAGGATATTTATATGCAACAACCTGACTGTTTTGTTTACCAAGACTTGCAAACAAGTTTTGTAAGTTGAATCGATCCATTTATGGATTGAAGCAAGCATCGCGTTCTTGGAACCAACATTTTGATGAGATCGTAAAAGAATATGATTTCGTTCAAAACGAGGATGATCCTTGTGTATATAAGAAAGTTAATGGGAGTACACTGAAATTCATTGTTCTTTATGTCGATGATGTATTGCTTAGAGGCAATGACATTCCCATGCTACAATCGGTGAAAGCTTGGCTTTCATTAAAATTCTCCATGAAAGATCTGGGAGAAGCAGCCTTTATTCTAGGAATAAAATCTTACCGGGATAGATCTAGAAAGCTGCTTGGACTCTCATAGAGTACATATGTGACAAAGTGTTGAAGAGATTCAACATGGATCAGTCCAAGAGGGGACTGTTGCCAGTGTCACATGGCGTCACTCTATCTAATGACATGTGTCCTAAAACTCAAGATGAGAGAGACAACATGAGTCGGATCCTGTTCGCCTCGGCAGTCGGATCGATCATGTATGCCATGATATGTACGCGACCTGATGTCTCGTATGCTTTGAGCATCTGTAGTCGCTATCAGGCCAATCCAGGTGAAGGTCACTGGATGGCGGTTAAAAATATCCTTAAGTATCTTAGACGAACTAAGGATGCTTTCTTAATCTATGGAGATGGAGAACTTGAGGTAACTGGGTATACCGATGCAAGTTTCCAAACCGATAAAGACGACTACAAGTCGGAATCCGGGTACATATTTTATTTGAAGAATGGAGCAGTAAGCTGGAAATCTTCCAAGCAAGAGACTGTTGCCGATTCAACAACAGAAGCGGAATACATTGCTGCAGCTGAAGTAGCAAAAGAGGTTGTTTTGATCCGTAAAGTCCTAATTGGATTAGGAGTAGCTCCGTTAGCAGTTGAGCCTGTTCCATTGTATTGTGACAATAACGGGGCTATAGCGCAGGCTAAGGAACCGCGGTCTCATCAACGATCCAAGCATGTTCTTCGACGTTTCCATCTGACTCGTGAGATCATACATCGTGGCGATGTGAAGATCGAGAAGGTCGCATCAGAGGACAACATTGCAAATCCGCTGACGAAAGCTATTCCTCAGCAAAATTTTGAGCGACATGTACATAGTTCAGGTGTTAGATGCTTGAGTGACTGGCTATAGGCCAAGTGGGAGATTTTTGGACAATTATGACCCATAGCGTCACTATTTGTAAAAGACATTGTGGTTTTGTACAAATTAACTATGTGACAATGGAAATTGCATTTTATCATTTTGTTATTTGATTACTTGAATACATAAATGATAAAAGTCCTTATGATTAGTTCCGAATTATAAGATATGAGACAATATCAATCCACAAAGGTTTAATCATTAAATATCCCTAGTCATAGTATTATCGAGACTGGACATCGATAATGCAGAATAGACTAGTATTACATTTATGCGTGTTATGGAAGCGTAACGACATAGTTATCATATATTTAAGTATTGGATACTTATGCAAGTGTGATAGGAGGTTGTGTTTACCGATGGTACGGAAACAGCTTCGCTCTGGATAGACCCCTCGAAATCCCATTGGTAGTATGACTATGTGTCTATGGGAATCCGAATCAGGGTAGGTGTATTTGGTCTTAACCTGAGACTTACATCGCTAGTACTTGCGACAATTAATACACTTTCGTTTTGGTCGTCCAGGACTTTAACAGGTTCTGTGTACGTCTCTTCTGGGTTTATTGAGAATCGTAGTGTATTAGGTGTGATGTCAAGACGGAAGTATCACTTCATTCATATGGAGATAATGATCACGCAGGGATACAGAACTGGTACTCTAATATGTTGCAACCATCGGGATAATATGACAAGGTCATGATTATCCGATTAAAGAGACTAGTTTCTTGTGATCCGATATATGCTTCGTACGGGGCAGACACTAATCCAGCCCCATGCCCTGCATGTGACATCCGATACCGGATCGCAATACGCAATACTACGTATACTATGCCTGAAAAAGATTAAATATTCCTTTAAGAATATTTCTGGAGAATTGGGTAGGCATGGTGCTTTACTAGAAGCCAACCATGTCTCGTAAATCGATAGAATGTCGTAACGGGTACGCACGTGTTCGGATAGTCCGACGACCGAATTTACTGCCAACATATCCAGGGATCTCATTGGTCGCTTCCCGAAGATTCACCGATGACGTATGATTCGAACATAATTAATCTAGGATTAATTACGGAGAGATTTTATCTGGGATAAAATACTATTATATGAGAGAGATCGATTAATTTGGAATTAATCGATAAAATAATATATTTGATATATTAAATGAAATTATATTTCATAACGGAAATAAAATTGGATTTTAATTCGGGCCGAACGAATTAATTTAGAAAATTCACGAGCGACATGAATAGTAATTTTGCTAGGCATAATTATTTAATTAAATTTGATTTAATTACGTCGCAGTGGTAAGTTCATTAATTCGGAATTAATGAACCCGATCCGGAATGTGTTTCCGGGCCCACTCGCATTTTGAATCAAGTGGGGCCCACGTGTGACATCACAAGTCACATAACTTGTCATTTAACTTACCTTTTTGGTGATGGAATTTGGTGGGTGGTTGTTAACTTGTAAAACACACAAGTTGAAAGGTGATTGACTTAATACCAAATATTTGATATATCATTTTTTGATTTTTGGAAAATCAAATACAAGTTAAGAAAATCATCTCTCTTCTCTCTCTCATTACACGCGACTCTTTCCATCTCCAAACCTCTCATTACCGTGAGCCACAAGGAAGTAACAAGGTGATTTTGTTGCAAAATCTCCATTGCTAGCACATCAAAGAATCATATAAGGTGATAGGGAAACCAATCCCAAGAGCTTGGAATCCATCTCAAAGCTTGGAGCTTGGACATCATCTTCAAAGAGAAGCTTGAAGCATTTCAAATGGAGCAAAGTTTTTGTTCTCTACACATCCTCTCAACCGAACAATGTGAGTATATTTCCGTTATACTTCATTTAGTATTCACATGATTTTATGCTTGGATTGATCTTGGGATGACTTTAGAAACCCAACAAATTCCTCATTGGATTCTTGGATATGTTATCTGCTGACATGGCATTAGGAATCTGTCGGCCCAAAATAATGCTGACACATGGCATATTTAGATGATTAAGTCAATAATTGTGCTGACATGGCGATGATGTGGTGATGTGGATTATCGGTAGCATGTGATGGTGACACGTGGCGCAATGTGATTTGTTGATGATGACGTGGCTGACACCTGACAAGCTGACTCGGCATGTGACTGATGTGGATGCCATGATTAAGTCAATAATTGTGCTGACATGGCGATGATGTGGTGATGTGGATTATCGGTAGCATGTGATGGTGACACGTGGCGCAATGTGATTTGTTGATGATGACGTGGCTGACACCTGGCAAGCTGACTCGGCATGTGACTGATGTGGATGCCACGTGGCTGACACATGGACGACACATATACAACACGTGGCGATGGTGATTTTCGGCTGCGTGTGATGTTGACACGTGGCACGATGCACGTTAGCGGATCCGCTCTGATGTTGACACGTGGTAGGCGCACGTTAGAATCCGACACATTTTAGAAAACTTCTCAGATTATGACACGTGTCCCGGTGCATGTTAGCAGGCTTCGGTGCACGTTAGCGGTCACGACGCGCCGTTCGTGTCGTGATACACGAAATGACCATTTTGCCCTTTTTTGTCATTTTTCACTGTTTTACCCCCGAATCACCTCCAGAGACTCCTGAAACTTTATTTATCTACAAAATAACATAAAACACATCACAATATTCACAAAACTCAAGAAACTATACAAAATTTTAGGTCAAATGAGTGGGAAATAGTGATACATTTACCACTCATCAATAGGGTACCTTATTTAATTGGGTAGGTTTCAGTTCCACGCGGAACCGAATTCGAACTGATTAATAGGGTACCATATTTAATTGGGTAGGTTCCGGTTTCACTTAATTAGGAATCATTTTTTTCCGGGTGAGTTCGAGTTCCACGCGGAACCGGAACCGAAACCGATTTTGCTCACCCATACATCTTATATGTATTAGAGGCACTTGAAGTCTCTCCTCTAGAGTTCCTCTCCATATCTAAATGGTATGCACTTTTCATACTAAAAAACATCGCTTGTCAAAATGAAAACATAACTGATGAGTGGTATTTATATCACTATTTCCCACTCATTTAATCTAATATTTTGTATAGTTTCTTGAGTTTTGTGAATGTTTTGATGTGTTTTGTGTTATTTTGTAGATAAATAAAGTTTGGAAAGCACTGGAGGCAATTTGAGGCAAAACCGGACAAAAATGCGTCAACAGGGATATTTTCGTCTTCTGGGCGTCGCGACGCT